>BSBM01000001.1:82540000-83140000 GCA_027924585.1 Larix kaempferi
CATCCCTACTGAATATGAAATTTAGAAAATCACCCGTGCTCTTCTCCCGCATTTTCTCCCTGCTTCATCATGTTTTGTTCGATGTTTTCACGCACAGTCCGACAAGAATTTACATTTTAGATTGAATTTATACACCATTTGGTGCTTCCTTGACCATTTGGATAGAATACACAACATTTGGGGCTCTATTTGGATCTTTGGATTGAATACACACCTCTTGGGATTTATTTGGATCATTGGAGTGAATACACAATAGTTGGACTCTATTTGGCTCCTTGGATTGAATTCTCATGCTACTTGGACACACATGAACTCTTCTTACATATAATGGAAACATCAAAAGAGCATTTTACATTTGAAGCAAAGAGCAATCATAATCCTTGAGATATGGTGACAATTTCATCTTGCTAAATGTATTTTAGTTTTCATTCACTTGTTTGAATGGAATCTATTTTGGTTTTTCCTCATGAACTCTATTATAGATCTATTTTACTCTTCTTAATCTTAAACATAGACAATAAAAACATCTTACCAAAAAAAAACTACAACATGCACCAAGCAATGCTTTCAACCTTTCATGAAGATAATAAAAAACAATTACTTGCATCACCACCACTAACATTTCATAATCGCATTCCTCTATCTAGTAGACAAACATTTGTTGAATTGCTCATGGTTTCACTACAACCACTCACACAAACACCTAAAGAATTGAAATATAAAAGTCTTTTGGGGCTATTTTCCCTCATCCATACCAAGAAAATGAAGTGAGTAGGAGCTTCTCCCTTGTAGGGAATTTGATCGTACTAACATCCCATACCACCATCCAATACCATCCTACTGAGTTCCTAGAGTTGTTGTTGTAGTTATATGTAGGGCATTCCCAATAGCTTTTAAGATTATATGAAATCATTCTCACTAGATGTTGTTGTACATAATCAATTGCTACATCGGGATTTAATAATCATGCACATCGATTTTTAATATCTTGTTTGTTGTTCATTCTTGTAGGGGTGATATTTTTGTTTTTCTAAAAAACCCATTGAATATGGGAAACAAACGTAATAATAAAATAAATTCTAGGTTGAAGGAGCTTACCCCTGAAAAGGCCCATGAGATAAGAGAAAATTCCAGGTTGCAAAACCATAGAAATCAAAATGTTAGTGCCTTTATCCATCAACAAGCAATGACGAAGTGGTTGAATTCAATCAAATATTTCTTGATGTTGAGTATGAAGGGATGGATGTTGAACAAGTTCTTAATTGGAAACCTCCCCAAGAAGAGCACACACATGGCGAACACACTCCCTTGCAGGACCAATTTGTGAACGAAGGGCCACAACAAGCCATGTTCATTTTCAGGACTTGAAGGTAAGATGCCCAAACGCACTATTGATTTCCATTGTAGCAAGATAATCAAAGATTTTTTTGAATCCAAAACCAATGCAACAAAATGTCAATTGTTTCTTGATTTGTTAAAATCACATTGTCTAGCTCATGTTAGGAGAACTTTGGGCATAAAGGTAGTTAAAAGTTCAGAGGCCAACAATCATGTTGTTAGAAATCTACAATCTGCATTTAATTTTATTGGAAAAACTTCTCGTACAAAATATTTTAATGTGGCCCGTCATGTACTATCGGAATCGATTGTAGATAAATCCACAAGGCAACGTCACCTACTATCACACACATGTAAAATATTTAAAGTAGATAGAAAGACTCTTCAAAAGTATTCTTCCATTAGAGAAAAACTTGAGACCCCAGGCCAAAAAGATTGTTGGGCCTTTGTTGGTAGGTTACCTCGTTCAGACATGAAGCTCATTGATGTTGTTAAAGAACTAGTGGAAAATTTTTGGCATGATAACACTAGACCGTCATCGAATCAAAGAGATGTTTTAAAGTTGAGAAAAGGTGTTAGGGGGGTGAACCCCTTTTCAAGCACTTCCTTGACATGACACAAACATAACTCTATGAGAGGTTCAAGAATGAGCACACACAATTGAACTTGGGCCAGAGGTTCAAGAATGAGCACACACAATTGAACTTGGGCCAAAGGTCCTTTGAAAAATGCAAACCCTAGTATGTTATAATTTGCATTGACCGCAATTCATGTTGTTGTAGATACCATGTAGAATTTGAGTACTATTATGATACATATAGACATATATTTTGTGATTTGCATACTAACATTGTGCAGGATTTCCGATGTTACAACCACCGAATGCATCCAGAGAGTTTATACATAGCATAATATGTCCAAGACCTGAAGGACACAAATATTATAAACAATCATGTGTATATGGGACATGTTCCAGTTGCAATGGATTTTAATTATTGAGCCGCTGCATCCACGCAACCGAGGCACACGAATTTGGGAGGATGTCAGTAGAAATGCAGAACTTCAAGTACATAACATATCAAGTAGATAGTTCGAAGGAAAGCAAAAAAATTGCATTGGTGAAGTCACATGTAATCTAAGTTTGCATACTTTTATAATGTACATGTTGAATTTATACATATATATTTAGAGTGCAAATGTCACATTGTATTAATGCCCCTATTTTTGTGGCACCATGTACAAATTTATGATTTCGTGAAGGAATTTAACCAAAAGACCAAGCAGTATGTACATCATGTCTATGTAGCACGATGGTAGGATGAACAGTATAGACAGTGTAGGGATACCTTTCCCAATGGCACAATATTGTCGGTCGTGGACTTTGCTAAAAACTACACCCTGCAGCCACAGAATGAGATTCAAAGTCAATACTACCATTCAGACCAAGTTATCATAATGGTCCATATCATGTATAGGCATGCGCTAGAGAGCAGCAACGACATGAGGATAATATTGAAAGAGACCAACTTCTACATCAGCGACAACAGGTGCCACGACCTGCATTATGTGCAACATTGCTTCAAAATTTTCTATGATCAGCTGAAGGAGAGAAGTATACAGATGGATCAGCATTGGATATGGTCAGATGGTTGTGCAGTCCAGTTCAAAAATGCACTTGTTTTCCAGTGGTTGAATATTGTTCACAAGACTTATGATGTGCTGCATGTATGGAACTATTTTGAGACTGGGCATGGAAAGGGAGAGCACGACGGGGCTGGACCATGCCTCAAAACTTCCCTACGAAGGGAGGAGATGAGGTGCATGAGATACCCTCATATTCGAAATGCCAAATCCATAGTTCGATGGCGCAAAGCAAAAATGTCAGATCGAACCATAGAGCAACACATACCAACAGGTAGAGGACATGTTGTCAGAAATTTATGGAATGTAGTTGATATAGATTGATCACGTTCTTATAGTTGTAGTACTGTGCAAGGAACTTGTGGATTTCATTCTGTTCGAAGCTCAAACAACCCCTTATTTGAAATATGGACGCGAAAACTTGCTTGCTTTTGTGGGTCTTGCAGTAATTGTGAGTGGGATGAGTGTGAATCAATGGATTGGGTTGATGAATGGGATCATGTATCACTTGTAGTGGACCCACGTGCAGTTGTTGAAACAATCCAGTTAGAGGAAGGCCAGCCCTCTATTTCGAATGAATATGATCATGTATTTGATCTTGTACAGACAGGTAAACATTTCTACATGCATATCCCGATTCCCTCCTTGTTTTTGTAATTATCCAAGTTATCAAAGCACTACTTGTTGGAATATGACCTTAAAATGTATTTTTGCAGGACACATCTGTGTGGTTGTCGCCCCGACAGATAGTGCAATTGGGATGAATTATTGGTTGGCACGATGCATCCAGGGGAAGCAAACCCTCCTTGCATCATTAACTGATAGTGAAGGCATTACCTTTCCGACTGGCTCGATGATTGTTCAGGGAGACTATTTTACAGTAGATGGAAAGGGACCAAAGAGAAATGGCTACACATACACGGATTATAGACCAGGTTCACAGGTGTATCACTTTACACACCTAATCGTTGGTACAAACATTCAACTACAAACAATGTCAATGAAGACATCAAACAAGGTACGCTACTTACTACCTCATGCGGAGCATGAGAGGTTTTTCAAGACAATAAAAAATAGAGAGGATCCAGAAGGCCTAATTGATTGAGGTACATAATATAGCCATGTGATTGTTTATTCATGCATGATTAATGTTATTCATGTTAGAGAGTTTATTTGATATCATTTATTTGATGTTTGAGTTATGATTAAGTTATGATTTATAGCCATGTGATTGTTTATTCATGCATGATTAATGTTATTCATGTTAGATAGGAATTTGATATCATTATCTTATATAGTTTATTTGATGTATGAGTTATGATTAAGTTATGATTTATAGCCATGTGATTGTTTATTCATGCATGATTAACCCTGAAAGCACTAATATAACCCTACAAACATAATCTAGCCCTAGAAATCCTAGAGAACTAAACTAACCCTAGAAACACTAATTTAACACTAGAAAACTAAGCTAGAATAATATAAACATCATCATCATCATCATCATTGCCATCACCATCAACACCTTCATCATCATCATCATCCTCATCAACATCTTCATCATCATTCTCATCTCTAGGTTCCTCATCAACATCTCTGTCATCATCATCTTCTCCATCATCATCATCATCATTATATTCATCACCATAACCATCATAGTCAATGTCTTCATCATCATCATCACCATCATCATCATCATCAACAACATATTCATCATCATTGTCATCTATAGGTTCCTCATCAACATCTTCATCATCATCATCTTCTCCAACATCTTCATCATCATCTTCATCACCATCACCATCATCATCAACGTCTTCATCATCATCACCATCGTCATCATCATCATCAACATCTTCATCATCATTGTCATCTCTAGGTTCCTCATCAACATATCCATCATCATCATATTCTCCATCATCATCATCATCATCATCATCTTCATCACCATCACCATCATCATCAACATCTTCATCATCATCACCATCATCATCATCATCAACATCTTCATCATCATTTTCATCTCTAGGTTCCTCATCAACATCTCCATCATCATCATCTTCTTCGTCATCATCATCATCATCTTCATCACCATCACCATCATCATCAACGTCTTCATCATCATCACCATTTTCATCATCATTGTCATCTCTAGGCTCCTCATCAACATCTCCATCATCATCATCTTCTTCGTGTTAAATTTTCAGAATTTACTTCAATCTGATCTAGGATCTTAACTAAGAGAACAACATGTACAACAAATCTACAGCATATAAATCATGGACACAATAATGCAAGCACACAAGAGACACAGAGTTTACTTGGGGAAAACCATAAAGGTGAAAAACCCCAATAACTTCCTCAGAGATAGATAGAGCAATGATACAACCAGAATACAAGAGATAGTCTTCTCCTAGCAGCAGAGCCTCCTCCTCCACAAGTGTGCCACTCTCCCAAGTGTGAGTGAGAGAATAGAATGATCAAATAGAGATCTCCCGATCTCTATTTATACTAGACTTGACTTGCCTAATAACCTTTACTAGGTCGGCCTTAACTTAACCACATAACACAATGCCGACTGGGCCGACACCCAATAGGGTGGTCTAATAACCCTTTGACCCACATGGCCGACCCCCACTAGGGTGGTCTAACAACACTTCGACCCACATGACTTATACAGGGCCGACCCCAATAAGGTGGTCTAATAACCCATCAAGTATAAGTTACCACACTTACAATATAAATGATGACACTTCCGTATAGAGGAATAATAACATCTCTATAGGAATATAAAATACATATATGAAATACATGGGTGAATAACATCTTTATTTTTATTTTTTTAATGACAGGTTTTACCAACAGGATTCTACTATGAATTGTGTTTGGTGATAAAGGATTTTACTTTGGATTGTGTTTGGTGACATTTATGGCGACCCCCAAGGAACATATTGAAAAGATCAGGAAAGACAAGTTATGTGTTGGGGAAAAAGAAAATTCAATTACAACAGATTTACATCAAGGAGTTAAAAAATTATTTGTTGAATTATAAACCAGGGATGTGCATTTTTTGATGGAGCTGATTTAGGTAATTATTGAGTTACAAAATTAGTAGTCATTTTATAATCTTATATGTTTTCTCTGTTTCCATGGTAGATTAGTGTTTTGTTTTGGGTGCAAAGTGTGGAGGACAATGACTATGAACAACATGCGGAACCTTCATTGGAATTTTTTATTACAACTGAAGATGTTATTAGCGTAGGTGCTCCTACGACCTTGATATCTTTTAACAATGATAAGGGATTTCAGAAATAGAATATTGATTCTATATGCAGGGAAGGTGGTTATATTGGAGAAAAAGGTACAGAACGAACCATAGAATGAGGACCATGGCTCAGATCGACAAACCATCGAATCTGTTGGATTCAAGACATCGGAATAGTACTAGGGGTGCCCCTCTCCTCCCATCCCATGGCCTAGGTGTCACCTTGTAGGTCCATTTTGGAAACTAAGGTTTTGCTCAATAAGGGAGTGTGTAATTTTTGCACACGGGGGTCAACTTTGGAAAATCATCCACCGTGCACTTATGGCTACCATTCCCAACCGGAAACTTCCTAGACACACTTTTAGGACTCCCAAGAACCCGGTTTTGTTGCACGGTAGGAGTTCTATGCCCCCGGCAGGTGTCCTGCCGGTGTCCCTGAAGGCCTTTGGGATGCGAGACAGAATGAGCCATAGAATGACGACAATGGCTCCGATCAACAAACCGTCAACTCTGTTGGATTCAGGATGTCAGAATAGTGCTAGGGGTGGCCCTCTCCTCCCTAGCCCGGTTGTCACCTTGTAGGTGCATTTTGGAAACTAAGGTTTTGCTAAGTAAGGGAGTGTGCAATTTTTGCACACGGGGTAAACTTTGGAAAATCATCCACCGGGCACTTATGGCTAGCGTTCCCAACTAAAACCTCCCTAGAGACACTTGCAAGACTCCATAGAACCCGATTTTGTTGCACGGTTGGAGTTCTATGTCCCCGATATGTATCCAACAGGTGTCCCTGAAAGCCTTTTGGATGCGAGACTAAATGAGCCATAGAATGATGACCATGGCTTTGATTGAAAAACCGTAGACTCCGTTGGATTTAGGACATCAGGATAGTGCTAGGGGTGCCCCTCTCCTCTGGTCCCCTGGCTCGGGTGTCACCTTGTAGGTCGATTTTGGAAACTAGGGTTTTGCTCAGTAAGGGTGTGTGCAATCTTTGCACATGGGGGTCAACTTTGGAAAATCCTCCATCGGGAACTTATGGATAGCATTCCCAGTTGGAACCTCCCTAGACACACTTGCGGGACTCCCCAGAACCCGGTTTTGTTGCACGGTTGGAGTTCTATGCCCCCGGCAGGTATCCAGCAGGTGTTCCTAGATGCCTTTTGGATGCGAGATGGAACGATCCATAGAATGATGAATGTGGCTCCGATCAAAAAATAGTCGAATTCGTTGGATTCAGGACGTCGGGATAGTGCTAGGGGTGCCCCTCTCCTTCAGTCCCCTTGCTCGTGTGTCACCTTGTAGGTCCATTTTGGAAACTAGGGTTTTGCTCAGTAAGGGAGTGTGTAATTTTTGTACACGAGGGTCAACTTTGGAAAATCATCCACTGGGAAGTTATGGCTAGCATTCCCAACTAGAACCTTCCTAGACACACTTGCAGGAATCCTCGGAACCCAATTTTGTTGCACGGTTGGAGTTCTATGCCCCTGGTAGGTATCCTGCAGGTGTCCCTGAAGGCCTTTTGGATGTGAGACAGAACGAACCATAGAATGACGACCATGGCTCCGATCGACAAACCATAGACTACATTGGATTCAGGATGCCGAGAGAGTGCTAGGGGTGCTCCTATCCTCCGGTTCCCTATCCCAGGTGTCACCTTGTAGGTCCATTTTGGAAACTAGGGTTTTGCTGAGTAAGCGAGTATGCAATTTTTGCACACGGGGTCAACTTTGGAAAATCATCCACCGAGCACTTATGGCTAGTATTCCCATCTAGAACCTCCTTAGACACACTTGCAGGACTCCATGGAACCTGATTTTGTTGTACGGTTGGAGTTCTATGTCCCCGGCAGGTATCCAACAGGTGTCCCTGAAGGCCTTTTGGATGCGAATGGAACAAGCCATAGAATGACAACCGTGGATCGGATCGACAAACCCTAGAATTCGTTGGATAAAGGATGTCAGGATAGTACTAGGGGTGCCCCTCTCCTCCTGTCCCATGGCCTAGGCGTCACCTAGTAGGTCCATTTTGGAAACTAGGGTTTTACTCAGTAAGGGTGTGTGCAATTTTTGCACACAGGGGTCAAATTTGGAAAATCCTCCACCGGGCACTTATGGGTAGCGTTCCTAGCCGGAGCCTCCCTAGACACACTTGCAGGACTCCCCGAAACCTAGTTTTGTTTCACGGTTGGAGTTGTATGCCCCTGGAAGGTATCCAGCAGGTGTCCCTGAGTGCCTTTTGGATGCAAGATGGAATGAGCCATAGAATGATGACTGTGGCTCCGAACAAAAAATAGTCAACTTCGTTGGATTCAGGACGTCGAGATAGTGCTAGGGGTGCCCCTCTCCTCCGGTCCCCTCTCCCGGGTGTCACCTTGTAGGTCCATTTTGGAAACTAGGGTTTTGCTTAATAAGAGAGTGTGCATTTTTTGCACACAGGGGTCAACTTTGGAAAATCCTCCACCGGGCACTTATGGCTCGTATTCCCAGCCAGAACCTTCCTAGCCACACTTGCAGGACTCCTCGGAACCCAGTTTTGTTACACGGTTGGAGTTCTATGCCCCCGACAGGTATCCAACGGGTGTCCCTGAAGGCCATTTGGATGCAAGACGGAATGAGCCATAAAATGATGACCGTGGCTCCAATCAAAAAACCGTCAACTCCGTTGGATTCAATACGTCGCGATAGTGCTAGGGGTGCCCCTCTCCTCTGGTCCCGTGGCCCGGGTGTCACATTATAGGTCCATTTTGGAAACTAGGGTTTTGCTCAGTAAGGGTGTGTGCAATTTTTGCACACGGGGGTCAACTTTGCAAAATCATCCACCAAGCACTTATGGTGACCACCAAGCACTTATGGTGACCACCAAGCACTTATGGTGATGATGATGGTGATGGTGATGATGATGAAGACATTGATGATGATGGTGATGGTGATGGTGATGAAGATGATGATGATGATGTCGAAGAAGATGATGATGATGGAGATGTTGATGAGGAGCCTAGAGATGACAATGATGATCAAGATGGTGATGATGATGACGATGGTGATGATGATGAAGACATTGATGATGATGGTGATGGTGATGAAGATGATGATGATGATGATGATGAAGAAGATGATGATGATGGAGATGTTGTTGAGGAACCTAGAAATGACAATGATGATGAAGATGTTGATGATGATGATGATGATGGTGATGATGATGAAGACGTTGATGATGATGGTGATGGTGATGAATATGATGATGATGATGATGGAGATGTTGAAGAGGAACCTAGCGATGACAATGATGATGAAGATGTTGATGATGATGATGATGATGGAGATGATGGTGATGGTGATGGTGATGAAGATGATGATGATGATGATGGAGAAGATGATGATGACAGAGATGTTGATGACGAACCTAGAGATGACAGTGATGATGAAGATGTTGATGATGGTGATGATGATGGTGATGATGATGAATACATTGATGATGATGGTGATGGTGATGGTGATGAAGATGATGATGATAATGATGGAGAAGATGGTGATGACAGAGATGTTGATGAGGAACCTAGAGATGAAAATGATGAAGAAGATGTTGATGATGATGATGATGATGATGATGATGGTGATGATGATGAAGACGTTGATGATGATGGTGATGGTGATGAATATGGAGAAGATGATGATTATGGAGATGTTGATGAGGAACCTCGATATGACAATGATGATGAAGATGTAAAATTAACTTGAAGTTTTATTATCATTAGACCCATATCAAGTAAGAGGATACATGGAGGGAAACATTTTAAAATGTGCCAACTTAGGAGTTTTTGAATGGTGTTGATGTCATCTAATCTTATTGTTGGCTTTGTGACATTTATGACGATATTGAATGGAGTGCTAAGATTGAATTTTGACTTATTTGTGATCATCTATCTAGTTGACATTCTTCTTTTTAACAAGACATGGGAAGATCGTTTGCATCAATTGGACCTGGCACGTATTTGTAGAAATGTATAGATAAAATTTGGTCAACATGAAATACTCATGCAAGCCAACATGCACAGACCATTGATCATGTGAAGATTTCAATTTTTGGCAATGGCATTTCGCATTGGAATTTCATTTCATCTCCCTTCAAACTAATTTTTTTTTACATTGCCATTGACAAGAAGTTTTAGTGACAAAATAACCCTTCAACAATGAAGTTAGACTTAAAAAAATATCATTTAATAAGTTTTTTTTATTAAAGAATAATTCGTGGAAGTCATGTTTGGCCACATGTAATGCAACAAAACAAAAATTTCAATTTGAACACATTGCATTAATGGTGTAATTGAAATTGTGACATTCTATTCCAAATGACTTGGCTTTAAAGACCAAGTAAATATAGTATGCGCTTTATAGAGGCTATTCATTAAAAAACACATTGCTATTGAGATTGTACTATGATGTTCTCCCCTTCCATTGTCAAAAGAAGATTAATAAGGTTGTTTTTCCAAGGTATAGGATGTTTTGGATTTCTCAACTATTATTGCATGTGAACTTGCACATACCAAGCTACAACAAATCTTTCACGGAAGTGGATTTGTGTATGTGAATAGATAAGTGAAAATATTTTAGCAACAAGACCTATAAATTTTAACTTGGAAGTATTGGAAATGTACAAAGTGGGATTGAGAGGCTTGATGGTGATTGTAGTAGTGGGCATGGTATTGGTGAGAATGATGTCGTGATAGTGGAATTAAACATTAAGATGGTGACCCTAGAGCTTGGATCCTAGCTTAGAAACATGAGATCCTAGCCTAAAAACTCTAGTTGGCAGCTAAACCCTAGTTTGTATTCTAATCACAAAGAAACCCTATTATGTAGCCTAAGATCTAACCCTAAATTATAATACATATAAAATTAAATCATTTTCATTGTACATATATATCCATGTGCATACATTTGAATCCAAATCACTATACACATATATTCATAGTATCTCATCTATATAGCAAGGGTCCATCATCAACAAGAAAACCGTTGTACCTAGCATCAGATACCTAATGGTTTGAAATTGGTTGTACCTAGAAGATTTTTATATGGTGGATATGCACACCTATGACAACCTTCTCAATGGATGGAAAACCTAATATTATCATAACATTAGTAAAGCTTAGTGACTCCATTGATGTAATGCAAGTCCTAAATGTCTTTAACAAGTGTCTGAGTGTCCACACTAGTACAAAATGAGAGATAAATGACCAGGCGACCAACACATTTGGTCACCATGGTTTTTTCAAGGGATAAATGACCAAAATTAAGAATTTTAAGTGAGCCAACTAAAAATGACCAATATAAACGACTAATTTGGTCACGTGTCAAAATATATGACCAGATAGCAAGTAGCTAAACTAAAAATGACCACTTAACAATAACATTAAGAATATGAATTGGTCATTTATTTGGTCATTTTTAGTTGTGTCACTCTGACAATGGAAAATTACAATTTTGACATTGAATTTGCACAATTTACTAAATTTGAACACTGCAGATGGATTTAGAGACCTCTTTCTAAGAGGTCTCTAAATCCATCTGCAGTGTTCAAATTTAGTAAATTGCAATAGCATAGATGGATTCATATAATATCTAGTTCAATGTGCTTATCATGTCCATATATTATTTCACCATTTGTGTTTCTATATTATTCCTTCAACAGATCCACCAAGTTGCACCATGTGCATCATCATAGTGTATCGGTTGAGTTGAGTCTTGGATATTTGTTGTCTTTCCCTTTGGGCATTGTCATGTCGTAAATTTGGTGTCATTGTTTTCATCTCGTCGTACTAGTCGCATTCATATTTTGTTTGAAAAAAGCCCTTGTCATTTGACCCTCTCGACAATCTATTAAAGTTTCGACAAGTTCATGTATTTTGTGTCATGTTAGCTAAAAATTGTCAATTTCACAACCTCCATTAATTATCCATATGCATCCATTCGTCATGGTTCTCCTCGCACATGTCATGTTGTGAAGTTTGTGCCATTTTTTTTGGCTCATTGTATTTCGCACGTTCATATTTAATTTGTTTGAACAAAACCATTGTTGTTTGACCTTCTCGGCAGTCTATTAAAGTTTCGGTAAGTTCATGTATTTTGCGTCATGTTAGCTAAAAATTGTCAATTTCATAACCTTCATTAATTCTCCATATGCATCCATTCGTCATGGTTCCTGAGTTCCTGAGTTCATAAAGTTCTAAGGTGCCCCCCCCCCCCCGGGTCCCTCCCCTACAAAAAAATCCTAAATTTTGGAAAAATATAATATGCTAATATATCTTCCGAAAGGAAAATATCCATCACTCTAAATAAAGAGTGATCATAAACTTTACATAAAGAGGTGTCCTTTTATATTCAAAGATTACATCAGTTTACAAAATTTCTATCCAGCTTGGATTAGAAAACTTCAAAAAGAACTGTTCTTATGCAGAAATATATTCATATTAGATACACCAAAACCTTCCCATTTAAGGGCATGTCTTCTTCTCACACGAGATTGAGCTGGAACTCCACCCTTATCTCTCCTGGTGGAACTACCAATGCGATTTTTGAAAGAAGATCGGCCTCAACATTAAGCTCTCTGTATACATGTCTAAAGGTGATGGAGCTGAAGCAGGAGACAAGACTTTGTATTTGTGTTAACAGTGATTGAAAATGAGGAGCTATGATCTGTAGTTTGTGATTTTCCCAATCAATAACCATTTTGGAGTCACCAAAAACTTGGAGAGTTGTAATATGATGTCTAAGAGCAGTCAACAATATTGCCCATAAAGTTGACATTTCATCCTTTCTATTAGTTCCTCATCTAGTGCCATAGAGAATGTTTATTTTGTTGTGAATATTAAGGTAAATCACCCCTCCTAAGCCACCTAGTTGTGGTTCACCCTGGCTTGCCCCATCGAAATAGGCCCAAGGAAGGCTATTATCAAAGGTAGGATGGACCAGTACTCTCTATTTTTTCTCAGTCTCTTCTTGTTTTTGCTCTTTGGTCCACTGCATGATAAGGGCCACAGTAATATAAACTGGGATATAGTTTTCAAGAAATATGACCAAATTCCTTGCCCACCAGATGCCATAAAGGAAAGGAAGGGAAGGCATTGAAGGAGCATACCAACGGGTTCTTCCACCAAGAGTGGTAGCATAATTCCAAAGACGGATCCAAAGTGATTTCAACATCCACGAGCTTTTTGGTGGAATTCTTCCAAACTGTTTCCGCATAGACACAAGATGAGAATAAGTGTTCTTGGGTTTCCACAGAGTCAAGACATAAAGAACAATGGCTTGGGCCACTCCAACCCCTTTTAACCAGATTGTCCCATGTAAGAAGCTTGTTACTTAGGACAAGCCACAGAATGATCTTGGCTTTCAAAGTGCCCACTATTTTCCATAACGTTGACCACCACCACTTTGTCTCACCCCTGAACTGATTTTTGTTGTACACTTCATATCCAAGTTTGGTAGTGTAGTTCCCATCTAGACCGTTTGGAGTCCAGACTAGAGTATCTTCATAACCGTCAATTAATGCCATGAAATTTAACTTTAATAGATTTACAAAGTTAGACCATTCAGTAGCTTCTTCGCTTTCAAGTTCGAGTTCATCCGCTGATACCCAACAATCAACTAGTGTGTTACTCACTTTCGCATCTGCTAACATTACAATATTGGATCTTTTGAGCTTATGTATTAGCTCATCTGTCAACCAAAAAATTTCTCCCGCTCCAACCCATTGGTCAGAGCCAATACGTATCTGCTTCCCATTCCCTATTTTCCATGAAATCCAATTTTCAATTAAAGGGAAGGATAATACCAGAGATTTCCAACCTACTGATCCTCCTTTGAAATATTTATTTCTGCATCTAAACCAGTCAACTATGGAAGAGTTGGTGCAGTACTTAGATATCAGTGTCTTCCCCCATAAAGATGTAGAGTGTCGAGTTAGTCTCCACATATTTTTGGCTACTAGATCTTGACAGAAGGTGAGAGGATTCTTGATCCCCCATCCTCCTAACTCATTTAAATTTGCAATAGAGGTTCATTTTGCTAGGGAGATGCCTTCTCTCCTGCTGCTTGAAGTCCAAAGAAAGGAGAGGCATCTCTTCCTTACCTTGACTAAGATTCCTTTGGGAATGTAAGAAACAACTGCCCAGTAAACAAGAATGCTCTGAAGGACCACTTTTAGTAATGTTAGCCTTCCACCTCTTGACAGAAACCTGTTGGCCCAACACAAGATTTGGGCTTCAACTTTTTTAACTAGCCACACCCAGTCTTTGAAAGAGTAAGCATTTGGTTTTAAAAGGAAGCCAAGATATTTAAAACCATCTTGAAAAAAGGAAATGGGTACAAAAAGGAGTGATACTGCTCTAAGCTGAAGTTCTTCAGGGAAATCATTAACCACTAGGTTTGATTTTTCTAGATTTATTTCCATGCTCATAGCTTGCTGATATAAAGAGAGGATATTTTCTAATACACTCAGATTATCCTCCGTTCCTTTGCCAAAGAGTAACACGGCATCCACAAAGAGAAGGTGGGAAAGGATAGAGGAGTCAGACACCTGTATCCCATGGAAATACCCCGAGTTCTTAGCCTACTGCATTAGTTTACTGAGGGCTTCTGCTATGAAGAGGAAGAGCAAGGGGGATAAAGGGAATCCTTGTCTCAGACCTCTAGATGCTCGGAAAAAGGAGGAAGGGGAACCATTAATAAGGATTGAGAAGGAGGATGAGCTAACACAACCCATAATCCAGTTTACCATCTCTACTAAGAAGCCCAATTGAATTAGCAGGAGTCTTAGGAAGTTCTAATTCACTCTGTCATAAGCCTTTGAAAGTTCTAGTTTTAGAGCGAAAGCCCTTTCTTTTTTTATTAATGGTGTGGATTGTTTCCTGGGCCAGTGACACATCGTCATGGATTTTTCTATTAAAAAGAAAACTGAATTGCTCCTCTCATATGATTTCACTCATTATAGGTTTCAAACGGAGGGAAATTAGATTTCAGATAAGTTTATATATCAAATTGCAGCAAGAGATGGGACGGAAGTCAGCAAAAATTTGAGCCTTCTATTTCTTTGGTATGAGAGCTAAGAAGGTTGAGTTTAAGGCTCCTAATACTTTCCCAGATTTCTGACATTCCTGAACATCCATAAGCAGGTCTAGTTTTAACAAATCATAAAAACCAATGAAGAATTCTACAAAGAACCCATTAGGGCCAGGGCTCTTACCTTTATGGAAGGATGAAAGTGTGGCTTTTAATTCATCTTCGATGATTTCCTTCATTAAAGAGCAGTTCATTTCCTCCGTGATGGACTTGGGAAAAAGTCTGAGGACTTTCAACATTTCCTATATATGACATCCTTCCTTTTCCTTGAATAGAGAATTAAAGCAAGAAACCCCTACTGCTGCTTTATCTTGGAAGTTGGAAACCAATATACCTTCCTCATTCTGAATTTCATTGATAGTGTTTAAATTCCATCGGAAGGAGGCAAATTTGTGGAAAATTAAGTATTATTATCCCCTTCTGCTATCCATACTGCTCATCTCTTTAGTATCCATATCGCCTCTTCCTTGGCTAAAAGTTCCGATCTTGAGTGTTCTAGGGTCTTAATTTTTTCCATCTCTTCCAAGTAAAAAACACCGGGATCGTTGTTTTTGTACAGAGCTGAGATTTCCTCTTCAACTGATTTTAGAAGAGCCTGTTTATTCTTGTTGTAATTTGCATACCACTCCTTAGAAACTTCCTTAGCTTTTGTTAAGTTGTCTTTTAATTGCTTCATGCATGAGTCATGTGAAGAGGGGTTTACTGGAATCCACTGGTCCTTGATTAACTGCATGTAACTTTTCTCTTTGAGCCAAAGGGGATTAAAACGAAAAGAGGATTTTGGCTTGTTCTCTTGAAGCAAATCAAGGAGAATGGGATGATGATCTGAGAGTCCTCCTTCCCCTATCCAAGAAGAGATGGAAAGATGATTGTCCATAAAGTGTTCAAATACCAGAAACCTATCAAGCCTCTTGGAAATGGATTTATCTCTAGCTATTCTATTTCTCCAAGTTGGTTCTAACTTGCAGGGGGTAACATCCACAAGGTTGTTAGTTTCGAACAAGGAGAGGAAAAAATTACTGAGGGAGTTAGGTCTTTAAAGGTTACCCCAAATTTCTCTTACTGAAACCGTTAGGTTTAGATCTCCTCCTACAATTAACTGATGATCCTTCAATAAACCGTTGGCTGCCAAAAATTCCCGGAAGGGTCTACGGTTAATAAAGGGACCATATACATTCATCAGTGTAAAGGAAAGACCTATTGCAGGGTCTTTCAGAACCACCCTCAGGACTGAATCAAAAGTTTCATAGGTCACTTTTTCAAACGTAGGATCCCATCCTGTTAGCATACCCCCAGAGTGGTCGTCTGCATCCTAAGAGAGGAAAGACCAGTCTTTGAGCCAAGGTCTAATTTAAATCTACAGCTTTGGAACCTTCCATCATTGTTTCCTGAAGTAGAAGAACGATTGGATTCAGGGTCTTTATCAACCATTTGAGGGAATTTTTTTTTGGGGGGGGGCTAACCCCCTACAATTGAAGGAGAGAATTTGCATTAAGGAACCTTGAGTTGGGCACTGCCTGCTCTAAGGGCCCTAGTTATGGTGGTATGTTTTCCAACTTGAATCTCTTTCACAGCTTGGTTTTTAGCCTTGGTGAGGAATGATTTCCTTCCCAAGGAGATTTTTGGTGTAGGATCCACATCCGACCCTCTAGTTATTAATTCCACCTTTTCTTCTAGTAGGCCCTGTTTCTCCAAGAACGTTGCTTTAGACCATGTGTTATAGATTTTAGGAGGGAGGAGTTTAGAAGGAGGAGAAGATGAAATGGAGGATTTTTTTTTAAAGGGGAGAATGAAAGGGGGGACGTGTGCAAAGGAGAAAGGGCGGGACCATTTGAAACTGGAGGAACTGACAGTCCGAAATAAATTCATCAGGAGGTAACAAAGGAGGGGAAAAAGGAGGAGAAACTACAAACTTACCGGAATCCAGCGCTGAAGATTCAGGCATGTCTTTACGCAAATTCTCCGGGCTAGCAGCAGTTACTGATAGCATGTTTCTAGTCTCTGAAGTTTCGGCCTCTCTTGTTCAGGTCTCCAAATTTATGGCCTCCGTTTCTCTGTTCTCCGTTATTTTGGTAATAGAGAAACTACCTTCCAAGCTGGGGCTGATAATATTAGTCTTCGCCACCTTCTTCACCCAAACCTTTTTGAAATTATGCAAATAAACAGGAGAAGGACAATCCTGAGCTAAATGACCTACATGTCTGCAACCATAGCACCTGAAAGGTATCTTCCAGTAGTCCAACCTCTGATTCCATATACTACCAAACATTTCAATTTTTATTTCCTCATACAAACTGTCTCGCAGGTCCAATTCAACCAAGATTTGGGAGCATCTTCGATCCACTTTAGACTCCCAACTATCTTCCAGAGAAATGGAGTGTCCCAATTTATCCTCGATTGCTTCCAGTATCTGTTTTTTCCAAAAGATTAACAACAATCCGAGGAGTCTTACCCAAACACATTGGACGTTCTGTGGTTCCCTCTGAGCATCGAAATCCACTTGCCAATTTTTAAGGATCAACCCTGAAGAGCCCCAATTTCAATTATGGTTTAAGAGAACACGTCGGTCGAGTTCGGAATGCACCCAGAATAGAATCCAGCCCCTAGAAAAAATATGAAAGGAGGGTAGATGTTCTAGCACCGGCTTCCAAGTGAGCTCCATCCAGCTTCTCAAGGCTTGTTCACTGACCTGCTTGCCACAATACCTACCAACCAGGGTTTTAGAGAGGTAAGCAAGCACTTCTTGATGCCAATATCTTTGCCCACCACCAGCGAGGTCGCCACCTTTTTGGATGAAGCTCCTCTTCTACGGCCATTCTTCACAATAGTGGTTTTAGGCGTACTTTTATCATAATTATGAAGCATGGCTATTGGTCCCGTCGAATAGTACGAATCTGAGCATAAGGTCACTTCAGCCTCCTTTTCCACACTATTTTTGAATCTGTTATCATCCGGGAAGATTTTTCCATGTTCGAGGGAAAATTCATAATTTACTTCATCGATAACCATAATGTAAATAAGTGTGCGTAGGTACAGGAGGTGACGAAGGGGAAGAAGGGTTTAGGAGAGGGAACTGGGAGATAGAGGTATTAGGAGGACAGATTCCCACTGGAGAGTAGGGCACGTGTATCATATAATGGAAGTTCCAGGAACAAAGAAGGGAGGCACATGAGGGCTAGGGGAGAAAGATGAAGCTTACATCATGGTGGGAGAGAGAAGAGAGAGAAAGGAAAAATTAACACGGGGATAATTAAGAGCAGGAAAAAAAGGTTCACATCAGTGAAACTTCGGGCACAGTGCACAAGTATAGACCCCCCCCCCCCCCCCCGAAAAGATACCCCCCCCCCCCAATTAACACATATATATCATAATATGCTAATATATATATAGTTAATATATTAATATACTATAATGTTAATATATTAATATCCTTATCATCATCATCTATTTTTAAGGTCACCACCAAGCGAGACACCATGTTTGTGTATGAATCCCCTTGTCTGTGGGACAAGGGACCTTCATATGCACAATCATTTGCTAATATACTTAATATATTAATATATAATATAATGTTAATATATTTATATACTATATATTTAATATAAATTAATATACTCTATAATATATATTATAGTTGTTAATTGTTATATGTAATATAAGCATCTGCATTCTAAACATCAATGATGTAGGGTCACCTTAGATCTGCGATTCAAGCATCTACAGTCAGCTAGGGTAGGGTTACCTTGAACCATAGTGCAACCTTCAAGTAATCTTCCATCAATCACAGTGCAACCTTCTCACGGATCTTTGCAGTCTATTGAAGCACGTGACTGAATAGATCTCTATGATCTATTAAAGAGAGGGTTAACATTATACCCATTGGCGTACCCCATAGCCATAATTTTGTAACCATTTATATATTCAACATCATTATATTAGTATATTAATATCGAACTATATAATATTGTTATATTATAATATCTAAATGTTACAATATAATATGTAATAATATTAATATAATATATTTAATATATATATAAACATATTATAATTAAATATTATATTATATGTGATATATGTAATATTAAAAAAAACAAAAGCAACTAAAAAAATATAACGAAAGCCCAAAAAATTAAGAGGCTTTGGAGAGAATGAAAGGCTTTGGCGAGAATGAATGGACATGAGAGGCCACTAAGAGATGGTTTTGCAAAGGTCGGGCTATGGAATCATGATTGTTTCTAATGGTTCTAGCCACAAGGCTCTCACCTTCTATTAATGCCAGATCTACCTCCTCTATGCATTATTTTTCTACTGACAGGGCATGAGGATTCATGTAAGTCTTTCTTCCATTTTATTTTTTTTATATTTTTTCTTTCACCAATTTAGATTTACTTTTGATTTGGTTTGTCTGTGGGTAGGGTCAAACTCATTCGATCGTGAAATCCTGCCGAAATTGGCATGCTTATTAAGCTTAATATTTTATATTTCCATTGATGTAAATTCAGTGGTCACATTCCTTCAGAAATTGAAACCCTTGTTTCTCTGAAAAAACTTGACCTCTCAGAGAATAACCTTCAAGGATCATTGACAGGCAGCATTAGCCTTTTGCACAAGATTCTATATCTAATGGCCACGAGCATTGGATTAAGTAGGTGCATATCAACCACAATTTCCAATTGCATGTGCTAGATTTTCCATTCAATGCATTGTTTGGGCTGCTCCCTGATGATTTCGCGTATACGGTTTTTTTTTGCTCAGTTGTATTGTAGCAGTTAAGTGTATGTTTTTGTCTGTGTGTTTGACAGTCGGGATACTATGGAGTGTATTTTATATAGTTTTTTTTGTCTTACTCTGCTGCAAAAGGTAAGGTCAGCCATGTTGCATCATATTCTTGGTGTAGTGGGGGTTTCTATGTTGTCTTTGAGTCTGAGAAAATGGAATGAATTGCGGTCAAATTTTTGGGTTATGTCATGTTTGTCTTCTAATGGCAGTATTGGAGTAATCTATTATGAGGGTTTCAAATTGATTTTCTGAAGCTTTGTCAAGATTCAGTGTTTTAGTGCATCTTGGTGAAGGGTTTTCACAACGAGGGCACATTGCTAGTTATAGTCACCTTCTATTCTAATACCTCTTCAAATCAACAATGTAGGGGTCAGTGTTGAGATGTTAGAGGAGCTTCATGAGGGTGTATTGTTCATTCCTTTGGCTATCTACATCTTCAAGAGGATGCACCACTTGTGAGGGCGCATTTGTGGCTTAAGTGTGATCATTGGAAGTAAGAGAAGGGCACACTTTATACAAGGAGAGGACACAGTCCCCTATAGTAATAAGAGGGAAATGAACTGAGCGATTTCATTGATGTCAAAGATGAAGGTTAGGGAAGTAAGTTACAACCAACTCTTGACCCACACTGAGATATCGTTTGGCACCAGGGAAGTCACCTCAGTCATCTAAGGACAGTTTCTAATACACATATTCACCTACAGTTGATTAAATGAGGAATCATTCTCTATAATAGTCATCTATAGGAAGTATTTCCTTACCCAAAGACTATTGTCAACTCCCATAGTCATCTATAGGTTGTTGAAGAGGGTTTTTCTACCTACAACAGTCATCTACATGGGTAGAGGACTTAGTCATCAAAATGTTTGATGAAACCTCTAAGCCAAAAAGGCATTAATACATAAATAAAAATCTCTATGAATGTTGAATTAACAATATTATTAACATTTTGGCTAGAAAATTCCTTTGTATTTAAGGAGGATATGGACCTAATAGACCTGGAAATGGAAATCAGATCATTCCATAGCCCATTTAGGCCTGAATACAATTCAAAGGTTCTCTTTTTTAGTGATAATTTTATTCATATACAGTTTTTGTTGGAATAGTCTTTTATATGTATTGCCTTTCAAAGTTTTATTTATGTGAAAATGCTGAAAAATGCATCTATGGAAAAGTGAAAGAGATTGAAAACAAAAGGTATGATAGGAAGGAAAGAACAATCTTCCAAACTAATCAACCAATGGATACCAAGCAATTAGAGAAAAATTAAAAAAGTAGAATTGTGCTAACCTTTTCCAAATGCAAGAAATTGAACTAGTGAGGAGAGCTAAATCATGAGCATGCCCATGGTCCAAGCAACCATGCTAATGCAATATTCATCCAATAACAAGGCATAATGAAACCACTATTTACCAATATTTCCTCTTAAGGCATGCAAATTTAGTTATATCAAAAAGGAGGCAATGGGCAAGGAGTGACTCAATAAATTGTACAAAACTTAGTAATAGAGTTTTAATTTTTCAGAATTTACTTCAATATGATCTAGGATCTTAATTGAGAGAACAACATGTACAACATATCTACAGCATATCAATCATGAACACAATAATGCAAGCACACAAGAGACACAAAGTTTACTTGGGGAAAACCATAAAGGTGAAAAACCCCAATAACTTCCTCAGAGATAGATAGAGCAATGATACAACCCAAGCATAAGAGATAGACATCTCCTAGCAACAAATTCTCCTCCTCCACAAGTGCGCCACTCTCCCGAGAGTGTGAGAGAGAATATAAAAATGATGAAATAGAGTGCCTCCTGCACTCTATTTATACTTGACTTGACTTGCCTAATAACCTTTACTAGGTCAGCCTTAACTTAACCACATAACATAATGCTGACTGGGCCAACACCCAATAGGGTGGTCTAATAACCCTTTGAACCACATAGCCAACCCCCAATAGGGTGGTCTAATAACCCTTCGACCCACATGACTTATACAGGGCCGAACCCAACAAGGTGGTCTAAGAACCCATCAAGTATAAGTTACGACACTTGCAATATAAATGACGACACTTCCATATAGAGGAATAATAACATCTCTATAGGAATACAAACACTTTTGTATAGAGGAATAATACCATCTCTATAGGAGTACAATATACATATATGAAATACATTCTGAAGTTACATATACATCAACACTCCCTCTTAACTAGGAATGTATTTCTCTACACAGGTCTTCTAGCACAAGTCATCTTCTCTGGATCATCGTCACTAGATAATTGTCATCGAGTCATCATCATCGTCACTGCTAGTTCTATCTCAATCAATCTCTGAATCTACTCGTCATAGGAATTTATACAGAGCCAATCCTTTTTCATAATGGATGTAGGCCCAACACCTACAAGTCTTCATCATCAATGGCCATACTATGGATCCTAGGATTGATTACGTGCATCAACAAAACCTAGCGCAAACTATAGGTTCTTTTACATGTTGACCTTCATAAAACCTACTCAGAGCATCCCAGGATGTTAAGAGCAAACCGCTCTACCTGTCTGGATTTCAATAGAGCCTCCCAGGCTGTTACGAGCACACCGCCCTACCTATCTGGATTTTAAAGGATCTTTTCTATTTGAACTTTCGCAAAACCTACTCAGAGCATCCTAGCACAAACTATAGGATCTCAATAGAGCAACCCAGGATGTTACAAGCACACTGCTCTACCTGTCCGATTTGTAAAGGATCTTTTCTATGCGAAACTGTAGCAAAACCTACTCATAGCATCCTAGCGCAGACTATAGGATCTCGATAGAGCAACCTAGGATGTTACAAGTACACTGCTTTACCTGTCTAGTTTTTAAAGGATATTTTCTATGCTACCTATAAAAAAACCTCGAAAGAGCATCCTAACGCAGACTATAGGATCTTCCAGGATCTTTTCTATGCTACCTGCACAACCTGTCCACGGCCACAGAGTATCAAATCGATACTCACCACATCGTCCTGATGTACATCATCACATGATCAACCTGTTCATCATCATAGCATCAACCTGATGCATATCATTTGGAGCAACATCCTGAAGCTCATCATCTGTGATCATCCCGATCATCATAGCATCAACCTGATGCATATCATCTGGAGCAACATCCTGAAGCTCGTCATTTGTGATCATCCCAATCATCATAGAATCAACCTAATGCATATCATCTGGAGCAACATCCAGAAGCTCGTCATCTGTGATCACCCTGACCAAACAATATATCCATTTGATGCATACACATTATCTACC
Organism: Larix kaempferi; assembly: GCA_027924585.1. NCBI lineage: Eukaryota > Viridiplantae > Streptophyta > Pinopsida > Pinales > Pinaceae > Larix > Larix kaempferi. The sequence continues at coordinate 82,563,439 of BSBM01000001.1, forward strand.
TGATACATATCATACATGATCCACCTGATCATACAATGCATCCATATGATATACATAAGTACATGATCATACTGATCATACAAGTATCCACCTGATACATACATAAGTACATGATCACACTGATCATACAAGTATCCACCTAATACATATACAAATAATGATCTACCTGGTCATATCCAGCATCAACATGATGCATACATACATACATATAAATGATCCAACTGATCATATAGAGCAGAAACTAGAACAGTATCCTAATGCTCATCATCCAGCGCTTACATTCATAGCCATGTGAAGGATCCCCCTTCCACCATGCTAGGAATGGCTATAGAAAATGTGTCCATCACTTCTTCCTTGAAGTGTCATCAATCTGAAGAACACCAAGCCTCTCTCTAAAGTACTCGAACTTCACTCTGGCTAGTGGTTTCATCAGCACATCTGCAACCTACTCATCCGTCGCAACATAGAGGAGCTTCACGGCTCCTCTCTGTACCATATCCCTGATATAGTGGTAATTGATCTCTATGTGTTTTGACCTGTCATGGAACACCGGGTTCTCAGATAACTTCACACAACTCTAGTTGTCACAAAAGATACCAGTAGCCTCCAGTGGAAGATCAAATAACTCTGACAATAGCTTCTGCAGCCATACTGCCTCACAACTAGCCACACAGGCTACAACATATTTTTCCTCGGCTATACTCAGTGCTACGCAGGACTGCTTCCTACTAAACCAAGAGATCACACTTGATCCCATACTGAAGCAGCACCTAGAAGTGCTCTTCCTATCTGCAGCACTTTCTGCCCAATCTGAATCAACATAACCCTGTAGGTTAAAATTTTGATTCGCATCATACTTGAACCCATAATCAACTGTACCCTTCAGGTACCTCAGAATATGCTTTACAGCAACCAGGTGAACACTCGGATCCGTCAGGAACTGGCTCAATGTGTTCACCGCAAAGCAAATATCTAGTCTCATGTTCATCAGGTACATCAAGGAACCAATCATGCGACGATACATAGTGATATCAATCGGATCAGATCAAGCATCACACAGAAGCTTCAGGTTTGATGCGATAGGTTTGGCCATGAGCTTGCAGTCCATCATCTCGAACCTCGTCAAGATCTCTACTGCATACTTCCCTTGTCCAAGGAATATTCCATCTGCACTCTGCCACACCTCCATACCTAGAAAATAGTGCATCATCCACAAGTTCTTCATCTTGAACTCGGCAGCAAGCTTTCGCTGTGTGTCGGAAATCAATCTATCTTCACCTGTAACAAACAGGTCATCCATATACAAAAGTAGTATCACTGGATTTCCTTCCTCAACCTTGTAGTAAAGGTTGGAATCCGCTTCACTCTTGGTAAATCCCAAACTTGATAGAAAGTTGTCTATCCTAAGTTCTGCACATATATGACTCCCTGTCATGTGTCTTAGAACCAAGTGGCTGCTCCACATACACTTCTTATTCAACTACACCATTCAAGAAAGCTGTCTTGAAATCCATCTGTTGTATCTTCCCTTTCATCACTGCAGCCAGAGCAAGTACTGATCTAATGGAAGTGTATCTGGCTACAGGAGAAAAAGTCTCTATGCTACCACCTGCAGCATGCTTGATCTTGTAGATCCTCTTGGAAGTCATTATAGACTCCCCTTTAGGTCTTGGGACTGCATCCCAAACATCTTCATGATCGACTTTTACTCCTCGATCATGGCATTCTTCCTAGATCCTGGGAACTTCAATATCTTCAATGTTTTCAATAGATAACTTTGTTGTTGAACAAATGTTGTAGTTCTTCTTTTGTAAGTGATGGTATATGATCTTTCCTACACAACAAGTTAAATTGCATGATTAGAAAACATCTCATAGTTTTCAGAACAAATTCTTACACATAAAGAAATATGTCATACAATCATGCAATTATCTTAACCAATGCTTCAATACAACATTTATCCATATCCCGTAACTTTCTAGATACCTTCCAATCTCTACCAGAACATTGTTAAGAGTGTGCACAACTCCCAACATGTCAGCAAAGAGGTTTCATTCTATATAAGTAGCAATGGAATGTTGTACAGTGCCATAGGCCACTTACCCATGTATATTAGTAGTATAATGTTCATCAATGCAACTATGCATAATACACAACCTAATTTTAGGAACATGAGTATATACATTGTTGAACAGTATTATTTAAACAATAAAATATGTAAGGAATGATAATTCAAATACTTATCTTTGTTTGTTTATTGGGTTGACTCCCTCTCAGTATTTGCTTCTTTTCTGCAACTCCATTCTGATGTGGATTGTGAGAAGTGGTCAACTCCCTCTAAATATCTGCATCCTTGCAAAAACTACTGAAGTGTGCTCCTTCTTGATCTTTGCTTCCTTGCAGGAAACAACTAGAGTGTGCTCCCTCTTGATCTTTTCTTCCTTGCAGGAACAACTGGAGTGTGCTCCCTCTTGATCTTTGCTTCCTGAATTACCTATCCTTGAACTTATATCCATCACTATGCATGTTTATTAGTATCATCATTGTGTTATCCTCAAGGTCTCATACATAATCACACATTCATTAGTATAATCTTAATACTATCAAAACACAATAATATTAAACATGTATAGTCATGATCATTTCAAACACAGATAATAAACATTAGTATTCAAGGTTTCAGGGAAGTCTCCTTTTACTCATGCATATTCTTATTTGATCATAGGACTCTTCTGGTTAGTTAAATCATCAACAAGATAAGAGACATAAAATGCATAAACCCTTGATTACTTACATTTCTAACTTTATGAATAAACATAAGTAATCATACCAAGTATACTTATATAAGGGATCCTAACACAAGGTAGGATTCTAACACTATATAGGAAAAACATACCTGGATTGGTATGTTAGCAAGTTATGTCTAACATACCCACATGATGCCTTCTTGTTCTCTTCAATGACTTCTGTTAGTAACTTGCATATCTCATAGGTTAACCATTATAGAACCAAGTTATACATACCTCGCAAATAGATCTTCGAAGTGATTCATGACAATGGATGAATCTTTGTCCTCATGTCATCATGATCATATGTTCTTGAACTAGAACATGATTTGTCTTTCTTGGTGTACCTTTCATGTTGGCGGACACCATAAACCTCATACAACACCATAATGCATTAGTACAATCATAAGTGTCAACACCCTAATCAATGAATATCTTCTATCATGCATTCATAATTTTATTAAGGTGATACGACAAGTCTAAATTTAATCAAGATTGTACTAACTGTAATAACATGAAGACAAACATACCATAAACTTAATCATGAACAAATATCGAAACAAACTTGGATGAGTCATACTTGTCGAGATTTCTTGTAATCTTCTTATGTGAGGCCTTAGCCTCATCTCCCTCTGAAATAGGAAATTCTTCACTTATGCAGGTGACCAATCCATTCTCTTCTAGGATTAACCCAATCCACTTGATTTGCAGAAACTGGATCTGGAGCTGGATTAGAGTTTGTCAGAGAAACCCTAAAAATTCAAACTTTGAATTTCAAACTTCCAAAAGGATATAAATATGCGCGTTGATGAGCTGACCAAGCTGGTATACTCAGAATTTGAAAACTGCAAATTTTCACCCCTCAAATTTGCCTTTGAAACTTCTCGATTCACTAGACATGACCCCGAACTAGGGTTTGATAAAGCCCACCCTTCTACCCAATCAAAAGGTTCGATCCAAAGCTCTAAGCTTCTAGTTTTCTGAGGAGCTTCCAGCCGTGGTCACAGATTTCAAAAATTCCCATTTTTGCAGAAGCCCTAATTTTCCACTTTTCCGATCAAAGTCCCGAACTAGGGTCTGATCAAGCCCGGCCTTCTTCCCAACCAAAAATTCTGATCCTGGTCTCTAAATTTTTATTTTGATGAGTAGCATTCAGTCGTAGTCTCTGATTACAAAAATTCCAACTTTCTCCGAAACCCTAAATTCCGGAAGCCATGAATGAAGGTGCTAAAAAATAATTCTGTTTTGACATAAATGTGTACCTGATTGTTTCTAGTGTAACTCCAAACTTTTCGATCCAAAGGGTTGGAAAAAATTTCATGTGATAGCACGACCTGTCATCTTTCCAACCCCATAGGTCTGACCTCAAATGGATTCTCTAAGAGAGAGTTATTCCAAGTGTCGCAACGTGACCTTTTATGGGATAAAACAGGAGAGTGAACTTGTATGGCGTTCCACGTGTCACTGGTTAAGTCTCAGCCTTTGAAAAAGTTACTTGAGAAAGTACAGTCCATGCACTACCTGTCCCTTTTTACGAAATTTCATTTGGAGCTTCCTAGCCTAAGTTATGACCTTTTTTCCAAGGTCACTTGTTTATGACTGAGATCTGGAAAAAGCAAAAACCCTATATTGTACAGATCATAAATCACAAAGTACAACGAATTAGAGGTTGTCCTTTGGACACAAGGTACATGGAGATCTTAGATTCTCCCTTTACGATTTTCAGACCCTGAACCCTCACCGAAATTTATTTATAGCAAAATTTCTACGATGACTGGGTTTTGCTATATCAAGCCCTAACATCGCAAGTGCAACAAGTGTCATACATGTCTTACCATGCCTTCTTTCAAGCTAGATATGATACCATGTTAATTTTTCAGAATTTACTTCAATATGATCTAGGATTTTAACTAAGAGAACAACATGTACAACATATCTACAGCATATCAATCATGAACACAATAATGCAAGCACACAAGAGACACAGAGTTTACTTGGGGAAAACCATAAAGGTGAAAAACCCCAATAACTTCCACAGAGATAGATAGAGCAATGATGAAGCCCAAGCATAAGAGATAGACATCTCCTAGCAGTAGCTTCTCCTCCTCCACAAGTGCGCCACTCTTTCGAGAGTGTGAGAGAGAATAGAAAAATGATGAAATAGAGTGCCTCTCGCACTCTATTTATACTTGACTTGCCTAATAACCTTTACTAGGTCGGCCTTAACTTAACCACATAACATAATGCTGACTAGGCCGACACCCAATAGGGTGGTCTAATAACCCTTTGACCCACATGGCCGACCCCCAATAGGGTGGTCTAATAACCCTTCAACCCACATGACTTATACAAGGCTGACCCCAACAAGGTGGTCTAATAACTCATCAAGTATAAGTTACGACACTTACAATATAAATGACAACACTTCCGTATAGAGGAATAATAACATCTCTATATGAATACAAACACTTCCGTAGAGAGGAATAATACCATCTCTATAGGAGTACAATATACATATATGAAATACATTATGAAGTTACATATACATCAACATAGAGCTAACAAACTAAAAGCATGCCTAAATGAGATTTGACAAATGAAGTGGTTAGGACATCAAAAATATTCAGTAAACATGGGGCATTTGATCTCAATGGAGAACCAGAGATCAAACAAAAAAATGACAATCCCTTACAACATTTAACTCTTTTAATTAAATTACCAGTACCATGATCGACAAGTAGTCCTTTCAAAACCAAATAATCCCTCAACCAATTCCCGAGGATGGAAGGGCTCGTTAATAGCAATAATAAAACTCCAGAAAACCCTTACCCTTTTCTTGTAGTTTAAAACTATTCCAAATATATTCCATTGAATTTGTGGGGTCAACCATGTATTATAGTATGCAACCAAACAAAACAACCATTACCACCATCACTATATAACCATCAAAAAACACACAAGTTATTATCAACCAAAGAGGCCAAGTAATCAAGGAGACAAAACTAAGGCCCTCCAACCATGACACAACCATAAACAAAAATATTTTTCCTCGTAATCCATGATAGTTTGGCAGTTTACCCATTCCTTTATTTTCCAGTGTCTTCTCACTTCTCAGCTCTCCAATGGATTTGGATGCAGAAGTTACAACAACTAGATTTATATCGTGTGCAACTCTTATAATGCCCTCATTCCTTAATTATTAAGAATCAAAATAGATGGAGCATCTACTAGAGAATTTGCTACTGCTTCCTTTGTAGCAACATTGGGGTAACTTAAAACATTATTTTAGAAGAGAAGCATTTCTTTTTCCATCTACTACATTCTGATCTAGCATTGTTTCTAGTAACATTTTCAATTCATCTAGATTGGTGTAGTTGATGTCATCAACTTTTGCTAGTTAAGTATTCATCATAGTTTCCGCTTTTTACTTTGCAATAGCCAAGAATGCGCCTTAAGTAAATGTTGACAATTCTATACAGTCCATCATGCAAAGACCATAAGTTCTTTGAAAAACCTCTATCAATGACTGGAATTTGGTAAGATTCAAGTTTAAATTTGGGGCAACCTTAGCTAGATAATCATCAATCAACCTTGTAGCATTCCTTAGTTAATTTGATGATTAGGATCCCTTGAAGAAATGGATCCAAAATAATCTTTGCCATGGGATCAATATAATATAGAGGTTCCTCTAAATTCGAGCGATTGATGATCAACATGCTAGTAGCTATAGAGAGCTCTCGATGTATGCTAATTCTCCTCTCCAATGGATCCTTACCTATATGACTTACATTCAATATTAGAAACCCAATCAATTTAAAAGTGGGAAATCTATGTAGGGAAGAGAAAATGGAGTAGGAGAGAGGATAGATTCATAAGGGATAGGGAGGTATTTTCTAATAGATACTTTTCATATTGGTGGTTGCTGCAGTGTGTTACCTGTAAAATAGAATTAGTTCTACTTACGATCGGTTCAATATATGAAGGAAGTATTTAGTACTTTTGGGTCCTAATAGAGTATACATATTGGCCCACAACATAGACCTGTACTACATTTATTAGTGTCCCTAAAGACCTTGATAATAAAATACGTCAAAGGAGTATTAGTATTTGAATGTCAACCTTCTCTGTTTTCCAAAATCAACATGTCATTTATCAATAATCTTTCCCTTCTTTTACACTGTTCAAATAATTCTTCCGAATGATCACTTTAGACCTCTTGAAGACAATGAATATCTGAGAAATTTTCATCATTGAATCTATAAAATTTAATCCTGCCTTCCATGCTCTGTATTCGTGATCTGTATCGTGCCTTCCATGCTCTGTATTCGTGATCTGTAGTAGCATTTCCCATCCCAAGCAAATTATTGGAATTGAATTAGAATGCTTCTTAATGAAAGGAGATGTTATTATTTAATGTAATAGATCCAAATTTAAGATAAATTTATCTTGATATAAAATACATATAAAGTTAGAAGAGCAAGGAGGGAGAGTTAGGTTTTTTTGTTATATTTTAAATTTTTTTCCATTTTCTTTGGGGCCAGGCCAGCTCAGAACAAAACTAGTTGGAGCCAGGCCAGCTATGAATGAATCCAGAGAAAGTATGAGTGCTATGTTCTAGGCCTGTAAATATCTCTTGCCTTCACAGTTCCCACATGGAGATAGAAGCATTTCAAATTGATTCTTGTGAACTCGTATATAGTCGGATGCTTGCTTTGTTGTTGACCCTGGTATATTTATGTATATATACATGCATTGTGTAATGTTTATATATGTAGTCTTCAATCTGGATATGATGTTTAGTTCTTTTTATGGTGTATGATCATAGTTTTTATGTTCAGTGTGAGTGAAGACGTTTGGAATCTTCGGGAGATTGATGCACAGAGGAAACCCAAAATTATTTTCAAGCAAGCTTTTCATATATGTGTAGATAACAATGCAAGTTTAGTTCTGTGATTCTTTATTATGTGATTCTTTATTAGTATATATTCATTTTAAACTCGGAATTTAGAGAGGGATTCAATTTATTAAACTTAAAAAGAATATTTTATTTTTTATGTATAAGAAAAAATCTACAACTCAAGAAATTAAAGTTCACTTTGTGCTTAATAGTTATGGATTTAAAATGGATTTGTGCTTAATAGATATATGTTTAAAATAGATCTATACATAAATTCTCTAAAGCACCTATTTTGAGCAATAACAACTGCTATAAATTAAATTAATAGTGATGATAAGTGATGATAGGAAATTCAGGTGAAGGCCGAGATAGAAGCGTTTGTGGGAGAGTCCAAACAGAGGCTATGTGAAGCTGCACTCAAATTGGGTGCGGATTTTATGGTGATGAATAGCCACGACCATCGTTTTCTAAAGAGGTGCATGCCTGCCCCCAAATATGGGGGCATTCTTCTGTTTTAACTGTACAGACTGAGGAGTTGTGTAAATATGATGATTTTGAGGCATCTGCATGGATTTGAGCAGAGTGGAGTCTGATTGATTTGAATGGGATGTGCAGGGTTATTTTGGGAAGTGTGAATGAGTATTGTTGCGAGAATGAAATCTTCCCTACTGTGATGGGGAACAAGAAATCCTGCAACAACATTCCGCCATGAATTTTTTTTTTTAAATGATATAGCGATGTGTATAGTTACGGCCTTATAGTCTTCTGGGTAGCATTGTAATAAGAGCACTTCTCATTCATCTCGACTATGTAACACAGGGGGCACCAAATATATTACTTTATTTTTTTAAGACTTCAATTATTAGATGTCCATGTAGATATGTTGAGACCATGAATTTCCTGAGGTAGAATTGGAAAATTCATGACTCCTCCATTTGCATATATAGTGACATAGGGGATAGTGGTAAAATCCCACAGTTTTCATTTGCCAGTAAATATATTGATATTACAAATTCCAACTTATTATATCCTAATACTACTAATGCTATCACAAGTATCAATGGAATCACTCTTGTACATCCATGATTATAAATTCAAATACAACCACAACATCAAGATTAATGTTGAATGCTAATATACACAGGACTATAGAAGCTTGACTCTTGTTGCATCAGTTTTGCAGATTTGGAAAGCTTTAGAGAGTCGTCTTGTTGCATCAGTTTTGCAGATTTGGAAAGCATCTTCAGAGAGTCGTCCTGTTGCATCAGTTTTGCGTGCATATAAATCTTGAACGAGTCTTGTTCCATCAGTTTTTGTAGACATGGGAAGCTTCAATGTTGAGAGATTGAGTACTCTATTTCATTCTTTAGTAGACTTGGAAGTTTCAGTGTTGTTTTATTAATTTTGTAAAAATTTTCCTGATGGCGTTTTCCAGAAACACTTAATATTTAGCGGAGCATTGTGCTCTACTTTAGTTCACTGCACTGCAACCCACAACATTTTGGTTCATGAATTAACTTCGGAGTGAGAGGGAATGCTCTACCAATCTTGCTCACCGTGATATCTACTATTGATCAGGTGCATGAAATATTACGTGGGATTGCACGTTTTTTTTGTATGTGGTAAGTCGACTGCGATCTACTTACTTAAGGATTTCACGTCGAAAGAGAAATGCCATTGATAAACTTCCTTTAGGTTATTTATCTTTGTTTTGTCCATTAAATGCAATTATTTCAGCAGAATTACATTAATATGAAATTGGTCTCTTTTTCTGAATATTTTCATGGGAAAATAAAAAGATATGCATAGAGAGGTTTTATCTTTTGAGCATGCGTTTTATCTTGATGTCTGTTTGGATATTGTATTCGATGCATCATAAATTATTTTTGAATTTTATGTTACGTTTATTTATATTGGTGTAAATGGAATAGACATTTTGAGTATACTAAAGCAACCTTGTTACTTCAAAATAAGGTAGAGACAACATTTCAAAATAAGGTGGAGACAACATTTCAGTTCGTGTTAATTCTTATATCACTTTATTCTTTCACAACAAGAAAAGCCATCTTTTAGCACCACAAGTTAGCATCACTTATAGTTTGTGGTGCTAATGTGGTGGTATTGGCACCACTTACATTTATGTGGTGTTAAAGTGGTGTTATTAGCACCATTTATATTTTGTGGTGGTATTAGCACCACTTATATTTTGTGGTGTTAATATGGTGTTATATTAGTTTTACCTTTATGAGAAATGTCATGTTGGCAAGTACCATAAAGTGGTGCTAAGCTATTATTTTCCACATGGACATGTACACGTAGGATTTAATTATGTGGATTTGCACCAAAACAAATTCACAAATAATTATTTTGAAAATAACTCAATTCAATATTTATTTATTTATTCATATCAATTAAAATAAATGATCAAAAATTAATTTATGAGTTTTTGCACCATACTTACAAAAAGTTCAAATATTAAGCAAATAAATTCAAGTGATTCATTTATGAAGTTTACACCACAAGTACAACAAGTTCAAAAAACATATTTGGAAAATAGCTCAATTCATTTATTCATTTTTTATATTATTTAAACATATAAATACAATTAACAAATAAATAAAAACAACTATTTTTAATTTATTACTATTATAAATTAGTAATAAAATTATTTGAATTTAAATTTGATTATTCCTTTGAGATATTTTTATCTTCTTAAATTTTTTTGATGGAAATTAGTATTGTTATTAGGTGTTAATACAAGACATGGGTCTTAGATCCATCTATATGATCAATGGAGAAAACCTCTAGCTAAGGCCCTAAAAGAAGCTTTTAGGAATCTAGGACCAAGAAAGACACCACAAAGGTCTCCACACATATTCCTAAGATTATTCTTAGCCTCTAAGTGTGGGCATCCACACTATTATAATTTTTTAATCACTAGGGATAGGTCCAATGGCCCTCAACATTGTTGAACGAACAATCATAGGCCTTAGCCTAAAGGAATCCTAAGTATAAAGAAATGTCATGTTGTCAAGTACCATATAGTGGGGCTAAGCTCATATTTGTCACATGGACATGTACAAAAATGATTTAATTATGATGATTTGCACCATAAACACAACAATATCACAAATAATTATTTTTTAATAACTTAATTCAATTTTTTTCTTTCAAATAAATGCCCATGATTAATTTATGAGGTTTTAAACCACAATCACAACAAATTCAATTATTTGCTTTTATCACTATTTAAACCAACAAGCTCACATGATTCATTTATGAGGTGTTGCACCACAAACACAAGAAGTTCACAAATAATTATTTTCTAAATAGCTCAAGTCGAGTATTCATTTTTTAATATTATTCAAGCAAACAAATACCCATGATTCTTAAATTTGACAAATAATTAAATACAAACATTTTTGATTTATTACTATTATAAAATATTAATAAATCTTGAGCTCTAAATGATTCTTCCATCCATCTAAGGGTAAGAAGATTTCCTCTACTAAAGACACATGGCCTCTGAGGGTATCATTCGCCTATGATTGATTATGTAATTGCCATTAGGTGGTTTTGAGTAGTATCTACATGTCTCGGGGCCTTGGGAATGATGTTATAGGGAAAAAAACCATGCCTTTTTCCTTAAAGAAACAATTGGGGAATCTAGAGTGATGAACAATGCCTAGAGCACCATGCATGACCTTGCATGGATATCCATGCCACTATGTATCCATTTCTTGTAGCCTTGAAGACTTGGACATGGTCAAGGGAGGAGACTTGAATCTATATCCATAAAGGAATCTTATAGCCATCCAAGTCTAATAAGATCTCCTCAACCAACCACACATGACCTCTTGAGGGTATCATTGTCATATGATTGAAGATATTAACACCATTATGTGATTTTGAGAAGTATGTAGGTGTCTTAGAACCTGAGGAATGATGCTATAGAGAATAATACCATGCCTTTGGCGCTAAATAGACAGCTAAGGAATCTAGAGCCCTAAAGAATGCCTCAAAGCACCATGCATGCCTTTGCAAAGGTATCCATTAAGCTTTGTATCTAGGTGTTATGTTCTTGAGGTCTTGGTCATGGTCAGTGGAAGAAATTTGAACCTTGGGCCTTATAGAAATATTTTATCCATCCAAGGATAAGAAGGTTTCCTCCACCAGCCAAACATGGCCTCCTAAAGGTATCATTGGCCTATGATTAAGGATGACAATTACAGTAGGCGGGTTTGAAAATATGTATGTGTCTCAATTCCTTGGGAATGACATTTTAGGGGAAATACCATTCATTTATCCTTAAAGACCATTAAGGCATCCCAAACCATGAACAATGCCTTAAAGCACCATGTGTGACTTTGCAAGGGTATCCATGGCACTATGTATCCAAGTCTTGGGGACTTGGGGGATTGGAAATGGTCATGGGAGGAGGCATGAAGCTCAAGCTCTAATGGAATCTTCTAGCCATCTAGAGATAAGAAGGTTCTATCCACCAACAACACATTGCCTTTCAAGGGTCATTGGCCTATGATTGAGGATGTTAGTGACATTAGGGTGTTTTTAGGAATATGTACATGTCTCAGGGTGTTGGGAATGGATTTCAAGGGAGGAATAACATACTTTTATCCCTAACGAAATAATTGAGGATTCCACAGCCATGAACAATGCCTCGAAGAACCACACATGACTTTGTAGGGATATCCATGGTATTATGTATCTAAGTCTTGTAGCATTAGGGAATTCAACATGGTCAATGAAAGAGACTTAAAAATAGGGCCCTAAAGGAATCTTCCAGCCATCTGTGTCAAAGAAGGATGCCTGCACCAACCACAGAGGGTCTCTTGAGGGTATCATTGATCTATGATTAGTTATTTTAACACCAATAGTTGGTTTTGAGCATTAGACACATGTCTCGGGGCCTTGGGAATGACACTCTATAGAAGAGGACCATGCCTTTGGCCCTAAAGAAACCATTTAGGCATACAAAGCCATAAATAATGCCAGAAATCACCACACATGGCTTCAATAGGTATCCATGGCACTATGCATCTAGGTCATTAGGACTTGGGGCATTGAACATGGTCAAGGGATGGGACCTAAACCTCAGTCTCTAAAGAAATATTCTATCCATCGAAGGATAAGAAGGATACCTCAACCAACCACACATAGCCTCTTAAAGGAAGCATTGGATTATGATTGGGGATCTTAGTACAATTATATATTTTGAGTAATATCTACTTGTTTCAAGGCCTTGGGAATGATATTCTAAGGAAGAAGACTATGTGTTTGGCCCTAAATTAATTCTTATGGAATTTAGAGCCATGAACAATGTGTCAAGGAATCATGCATAACTTTGTAGGGGTATCCATGGCACTATGTATCTAGGTTTTTTTTCCTTTGGGCATTGGACATGGTCAGTAGAGGACACTTGATCCTCAATCCCTAAATGAATATTTTAGCCATCTAAGGTTAAGGAGATGGTCTCCACCAACCACACATGGCCTTGGGAATAGAATTCTAGGGAAAAAACCATGTCTTTATCCCTAAAGAAACCATTGAATCATCCAGAGCCATGAACAATGGCTTAATGCACCATGCACGACTTCATAGGGGTATCCATGTCTTGCGGATTTGGGGGCTTGGAAATGATCATGGGAGGAGATATACAACTTTGGAACTAAAGGAATCTTCTAGCCATCAAGGGATAAGAAGGTTTCCTTCACTAACCACACATGGAATCTTGAGATTACCATTAGCTTATGATTGAGAATGCTCGTGCTATTAGGTATTTTTTAGTATTATATACATGTCTCTAGGCCTTAAGAATGATATTATAGGGAATCAGACCATGCCTTTAGCCATCAATAAATTGTTGAGGTATCCAAAGCCATCAACAATTCCTTGAAGTGCCACATATGGCTTCAAAGGGTATCCATGGTGCTATGCATCTAGGTCTTATTTCCTTGATTCCTTCAACATGAATAATGGAGGATATCTAAACCTAGGTCCATAAAGGAAGCTTCTATCTATCCATGGTTATTAAGGTTGCCCCTACCAACAACACATGGCCTCCTAAGGGTATCATTGACCTATGATTGTGGATGACATTGACATTAGGTGGTTTTGAGAAATATGCACATGTCTCAAGGCCTTGGGAATACAATTATATGGAAGAATACCATGCCTTTAATCCTTAAGAAACCATTTAGGCATCCAAATCCATTAATAATTCCACAAAGCACCACACATCACTTCGTAACGTATCCATGGCACTATGTATCGAAGTATTTGGGACTTAGGGCCTTGGCTATGGTCAAGGGAGGAGACTTGAACCTTGGATCCTAAAGGAATCTTATATCAATCTAGGGCTAAGAACATTCCCTCCACCATCCACACATGGTTTCTTGAGGGTATCATTGGCTTATCAGTGAGGTTGATAGTGTCATTAGGTGGTTTTGAGTAGTATTTATGTGTCTAGGGGTCTTGAGAATAATGCTATAAAGAATAAGACCATTTTTTTGAACTGAATAAATTGGTGTGGTATCCATAGCTATGAAAAATAACTCAAGGATACATGCATAGCTTCATAGGGGTTCCCATGGAACTATGTATCTAGGTTTCTAGTCATGGGGCCTTAGACGTGGTCAGTGGAGGAAACATAATCCTTGGGCCCTAAAGGAATCTTCTATCCATCCAAGGCTAAGTAGGTTGCCTCCACCAACCACACATGATCTCCTGAGTGTATCACTGGCCTATTATTTGGGATGTTGGTTCCATTAGGTTGTTTTGACCAGGAAGTAGGTGTCTTATAGTGTTGTGAATTGTGTTCCAAGGAACAATACCATGCCTTTATCCCTAAATAAATCATTGAGGCATCCAAATCCAAGAACACTACCTCAAAGCACCATGCATGACTTTGTAGGGGTATCTATAGCACTATATATCTTGATCGTGTGGCCTTAGGGCCTTGGACATGGTTAGTGGAGGAAACCTAAGCCTCGGGATCTAAAGGAATCTTCTAGTCATCTAGGGATAAGTAGGTTTCCTCCTGGAACAACACATGGCCTACTGAGGGTGTCATTGGCCTATGATTGAGGATGTTGGTGCCATTAGGTGGTTTTGAGCATTATGTAGATTCCCTGGGGCCTTGGGAATGACATTTTTGGGAAGAAGATCATAAATTTGGCCCGAAAGAAACCATATAGGCATCCAAATCCATGGGAAATGCCTCAAAGCATTATACATTACTTCGCATGGGTGTCCATAGTGTTATGTTTATAGTTCTTGTGGTCTTGGGGCTTTGTACATGGTCAATGGAGGAGACATGAACTTTGAATCTAAAGGAATCTTATAGCCATCTAGGGCTAAGTGTAACATACCTCAAGGTTTCCCTTGGGAAAGTGGGGTGAAAGAATACATGTTTCTTTGAGTTATATTTTCGATGAATAAAATTGAAAACTTTGGTAATGTTTGATCTGCGTGAAGTCCATAGTAATTAAAACCATCTTAATGATCATACAACTACTTCATTATCACATTTCAAACAAACTCATATATAAACACTCATCAAATTTCCTCACCATCAATAAGGAGAATAAAACATATATGAGTACAACAAAGGTGAGACCAATAAGCATAAAAAAAATCTCCACAAAGAACTTTATGTATGATGAGGGCTAATAGTCCACCCACCCGTTAATGGTAAACTCAAAAGTCCCTAACAAAACTTAACTATATTAGTGAAATCATTATCTAAACAATGTGACTAAACAAGAATCATCCTTCACCCATATTAATCACTTGACATAGCATAATGAACAACAAAAACATTACATCATACATGAGAGGAAGACACATATCACATTATACATGAACCATGTGACTAATCAATAAATTATCCTTTACACAATTAATCGCTTGACCATAGCATAATGAACATTAAAACATCAGAGAGACACATATACATGGTTCACCCACTCCTTGGGCTACGTCCACAAAACCGGCGTATCTTATTTTATTACTCAAAATAGAGGATTACAATAATAACCACAGAGATCCTATACCTGGATCTCAACGACACATGAGGTCGCACATAATTAGAACCCGACAGAATCATATGTAAAGATACTCGACAACCTATAATGTGATAGCCAACTTCGGCAATATTTATATATCTGACAACATATAAAGTAAAACTCGATATCCAAAAACAATATTTACAACTTAGGAAAAGAAAAAATAATTCTTTCAAGATCGAGTGATGGGGCCTTGGCCTTAAGCTCCTCATCAGGTCCATTTACACAGTTACAATTACATTTACCAAACTAGTAATAATAGTAATAGGGGTCAAATTTGAGGGATGTTACACTAAGAAGTTTTCATCCACCAACAAACCCCCCCTAAGAAACCAAAGCCTCATTCCCTAAATGAAGGCTCTAGTCATCTATGTCCAAGAACAATGACCTTAAATACCATAACTGACCTCTTGATAGATTCAATTGCATTTGAGTGGTGATATGGATTCCATTAGCACTTGTTGAGCTATGGGTATTGATCTTGAGTACCTTGACATGGTTGGAGTGGGAAACTTGGGCCTTAATGTGAAAATGTTTCTCCCATAGAATGTGTATGGCCCTTTTACAATACCTAGGGAAGAGACAATACACTCAACACTTGATAGTATGGTCATCCATAAAGAAAAACACTTAGCATAGAGGGTCCAAAAACACCAAAAAATAAATAAGCTTGAAAATATTTTAATCGAGAAACTCTCTATTAAAGCCCAACAACTTTGAGATGGAAACCATGGAAATCACATGTGCAAACTTACACAACAAAATGATATATGCTTTTTCTTTTTATTCATTTTCTTTTTTCACTTTATCTCTTACTACTCCAAATTATGGCCATAACTTTAGTGTGATCCACCTATGTGTGCAGGGGGAATGTAATGATATGCCTTTTCTTTTTATTCATTTTCTTTTTGTCACTTAGTCTCCTACCACCCCAAATTATGGCCATAACTTTAGTGTAATGCACTTATGTGTGCACAGGGAATGTAATGCAAGCCCTACACAATTAACCACTATGTATGAATAATCCATAACAACTTTAAGAATTAAATTGTGGTAATGGGTGAAAAATTCTAATCCCAAAACAACTTTAAAAATTAAATTGTGGTAAGGGTGAAAAATTATTCATTTATGAGAAGTAGATCTAACAATTTTGACTTTAATATTTTATGTTTTTTTTCTTAAATTTATTTATTATGTTCTTTCAAAAATTACATAATAGTTCTCAAATTTTCTATATATATAATTTTTTTCAAACAATTATATTTAAGAAAAAATTTTACACCAAAAAATTACAAGCTCAACTTTTACCTTCATATTCTAACCTTATAAAAGTTATTTAAAATTTAACTTGATATTACAAAATTTAAAAAATAGTTTAACTTTAGAAATGATATAATATTTTCATTCAATTTTTCATATATATATTATATTTTTTTTCAAATAAAAATATTTAGAAGTTTTTTTATAGACAAAAAATATGAGCTCAAATTTTATCTTATTTAAAATTCAACTTAATATTACAAAATTTAAAAAATCATATCAATTCTAAAAATCAAATTTGATCTTATTTAAAATTTAACTTAATATTACAAAATTTAAAGAATCATATAATTTTAAAATGATACAATAGTTTTATTTTTCACTGAAAAAAAATGAATATTCTATAATTTTTTAAAGACAAAGTACATTTAAAAATTCATAAATTTTATATAAAAGTTAATTAAAATTTAACTTTAAAGTATAAAATTAAAAAATTTATATTAATTTTAGAAATGATATAATAATTCTAATTTTTTCATTATTTAAAAACAAATTATTATTAGAAAAATTACAATGAAAAGAATATTAAAAATTACATAAAAATAAAATTAAAAATTACATTCGAGGAATTATAACCATTGCAATTGCCATTATAATTCATATTTAAACTTAAAGGCTAGTGCTATACAACTATGGATATATAACTTCTGTTGAAAAAAAAAACTATGGATATCTCACTTGGATGAACACAAATCTATTTCGACAAACGGTCAAAATGCAAAGTGATCTGCAAATCTCAACAACCACTATTATTATCAATAGCTCAATAAATTGCATTGAGTTGGCGTGATGGACAACCGAATGAACAGCCAGTCAGGTGGGAGGTGTCTCCTAAAAAATTGAACCGCATTTAAGATTTCAGTTGGCGTGAGCCGAATGGAAAGTCACTCAGGGCGCGGGTGAATCTAAAAATTTCCCTCCAAAGCAATGCATTTTCCTTTCCCTCCAAAGCTATGCATTTTCCCCCAATTTACTCGTACATGTGGGCTATGCATTTTTCCCCAATTTACTCTTGAATGCTGAATGCTGCCTTGTTAAGTGCTGGTTACTCCATTTTACCTAATTTACTTAATCCTGGATGCTTGGATGCTTGCTTGTTGAGGTTGGTTACTCCATTTTTCCCCAATTTACGTGCATGCAGCTTGCTTTGCTGGTCTGTTATGTTCTTTCTCAATTGGTCTGATCCGTTTTGTAGCTTGTTGGTCTGTTCGGTGCTTTTTCAATTGATCTGGGCAACTTTGGTGATCACAGGTATGTTAATTTCTTACCTAGATTATAAATTATTTGCATAAAATCCAATATATTGAAGAATATACTGTGTTTTTGAAAAACATCGACTAGGACGAATACAGTGAAGATCTGATTTGGAAAGGAGCTTTGCATTGGACGTAGTTTAGGCAAATTAAGAAATGAAGATTTTGTTTCCTTGTCACACCTATAGGAACTTTGCAAGGAAGATTTTTATTTTTTATTAGTAAAAGTGGATGACCATATTCGCTGTGGTTTCTATTTATGCATATTAAGCAGTCCCCAATAAGAAAATAGCAATTTACAGTGCCTATAGGAAATCTGGAAGGAAGATTTTTATTTTTGATTAGTAAAAGTGGATAACCATATTCGCTGTGGTTTCTATTTCTGCATATTAAGCAGTACCCAATAAGAAAATAACAATTTACAGTGCCCAGGGTATAAAGAGGCTGGATTTCCATGCCATAACCGAGTAGCGTCAGTCTAGGAATTTGTCCTCTGCTATTAGTGTCCCCATCTTTTGGCCAAGCTATTTGGTTTAGCTCAAGTGCTTCCCAGTGTCTCTAGGCAGCTGAGTTCTAAACTAGTGATAGAAATAGAATCTAAAGTCTGAGGTTATGGCGAGACTGGTAGCTTTCTTGCGAGGTTTATGAAGGAGATATATCGCATATGCTCATTCTATGACTTCATAAGATTCAATTAATTCTTCCACAGTTTTGTTTAGAACTACCAACTCCACGGAAAGTTTCTCTAATACTACCTATCTAAAAAGAAAAAATGGTGAATATTTTTGGTATATACTTTAGAGATAGTAGAAGCTTTTGTATTTCTCCCAAGTTGCTCGATTTCTTGATGCTCTAGTACAAGCACAAAGCTCTCAGGCACTCAAGTCCTTTTAGTTATCGTTTCCTTTGTGCATGAACGTGATCTATGTCTAAAACTGATAAGCACTACTATTTTTGACTAATTTCTTCAAAACAACAGCTCCAAATGATTGAAATTGGAAGCATCCAGAGCTGCGAAAGTGGGTTTCTGTATGTTTTGTGCTTTCATTTGAGTAATTTTAAGTGGGAAGCTGTGATGGATATTGATATTTCTACACTTGCAGACCAGACAGCGTTAGCCTATAGGAAGCTACTAGTAACAAACTACACATTGTAGACCAGACATCTTAGCCTATACGAAGCTGCTAGTTCAAGATACTTCAGTTGATGATGGTATAAAAACAAATACTATTTTGCCTATTATGCAATGCACATTCCTATACCCTCACAATATTGCATTATCAATTAACTACTTTTATTATCACAGATTACTTGATTGCTGAGAACTTCATTCTAGAAAGAAATACAGCTACTAATGGCCATATGTATCTTCCAAAGAGCAGTAGCCAAATGCTTCTTAATGTCGAGACTAAATTCATGGGTTTTAGAGAGTTGAGTCAACCATATGCATTATCAATCTTTCTGTTGCTGTTGGTGGAACCAATAAGGAAAAATGCCAAGGTCTTCGATTACTAAGTCGCAACTCTTATTGACAAGAGCAGGGTCTCTTCCCGAAGATCTGAAAGGTTTACCCTTTCCCACATAACCATCGATCAGATGAAGATAAACCTCCAAATTGTGGGCGTTAACAAGATTGTGGGTATGTTTCAGAACTGGAGAGTCATTGTTGTCCAAAACAATTTGTACTCCCACATGAAAATATGTCCAAGGAAGCCAATCCAACAATTTTCTGAACCATCCCCATGAATTCTCGTTGACAACAAATCCAGGAGATTTGGGAACAATGTCGTTCTTATTCACCAGCCGTAGCACCTTAACACCAAGCTCCTCCATTCGTAGGGCGAATATTCTATTCCCTACGCGTGGGGATGCAAATGCAAACACTGTAACAGGTATAGGGTTTGTTGGTGAATGTGTCTTTAGAATTTGTTTAACGTCATATGAACTTAAGGTGGCGAGAGCAACTCCTAAACTGTGGCCAGTCAAAGTAACACTCAAGGTTTCATCCTTGTATTCATCCAACAGTCTTATAATTTCTAAACAAACAATCTCTTCGGTAGAAATATAGTAGTTTAGAAACCCTTTCTCTACTCGGACGCCCTTGTCATTTAGACGATTAGTAGTTGATAATCGGCCAGGAACTAAAAAATCTGTGATATCTTGGATCCATTGTTGATAATCGCATATGCTCATTCTATGACTTCATAAGATTCAATTAATTCTTCAAGAGTTTTGTTTAGAACTACCAACTCCACGGAAATTTTCTCTAATACTACCTATCTAAAAAGAAAAAATGGTGAATATTTTTGGTATATACTTTAGAGATAGTAGAAGCTTTTGTATTTCTCCCAAGTTGCTCGATTTCTTGATGCTCTAGTACAAGCACAAAGCTCTCAGGCACTCAAGTCCTTTTAGTTATCGTTTCCTTTGTGCATGAACGTGATCTATGTCTGAAACTGATAAGCACTACTATTTTTGACTAATTTCTTCAAAACAACAGCTCCAAATGATTGAAATTGGAAGCATCCAGAGCTGCGAAAGTGGGTTTCTGTATGTTTTGTGCTTTCATTTGAGTAATTTTAAGTGGGAAGCTATGATGGATATTGATATTTCTACACTTGCAGACCAGACATCGTTAGCCTATAGGAAGCTGCTAGTAACAAACTACACATTGTAGACCATACAGCTTAGCCTATACGAAGCTGCTAGTTCAAGATACTTCAGTTGATGATGGTATAAAAGCAAATACTATTTTGCCTATTATGCAATGCACATTCCATACCCTCGCAATATTGCATTATCAATTAACTACTTTTATTATGACAGATTACTTGATTGCTGAGAACTTCATTCTAGAAAGAAATACAGCTACTAATGGCCATATGTATCTTCCAAAGAGCAGTAGCCAAATGCTTCTTAATGTCGAGACTAAATTCATGGGTTTTAGAGAGTTGAGTCAACCATATGCATTATCAATCTTTCTGTTGCTGCTGGTGGAACCAATAAGGAGAAATGCCAAGGTCTTTGATTACTAATTCACAGCTCTTATTGACAAGAGCAGGGTCTCTTCCTGAAGATCTGAAAGGTTTACCCTTTCCCACATAACCATCGATCAGATGAAGATAAACCTCCAAATTGTGGGCGTTAACAAGATTGTGGGTATGTTTCAGAACTGGAGAGTCATTGTTGTCCAAAAAAATTTGTACTCCCACATGAAAATATGTCCAAGGAAGCCAATCCAACAATTTTCTGAACCATCCCCATGAATTCTCGTTGACAACAAATCCGGGAGATTTGGGAACAATGTCGTTCTTATTCACCAGCCGCAGCACCTTAACACCAAGCTCCTCCATTCGTAGGGTGAATCTTCTATTCCCTACGCGTGGGGATGCGAATGCAAACACTGTAACAGGTATAGGGTTCGCTAGTGAATGTGTCTTCAGAATTTGTTTAACGTCATATGAACTTAAGGTGGCGAGAGCAGCTCCTAAACTGTGGCCAGTCAAAGTAACACTCAAGGTTTCATCCTTGTATTCATCCAACAGTCTTATAATTTCTGAACAAACAGTCTCTCCGGTAGAAATATAGCAGTTTAGAAACCCTTTCTCTACTCGGACGCCCTTGTCATTCAGAATGTCCTCCCCTTGCCAAGCAGATGTTTTATTTCTTTTAAGATTCTTGACACCATCTTAGTTGGCTCCCTTGACCATCTTTATTTTTGAGCAAGATTTTTCTCTCCTTTGGAAGGCTGACAAAGACAATGGAAAATGATATCTTCTGTCCAAAAATGAAAGGGCAAATTAAGAAGCCTTAACCCAAACTGTGAATATTCTATATTCCTTACAAATTCCAATTAATATTTAAGGTTCTATGTAGTCTAATTTTTTTGTAGGTAATTTTAGTTTTTGTTATTTATTGCACTATTTTCTTTACTTGAAATCCTTTGAGACTACATATTTATATTTTTCATTGCACTAGATCAATATGAGTAAACTTCTTTGTTGAATTTTTTAGGTTCCAATGTCAGACATGAACAATCCTGAATATGGCACATATGAATGGTGGCAAATGGATGTTTTTTGCTCATGCAATCGTTGCTATGGTAGAAGACGTCAAAAACGACATGTTGAGAGTAACCATTTAAAGATAAATGGTCCTATGGAAGGATTTTTGGAGGGTGGTGAAGAAATGAATATAGAAATGCCCACTAGAATTCAAAATAATGATGAAACTATTGGAAGCAACAATAGTTTACCCAATATGGTTGGTGAAGGAAGGATTGATCATAATCCCAACAATGAGAGTATACAAGATGATTGTATGGAAAATGATGGTTCTAATGATGACCACCGGGATGGACAAGAACAAATAAATATCGAACCCAATGCAAGAGAGATTCTAAATTCAATTAATCTAGACACTAATGGAGAACCTCATGATAACAACATTCTACATATGGCAAGGACACCACTTTACCTAGGTGCACGATGCTCTATATTGCAAGCTGTGTTATCCCTTCTTAACTTAAAAGTTGTCCATGGATGGACAAACAATAGTTTCACTGACCTTCTACAGTAAGTGTGTTTTTTGTTGAAAGGAAATTTCAAGTTTATTCTCAATAAATATTTTTAGAACTTTAATGCCACTCTAAACTTTATCTTATCATTGTTGATGGCATTGTTATAGGTTGTTATCAGGCATGCACCTTCCAATTAATAACAAATTGCCTAAATCAAAATATGAGATCATGTCATTAACAAAGGATTTAGGTATGGATGTTGCCAAGTCTTATGATGCATGTCCCAATGACTACATGCTATATTATGGAGATGGAAAGGATTCCTTAGATCAGTGCCCAGAATGTGGTGAGCAGAGGTACCATACAAGTGCACATCAAAAAAGGTAGGATGGAAGGTACTTCGCCATATACCTTTAGCCCCACAATTTGAGAGGTTATTTGGATGCAAGGGAATGTCAGAGCTCATGGATTATCATGTGAGGGGAAGGAGCACAGATAGTGTTATGAGGATGCCAGTTGATGGAGTTGTATGGCGTAAGATTGAGGAGAAGTGGCTAATTTTCAAAGATGAACCGAGAAATGCAAGAATATCATTAGCATTGGATGGTGTGAATCCTTATGGAAATCAATCAACACAATGGTCTACATGTCCAGTAATTGCTATCAACAACAACATACCCCCATGGTTGTCAACAAAAAAGGAACATGCTATGTTGACATTGATCATACCAGGTTATACTTTATGGAAATGCATAGTATTGAGTCCATATGGTAATGGAGAGTAATTAATGATGCAAATGACAAATTGAAATTAATTTTTTTACAGGTCCAAATCAACCTAAATGCATGGACACATACTTCGAACCTCTAATAGACGAGTTATTGATGCTTTGGCAAGGAATGCATATGAAGGACGTATCGCGTCCTATTGGTTCAAGGATATTTCAATTTCATGCAATGCTTCTCTTCACAATTCATGATGCCCCTGGTCTATCAATGTGTTGTGGTGAGTTATAGTTGGTGTTAATCACCTCATGTTGTATTTATTGATTTTATTTATTTCATAATAACACCTTAAATTATTACTGATCTTGCATATAAAAATAAAAGGCCTTCAGACTAAGGGATCTTATGGATGCCCAACATATGGGCCTTGCACCTCATCTAGAAGATCGCGACATTTGGGAAATACAATATATGATGAGTATAGAATGTTTCTAAAGATTAATCACCCATATCGTGTACGAGATAAGGATGAATTTGGTGGGAAGGAGTGCCTTATCAGAGCACCTTTGAAGATGAATCCCAAGAGATGGATGCATGCATATAGAAACACAAATGGTAATTCTCATGTCCATAGTTGAAATGTTATAAAATAACATCTCAAAATAATTGATTTGGTAAATTTATTATGATTTTTCTTTGTGATAGGATCCCTTCCTCCAGGAATGACTCGAAAGACAATATTTTCACAGTTGCCATACTATGAAGACCTACCTATTGTTCACATGTTTGACACAATGCATATAGGGAAGAATGTATCTTCTTGCTTATATAATATGCGATTTGAGAAGAGTTCAATACATGGGAGACAACTAAATAAGCTACAAGTGAGGATGGACCTCAAAGAGGTAGGAAGAATGCCTCATCTTTGGCCAGATGATGATGGTAATTTTGTAGATGATCCATGGTCTCTCACAAAGGAGGGTAAAGGGCAAATGATTAAATCCATAAAATCATTAGGATTCCCAACAGGTTTTGGAGTGAATTTTAAGAAGGCATTCACAAAAGGAAATGAACTTACTGGAATGAAGACCCATGATTGGCATAATTTCCTTAGGGTACGTATGTGCACACTCATTGAAGTTATTTATATTATATGTTATCTGCCTTTAATTTAATTTTTTATTTCATGTGTTATTAATCAACTTGAACATTCTATATGTAGTACCTATTACCCGCCTGCCTTCCAAATAATATGGATGACAACATTAGGAGGACAATCTACAAGCTGAGTAAATTTTTTAGGTATAATGCATGGCCGATATAAGAAAAAGTGTATCTTCATGTATAATGCAATACAATAGGAAGTTGGTCATCTAAAATATTTTCTTCATTTACACAAATGTGAGTTTATATTAGTTATTTCTATTTTAGGTGGGTCACTTCAACAGAGATACACAACAAAGACCTAAAGATGTGGAAGAAAGAAGTCCCCATTCTAATGTGTGACATGAAAAAATATTTCCCAACAAGTTTCTTCAATGCACAAGAACACTACATTGTGCATCTATTACATGAAATAGAGATGTGTGGACCAGTTCAAACAAGAACAATGTTTCCCGTTGAGCGTTATTTAAAGGTTTTGAAAAAGTTTGTAAAGCAAAAGGCTCGTCCTGAAGGTTCCATGCTTCAAGGGTACATGTTGTTCAAATCAACAGTTTATCTCACCGAATTGTGCAAAGAATTAAATATTGAAGGGCCACAACTATGGGACTCAAAACAAAGTGAAAAAGTTGAAGGGCATGTATTCACAGGACGAGCAAAAACTAGGAAAATTAAAGGTGATTAAACTCATATCCATATATGGTACAAGTGTCTAAATTTTTATTATGATGGTATTTAATGTGTTTTATGTTTGTGATTGTAGATGCTACTGAAATGGAGGCTTTATTACTATATGTTGCAAGAAACAATGAGCACACAAATGTTTGGAGGGAGGACTATCAAAGGCATCGTGATGCCGAGCAGAGACGTTGTTTGTCATATGTATCTCGGGGTGGTCATAATTCATCGGCATACTCAACAATAATGAAAAAATTTGAAAAGGATTGGCCACCAGCTATTAGTTTAAAATATTTCAGGGATAGAGTAGCAAGGGCATGCAGAGATAATGATGAAAGGGTTACTACATATGCATTGGACATTCTAAAGGGGCCAGAAGAGAATAAGGTGACATATTACAAAGGGATGTGGTACAAGGGTCGTCATTACCGTGTTCAAAAGGTAGATGAAAATCGACAAACATTTGACTGTGGCATTGCTGCATATTTTACAGTAGATTGCCAGTCACATGTTCATGATGGAAACTTAAAAACAGACACCTTGCGATACTATGGATTAGTTGAAGATATCTTAGAGCTTAACTTCAGATCTTTCAAGGTGGTTCTATTTAATGCTAAGTGGTTTAGAAATATTGTGGTTGGAAATCATCCAACAACATATATGCATGAGAATGGATTTTTCCTCATCAACCATACTAGGTTTGAGCAAACAGATGAACCATATGTTTTCCCTGACCAGTGTGAGCAGATATTTTTATGCCGCCATCCTACAGAATGCTCAAAGTCATTTGTTATTGAGTATAATCCTAGATCAATAAGATCCTTTCAACATTTACATGAAGACCAACCTATCCTGGAGCAAATGTCATCTGATGATAGCTCAGATGATGAGGTTAATGGACAAGAAGACATGATTGGACCTTACAATGTATATTCAACTTATTTTGATGATTAATGAGAAATTTTATGAATATTTCTATTTGAAAAAAATGTCCATTGGTTTTGAATTAGGGTTGTTTTTTCATTTAAATCTATTGCATGGATATGTCTAGGAAACTCATTGAGAGTTCTTCTAACATCCAAAAGTTGCAAAACATTTTTTTTAAATTTGTCTTCTAAAGATAATCTAGAGAATTTATTAGGTTCAAAATCTTGTACATTTTCATTTTAAGATATGTATTTAGCATATAAGATACAATTTTTCATATTTCATAATTAATATTTTAAAAGTACATAAATTAGGAAACAATTCTCATATTTAATTATGATGAAATGTTTATTAATTGAAATATAAAAATATAATAAAAGCATTTCATGATTTTAATGTCTCATATTCATTTAGGAAGAAGACACTTGGAAAAAATATTCTATAAACTTATAAATGATGCCATTTCAAAATTACTAAATGTTCGGGTGAAAAAATGAAGATGGGTGTCTATTTTGGGGGGTCTAGTGAGAAAATAATTCTGATTTTTTCATGTTTTTCAACTTCGGGCAAACAAAAGTGATATTTTTGTTTAAAATTTCTCTTTGCCGTAAAAAGAAAACTTTTGTAGAATTATGTTAGCTTTCTACTCATAATTTTTTCAATTTTTTTTATTAAGATTTGATATGTCGATTTTGCAAATGTCTAACAGTGTGTTCTTATAAAATGAAAAGACTACAAAAGAGTTATGATTTGTTGCACCACTAAAATCGTTGTTAGACTTGTGTTTTGCAAAAACAGAAAATGTTACGACAATCTACACACAATGTACTAGTGCCTGACTATAAGTTTGCATCCAATGGATCTATATACTAATTATTATATTTTTTTTAAGTCGATCAATGAGGAAACTCAGTCGATTTTCAACAACTTTTTTGTTGCACCACTTTTATCTCAATCCGCTATAAAAGCAAAAAATCTACGAATACCCTTTTGAAGTAGACATGCCAATGAAGAGTCCCACATTTTTTTCAATTTTTTTGGTATTGTATTTTTAAAGTTATGGATTTTTCTTTTCGTCGTTTTTTTTAAGAGTTGAATCACAACTCGACACATGTTACGAAAATAAAACTTAAAAAATATCAGTTCTTATCTATATACAACAAAATTTAAACCTTCCATGATCTGAATCTTCCATGTTTCAGAGATTATTCGGCCGAATAATTGTTCGGCCGAATAATTGTTCGGTCGAATAATTGTTCGGCCGAATAATTATTCAGTCGAACAACTTTTTTCCGTAACGACGCCGTGAATTATGGCGAAGGTTATTCGGCCGAATAATGAAACGGAAAAAAATCACGTCGGCTAAAAAAAAAAAAAAAAAAAAAGAAGAAGAAGAAGAAAGTTTTTTATACTCATATAAATACACCTAAAATTAATTCATTATTTTCGCATATTTTAACTTCGCATTTTTTTATCAAACTAATTTTGAAAGGAGGAGATATTTTTTGCAAAAGGAGGTTTTTACAAGGTATGTTTCTTCTTCTTTTTTACAAAAGGCACATTGAAGGAGTTTTTTTTCTAAGTCATAGTTGCATGGAGTTTTTCCAAAATATTTATTTTCTTATTGCATATTTGCAAAGAAGACATTTTTTACAAAAGGAGATTTTTACAAGGTATGTTTCTTCTTCTTTTTTCCAAAAGACACATTGAAGGTGATTTTTTTCTAAGGCATAATTGCAAGGAGTTTTTCCAAAATATTTCTTTTCTTATTGCATATTTGCAAAGAAGACATTTTTTGTAAAAAGAGGTTTTTACAAAGTATGTTTCTTCTTCTTCTTTTTTTCCAAAAGACACATTGAAAGTTTTTTTTTTTTAAGGCATATTTGCAAAGAGTTTTTCAAAATATTTCTTTTCTTAGACATGTTTGCAAGGAGGTTCTTTGCAAGGATGGTATTTAAAAAGTGTGTATACGTTCAAGTATTTTTGAAAAAAAAATGTATTTTTCCTTCTTATTTCTTTGAAAGAGATTTTTTCAAAAAGTTGTTTTGGTAAGATAATTTACAAATTGTTTTTTTCCAAAGTAGTTTTGCACTTCTTATTTAATTGAAAGAGGTTTTTTCAAATAGTTGTTTTGCTAAGATATTTTGCAAAGGGATTTTTTCCAAAGTAGTTTTGCACTTCTTATTTATTTGAAAGGAGTTTTTTCAAATAGTTATGTTGCTAAGGTATTTTGTAAAGGATTTTTTGCAAGGTAGTTTTATACTTCTTATTTCTTTGAAATTGGTTTTTTCAAAGAATTATTTCTTTACAATGGTTTTTTCCCAGATATGTTTACAAATAAATTTTTATTCAAAGTAATTTTTTCTAGTGGTTTTTTTCGTAGATATTTTTTCAAAGAGGTTTTTTTGCAATGATTTTTACAACAAAGATTTATTTACAAGGTGTTTTTATTATTTTTCAATGGATAGGTAATTTATTGTCGAGGAGTTTCTTATTTCTTTTCAAGAAGGTTTTTTTCAAAGAAGATTTTTGTTCAAAGGGTTTTTTCAAAAGTTAATTCCAAATAAATCTTCTTCAAAAGACTTTTACAAAAATTTTATAAGGTAAAGTAAATTTCAGTTCATGTTTTTATAAATTCTGTAAATGTTTTTAAATCTTAATTTATTTATGTTTACTATAAAGTAACATGATTCTTTAATTTATCATCTATAGATTAAACAACCATGGGAAATAAGAGAAAACGTCAAAGAAAAGCTGATCGTAAACGTGATGATGATGATAATAGAGAGAAACAAAAACTCAGATATATTGCCAAAAAACAAAGGGTTGCCGAAACGGAAGAGAGAACTATTGAAGATATAAATACAGATTTACATGATAATGTTGAAGAGATGGAAATTGAAAATAGAGTACAAGAAGAACAAATTGAAGTTGAAAAAAACATTGTAGAAGATGTAAATAGTGATTTACATGCTAATGTCGATGAAGTCAATATTGAAGATCAAGTTCAAGATCCAGAAATTGGATCTGGTATATATATATCATATATTTTCCAAATTCATTTTTTTATAATGAATTTTATTTTTTGATATATATTAAATTAAATTTAACTTGATGTATAGGTACTTTTACTATTGATGATGAAATGTTAGAAGACATTGATTGCGACAAATATGGAGAAAAACTACCAATACATGTTGCACGATATCGTGCTACAAAAATTTATGATGAAGTTCTTAAGGATTACTCAATAGCAGGACAAGCACAAATTTTGAGATGTTTATTAGTGTCCAAGAAGTTAGAAGGTGCTACATCATTATTGGGTATTCACAAAACGACAAAAGAGTCTAAATTGAAACAAAATGTGATGGAAAATATAGGCGATGCAATAAAAAAATTTGGAAAATCCAGGAAGAAAGATATGAGTGCTGCACGTAAAGCAATTCATACAGCAATTCTTTCAGCTAGTACTAAACAAAAGCGTTTGACAACAGAACTAGCAAAAGCAGTTGGAACATCAAGAAAGACATTATACAAACATAACAAATTCAGAATGCAAATAGATGAAAATAATGAACTTGCTTGTTGGGCAATTATTTGTAGACAACCTTACAAAGATAGATTAGGAGCAGGTGTTAAAGATATTGTACGAGAATATTGGTTGGAACATGCTCGAGTTTCACCAAATTCAAGAGATGTGATACGCAAAAGAATATCACGAAATGTATATGAAAGCCAACCAAAACATATAATGGACATGACACAAGTACAATTGTTCAATAAATTCAAGGAAGATCATCGTGGAATTAATATATCAATCACTACATTTGTGCAACAAAAACCATGGTATGTTCGACCTATAACTATATGTGATACATGTTGTTGCCGTTATCATGTGCAATTTCAGTTATATTATGACACGTTTCTTGAATTTGGTAAAATGTTTTGGACAAATTCACCACCTCCGTCGATGATACGTGAATTCATATCTCAAATTTTATGTGAGAGAAATCACGATGAAGTATTTTATTCAAAGAAATGTGTCAATGAAAAACATTGTCATCATTGTGGAAATTTGGTGTTATTCCACAATAAATATCCTATCGATAATGATCAATCGTTGTCAAATGTAAATGTTGATTGGAGGAGATACGAATACATAAACTATAGTACAAGTTCTAGTGATTCACATTCCAAAAGAATTGATTTGCTAGAAGACAAGATATGCGTCACAGATTTTCTCAAAAAATTTGAAAGCGAAATTTATAAATACACCCAGCATTCACATAGAGCACGATGGCAAGATCTTCAATTCAAACAGTCTCGTGAAATTTTTCCACCCGGAACAATTTTGTCGGTGGTTGATTTTGCTGAAAACTATACATTTGCTGCACAAAAATAGATACAGAGTGAATACTATCACTCTGACCAAGTTTCGATATTTGTCCATGTTGTATATAGACATTCTCAACAGGATGTTGATGGCATTGAAAGCACATGTGACAATCGAGATGTGATTAAATAATATCACTTCTATATCAGCGATGATCGTACACACGATACACATTTTGTTCAACATTGTATAGAAAATATTTTCAATGACTCACTGAAAAAACGCGAAGTCAAATTCAATGAGCATTGGATATGGTCTGATGGATGTGCGGGTCAATTTAAATCTTCACGATCATTTTTTTGGTTATGTCGACTTCACAAAGCACTGAACATTAAACATCGCTGGAATTTCTTTGAAACTGGGCATGGAAAAGGTGAGCATGATGGTGCAGCAGCATGCGTGAAAAGAGCACTTCGAAGATGGAAAATGAACTATTTTTTTGCACGATTTCATTCAGCTGCAGAGGTTGTCCAATGGTGTCAATTAAATCTAAGCCATGATTATAATCAACAATCAAAAGATGTGCGCAGGTATGTCCACTATTTTTTTAATTTATATTATTTCTTGAAATTTAAAAAAATGTATGTACTAACATTTAAGTACACGTACACTAACATTAAAAGTTGTTCTTTGAAAATGATTCATCATTTACTGTGTAGGTTTTTTTGGCTTGTTGGAATCCAAGATATAAATAGATCAATACCATATGACGCTAGCACCATACATGGGACTAGAGATCTTCACTCTATTCAAACAAAATCATTTCACAACGTGTTTGCATTTGACAGTAGAAAGCAATCATGCTTTTGTCATATTTGCATTGAAAATGTTGAGTCTACAGAAGTTTGTGAAAACATAACAAACAACTACGTAAAAGCTTGGAGACACACAGAGATTAATCCAAAAGGAAAAATGCCACTGGCAAGTGTAGAAGAATTAGAATCAGAAGAAATAGCAATATCGTCTGATGGCGATAGAATTTCAGATCTCGTCAGAGAAGGTAATAAACTTGTTCTTGACTTTTAAGTTAATTGTTCTTTCTAGTCCATCGCCATAAGTATAGTCAATTTAATTCATTTAAATACACTAACACCAATTATAACTTGCACGCAGGAGATGTTTTCGCTGTGATTGCACCTGTAGACAACGAAGAAAATGTCAAATATTATTTGATGCGATGCACTAAAGAAAAAATGAAGTTATTAGAGGATTACAACGACAACGGATTTACATACGAAAGAGGATCCATCATTTTAAAAGGCTACTTTTTTCAGCAGACGCATATGACTAAAAATTATGTCTACTTCCAAGATTATGAGCCCGATGTTATATGTTGTCAGTATAGTCATTTAGTATGTGCATCTCGAATAAAGTTGGTACAAGTTCCATCAAAAAAACAGTTAAAAACCAAAAAATGGAAACTATCCATATGTGACCATGAACGGATAGTTGAAGATGGCATTCCATTGCGATGTTTTTAACTACATATCAAAAATAAATTGATCAAATATATTTTTGTTCATGTCAATTGTCGTGTGCAATATATTTTTTGTCCATGTATCAAAATTGTTGTGCACAGTGTATTTTTTCATTGAGTTTGAATATTTTCTTGAATATAAGAGCTTACATCGTTGTACTTTAACATGCGTAAAAATGAATTCAAATATAATTTGAGGATTCAAAAGTACTTTATTCGGGTCCCCATATGTCTATTAGACCACTAAGGGATGAGATAACGGATGTGGCTATCCCCACTCCGCCCTGAATTTTTACTTTTGATTAACTGATGCCAACGAAAAATCACAAAAAAACCTATTAAAGTTTTTATTCTTTTAATCCATCAAACATGTTTCTTTAATATACTTCACCATAACTATGGTCTGAATGAATTTTTTAAAACAAGTTGTTTATCTAGATATAATTTTTAGATATATGATTGTTGCAGAAAAATAATATATCTCTCACATGTACGTTCACATAACTGAAATCATGGCAAATGAAGATAACAATCATTTGATTTTTAATCACAAACAAGAATTCCTGGATTGCGAAGCTTATGCTAAATTAGAGCAATGATTATTTACAACAAATCGATAAAAATTCATCGAATTGTCGTCTAAAATTCATTGCTCTAACTTAGCATAAGCTTCACAATCCGGAAATCCTCACTTGTGATTAAAAAACAAAAAATCATTATCCTCATTTGCCATGATTTCAACATTTAGAAATTCACGAACTACAAAGTACCTGAACAATGAACATATGAAAAACATTAGTTAAATTTTGAAATTTACATATTCATATCGAACAATAAACATATAAACAACATTAATTAAAATTTAAAATTTACATATGAATTAAACCTTTATTCTTATGGTTCAATACTTTCTCAACATTCATTCTTTCCCAACATTCCTTTTTCTCTAACAACTCCCATTCATTTTTTCCCAACATTGATTCTTACCATAACATTCATTTTCAACATTGAACATTTCCTAACTTAGATTAACATTTTAAACATTCCCAACACCTCTCATTCATTCTTTCCCAGCAGTCATTCTTCCATAACATTCATTCTCATCATTCAACATTTCCTACCCTTGGGTTGCACCTATCAAGACATTTTAAACATTCATGCAAAACATATTATAATAACATTTATTCTCAACATAACAAATTGAAAACATTCCTTTTTCCATAACACCTCCCATTCATTATTTCCCAACATTCCTTTTTCTCTAACACCTCCCATTCATTTTTTCCCAACATTAATTCTTACCATAACATTCATTCTCAACATTGAACATTTCCTAACTTAGAATAACATTTTAAACATTTCTAACACTTCCCATTCATTCTTTCCCAACATTCATTCTTCCATAATATTCATTCTCATCATTCAACATTTCCTAACTTCATAACATTCATTCTCATCATTCAACATTTCCTAACCTTGGATTGCACCTATCAAGACATTTTAAACATTCATGCGAAACATATTATAAATATTATCAAAACATTTTAAACATTCATGCAAAACATATTCTAAACATTTACCAAATGAGAAATAATTAACATGTACTCATGTATATAATCCAAAAAAAAGTTGATGAACATGTGAATTCAATGTACATATATATATAATCAAAAATTAAATACCCTCCATGTTTAAAACAACTACAATATATATATATCAACAAAAACAATAAAGTCTGAACCACTATCCATCTAGACCAATATCTTTCCACTATTTTCCACTAGGACCTTCCCTAGGACTCAACTCAACCTACAATACACAAAAAAACAAATTATAAATTTAGATCATAAATTATTTAAACAATTTTAAACTAAATTCAAGATAATAAGATATTAAACTCATCTACAAAACAATTCAATTATTAAAAAAATCGTACATCAAATTCTTTGAATGCATGTCCACCACTTTTTTCCACTAGAGCCTTCCCTTTGGCTCCAAAGGATCTCAAAGAGCCAAGCTGCAACATGTACAAAAACAATTTTCAAATAAATCCAAAAAATATGAAACATTAAACTTATATCAAAGATAATTTCTAGTTCAACAAAATTACCTCGGTGCCAATATCTGCATTCATTAAAGACCCCACATCTTCGCCCCCAATTTCCAAATGGTCTCTTCCCTAAAATTTAAATTTTGTTAATGAATAAAACATAATAGATACAAATAATAAATTAAGCAATTAACTTAAAACCAAAACAAAAAAATTAAAATCATTAGCTCACAAGATATGGTAAATCATCTAAAAAGTTGGAATCTAAAGAAACCTGCATAGATAAGTCAAATTAACAATAAGATACATTGATATTTATTAACATTCAAACAAACAAACAAAAATATCAAGTTCAATCATAAATATTATAATTAAAATACCTCTCCTAAGCGCTCTTCATTTTGACTAGGATGCTCTTGGTTTTGACTACTGGAGACTCGAAAATTATGCGCATTTAACATTCTCGAAAACTGCAAACAAAATACATTTGCTTAATATATTTATTACCATGTAGCAAAAAATTCAATTCAAAATGATTAATAAAAAATCAAATAGATTGTCATAGCATAATCAACAAACCTCTCCCATGCTCGATGTGTCATTGGATAACACATCTGAAGCTATATCTCAACAAGACTTAGCATAAGCCCTGAGATCATCGATGCTCAATGCATCTACCTCTTCATTCGTCTTGTAAACAAAACTTTGACGAACAATAGCACGATCCCTCTCTCGCCCCAAACCAACTTCTACTCCAACAAGAGCTGATGCTAAACCATCACCTACTGATTCCCTTCCAACTGTCCCTGGTTGGGATGTGGGTCTCCATCTCTGATCTTAAAGCCACAACCCTCGGTGGATGAGGTATCTCAGGTGGAGGTTGTATAGTGGTAGGGTCTCTGAGAGCACCTTTTCAATTATATATTCTACCCTTTCCAACTCCATAAAAGTCAGAAGGAACATCAGTATAGTTAGGCTTCATACCTAAAAAAAACTCCGCATAAAAAAATCTAGCAAAATAATTAGGAACCTCATCGTTCCAAGGCAATCGACCATAAGCTGCAAGAAATCGATCATATATTAAATGTGCAATTTGAGGATGCTTGAAATATTGCACTTTCAACATTTTTCGCTTAAGGCCTTCTTTGAAATTGAACATTGAATTGGCTTGTTCTCTGGTGACTCTCTCCTTGGTCCCACTTGTCTGGACCCATAACTTGGTCCCTTCGCATCCGCATCAAATGAACAAAACCATTTGTAGTTGGTCCAAGTTCCTCGTATGCATCAATGAATTTTTGCAAAGACCCCAAAACAATCTCTAGACTTTGTCGGCTCTCTGGAGGGAGATCCAAAGAACAAAGATCATTGTTCAACCTGTCATAGTGGGATCTACAACTTTCAAGAATAGTTTGTTGCACAACACCTTCCCATGGAAGCTCATCAGGTAAATCAGATGGATAAGTTGATATGGGTGTACACCCCTCGGCTAGTGGAACATATGTCGTCCTAGCTCTAGGAGGATCTTCAGGACCCTGCTCTCCACCCACACCTATTCCATCATCTACAATCCTATCTTGATCTTCCTCTCGCTCTGTCAAATTACGCACATCTTTTGAACCTCGCTCTGCTTCAAATATAGCCGTAGTCAAGACTTAACCTTGTCCATAAATTCAAAACACAAAAAAATATAAATTATACATTATTAAACATTAATGTTCATACCAACAGAAGGTTGAGATCGACGCTCTCCCACAGAAGACGAAGGAGAATCATTTGTACCCCTTCGAACTTGTTGGTGATCAAATGACTGGGACCCATACAATAAACTCGAACCCCGCGGTGAATTCGACAAGCTTTGACTACCAATTGGAACACCAATTCCTGATGAAAGTGATGACCTCCTACGATTTCCCTTCGAAGACTCTCTTTCCATTTGATATAACTTCTAAATTTACACAAACGTTAACATATTGAAATTGTACATGACTATTCTACAAGCATCAAGCCATATTTGATAAAAAACTACAACAAAATGTAAGTCCCTCTCCTAACTCTAATTAATTAACTAAAATTCCTTACCATCACTAATATTGCAACATAAAGATATACTTAATAATCATTTCATTATCAAATATAAGTTATAACACGGTTAATTGAAGTAGTATAGTAACCTGAAAAACTTTTAATCCAACAAATATGGTTGAATTATATATGTCAATGAACAAACATCTCACTAAATATATATATATATATACTCTTATTAAAAGAATTCTACCTTATATTTATGATAATACAATTTACACACATTGAAGTTGTACATGTTAATTCTACAAACTTAAAAACATATCTCTTAAAGATCTGCATACGAAATGTAGAGCTGCCTAAAATAGTATAACATATATATACCCTTATTAAGAGATTTCTAGTTTATATTTATGATAAAACAATTTACACACATTGAAGTTGTACATGTTCATTCTACAAACTTAAAAACAGATCTCTTAAAGCTCTGCTTACAAAATGTAGAGCCACCTAAAATAGTATAACTTATTTTCTTTCGTAAGTTCCTCTCCTAACTCTAAGAACACTATTGCACCATAAACATAACATTAATAATCATCTCATAATCATTTAATTGTAATAGTATAATAACCTTCCAAATTTTTCAATGATCACTTATGTTTTCATTCTATATCTCAATAAACAAACATTCCTTCATTTTTATAAAAAAAATACCTAAGAACTTACAACATCGAATTTTTAAGTGACTTTCTACATGAACTTTGTTCATGAACAGAGTTCACATTCTTGTACCTCACTTAACCTAGTAAAACCACTGGTCGACCATTTATAAAGTTGTGTAGTTTACCCTTTATTATCTGCATGGCCCGTGGTTGAAATCCCCCGAGAACTGCATTACCTCTGTAAACTAAAAAAAGTTATAGTCCATGACTCATAAATGTGTGCATGCTTATTAAGGCAACGTAGTGGGTACATGTGGACATGTTTTGAACACCTTTTCCATTAATGCCAATCACTTGGTCTTCCATCTTGCCTACAAAGCTTATGGACCTTCATTAAGAATTAGGGAAACTTAATATGAAACTCGTTCAGGATTAGGGTTTAATTATCCATATATATAAAGAAGCCATGGGGTTGCATTTCATAAGAATAAGACAAATACATGTTATGTTGTTTGATTTTCATTTTATATATTTGAGAGCCATACTTGCTTTATACTTGCTCTTTACCATTTTTATATAAAAAAAAAGGAGTAACCACTACCGACTATATTTGGAGGGCATATAACATGAACAGAGTTCTGTTCATGAACAGTGTTCATGAACAGAACATGTCCATGAACAGTGTTCATGAACACTGTTCATGAACTCTGTTCATGGACATGTTCTGTTCATGAACAGAGTTCATGAACTCTGTTCAAGGGCATAAAAACTGACGTCTCTTAAATTAAAATTTAATATAAAAAAATTGAACCTTCTGATTTTAACCCCCATAACAGATATTTTTTTTAATTTTCTCCTATTGCCAACAACTCAAGAGCAGAGTTCCAGACCTCTGCTCAAGAGCAGAGTTCCAGACCTCTGCTCAAGAGCATAAAAATAAATATAAAAAGATAAACATTCAAATCTTAAACCTCGGCAAATATTTTTTTAATTTCATTCATATTACTACATTTTTTATCAAAGCAGGAGTTAGCAACGATACATACATGTATCCAAACAAGCAGTGAAGAGATCGTCGATCCACGACGCCGCGACGCTTCGGTCCACCGACTCTCCAAAAACCAACTAGTTCCTTCACCAAGCAGCAAATAATGTTATCAACTAAAACCTATAACATACACAAACAGAATAAAAACGTCACAACTGACGGAAAAATGCACCTTCCAATGACGAGCTTTCAACCCTGCACACAAAACCGCAACACCGTCGACGCAGCAATACAACCGAACACACTTGCCAACCAAACAGATTTCAGCAAACCATTACAACATGAAGGACTGTATATACATCAACCTTAAAATTCGAAAACCAAAACCAACTAATAAACGTTACTTACCCTCAAGCGGTTAAATCCACGTCGTAACACCGATCAGCAACGAAATAAAAATTTCGAACTACCACATTCGCCTGGCACCCTCGTTGACTAACACAGCTTCAACAGCTACCACAAGAAGTTACAACACCGGACAAGCACGCAATGAAAGCGGAAGAGCAACAGGAAGTATCAGCAGCAACACCCGACGAGCAATAGCCGACGAGCAACAGAAAGTAACAGCCGACGAACCGACGAGCTACAGAAAGTAACAGCCGACGAGCAACAGCCAACGAGCAACAGAAAGTAACAGCCGACGAGCCGACGAACTATACAAAGTAACAGCCGACGAGCCAACGAGCAACAGAAAGTAACAGCAGCCGAGCGTGGAGCAGCAGCGGGTCATGGAGCAGCAGCAGGGTGTCGACAAATCAACTGCGGGCCCAATGCAGGGTCCAAATATTTCCAGCAGGGAGTGCCAAATGGCAGCCGATGCTAGGTTTTTATGCAGAAATATAGTTTGTCCAAACACTTTGTTGGCCGAAAAAGTATTCGGCCGAAAAAGTGTTCGGCCGAAAAAGTATTCGACCGAATAATTGTTCGGCCGAAAAAGTGTTCGGCCGAATAATTGTTCGGCCGAATAAACTATTGCCCAAAAAAAAATTTCCGTCCGGCAGCTGTTTGCACACATTTCAAGGATCCCCGTTAAACTAAACGGAGAACTATTTGTGGTTATTCAGCCGAATAACCTCTGCATTATTCGGCCGAAGAATATAAATAATTCGGCCGAATAATTTTTATTATTCGGCCGAATAATATTTATTATTCGGCCGAATAACTGCCGCTAAGACGATTTTGCAATGGTTTCTCACGAAAGTGTTACCTACCTTCACATTTTCACCCTTAGATGTATTATCATATATTGATTCACAAAACATTTTTATTTTTATTATATGTAGAAAGCTTAATGGTTCTAATAAGTATTTTAGTTCATTTGCATAATTTTTGTTTTATAATACTTTTACTCTATTTCATATAGTTAGATTATTGTTGGTTTCATACTAGTGCAATGAAGTGTATAATACTAGTTCTGACTTTTGGGAAATGTGTTAACATTGAATTAGGTCTCTTGCTTCAATATGAGAACAAAAAAACAAGCAATGTGTACTATTCGTACAAAGAGTGTAAATGATGTTATGAGAAACACGCCTTCTATAGGAACAGATATTACTGAAATACCTTTGAATGGAAGTAGTTTATCTACAACACCATCTTCACATTCAAATTTTATACATGATGTATACATACCGGTAGTAACTGATCCTTGCTATAATGTGGAGCGAACATTAGATACTGGATTTGAAATGGATAAGTTACGATTGTATAAAGAGTGGTTGACTAGGGATGATGTCAACCCATTCATAAGAGATGCAATTCAAATAGCATACAACACAACCATATTTGACAGAGATAATGCAGCAGATACAGAAATAGTTGTTGATGATATGCCAAGGTAAATTATCATTTATTTTCTACTTATTAATTTTAGGTTTGTAATTACATATAATATCAACATAATAATATATTCTACCTTGTTTCTTAGGAGTAATACCATTGTTCCAGAAGAAGGCACCAATGTTGATGGAGTGCAAAATCAATCTCCTCCCGTAGATGAACCAGTTATAGAATCTATTGGTGCATCTCTTGCACATCCTTTGAAACATCCAAGTGAATATGTTAGAGCAGAGGCAACCAATGGTATGCCATTTACAATCACTTTAAATGAAAAAGGGCAAGTGTTAAATGATGAAGCTGGGAGAACATGGAGAGACATACTTCATCGCGAATCATTGAGATTATTTGGTCCTACAATTACTAGAGATTTTCGTCATCAAGGTAAAACATGAATATTATATATTTTTTCATAGAATGCATGCTTAATTTAGGTAGTATAAATTTATATACTTGACTAAATAGTTCATGTTTCATATTCAAAAATTTATATATTCTACTCATTGTTGCATTCCCTATACTTCATATACAACATTTCATGTTATTACTATGATACTAGAAACCTTAAAATATCTCATATAGATTAAAATTTTTATATTTATTTTGCAGACAAATCCAAGAAGGATGAGTTAGTATCTCATATGCATAAAGTTTCTGCAATTGTACCTCCCAAGCAAATTCTCCACAGTGTTGCTGAATATATGAAAAATACTAGAAATGCTTTGAGAGGGGAATTGGTTAAAAACAAAAATATAGTCAAACCACATTTCATAGGAGAAGTAGAGTGGAAAAAAATATTGGAACAAGTGGATATTAAAATAAAGAGGAAATGTGGAACCTTGGTTGGAAAGGACAAATATGCACATACCATGCAAGCCTCTAGGTTGGCCACATGCCATCGTTTGGGGAAAGGTGGCATGTTGTCTACAGAGGCAAAATTTGTAAGTTTAATACACTACTATGCTTCTCATGTAAACTTTATTTTTCTTATAAACATATTTTCTAACTATTTTGTTATTTTTTAAAAATTGTAGTTGCAGGTATTCAATACTAAAATGTCTGAAGATGATAAAGATTTTGCTTCATGCTATGGTATATCTTCTCTCATCCATCAAAAGGTTAAAGAAGGGTTTCATCCTATCACTGGTTATGGGGTAATTTTCCACCTACAAATTCTTTGTTCTAAATAAATGTCCATGATATGAAACATATATATGTAAATGAAAGTTTCAATGAGTACAATTTTTAGGTATGTTCATCTTATCTTGTATGCTTCTTAGGTAATTGTTTCAGAGGATGAAAGAGAAGAGGAAAATGAATTTTGACTCATGCTTCAACCTTATCATATGCTGACATGTTGAATCTACATGGCTTCAAAGGTTAGTTCACTTCAATTATTTTTGCAATCAATAGCATATTTTAGTTATGAAATGTCACTAAATGCATAACCTTTTTATTGTTTTTGCAATTCAGTTAAAGCTATTGTTTGTGTTTTTTTCTCCATCATTTTTTGTATTTTTATTGTTTACAAAGAGAAGTCATCATGTTTATAATTTTCTTTTACCATTTTGGCCATGCAGGTGATGGCAAGTTCCCTGGAAAAATCAAGGATGAACAATATTAGCAACTCTTCAAATGAATTATTAATTTTTTCTCTTTCATTTTTTTGTAAAAACAAATTTCAAAAACATAGTCTTCCATTATATTAATATTATGAAAATTATTGTTTTATGATTATCAATTTTAATTTTTTTGGAATGGCATTATAGTTTTTATTATGTTTTTTCATTGTATTGAATTATTGATTTTTTAAATGATGGATTAAACCAGATAAACTATAATGAGATGTCTTAATAAACATATTTTATCCTTGTTTATATATATATGATGCAAAACAATACAAATCACATATATTATAATTTTTCTTTAAAAACAAATTTCAAAACAGAGTCTTCCATTATATTAATATTATGAGAATAATTGTTTTATAATTATAAATTATAAATTTTGCTGAAATAGCATTATGGTTTTCATTATGTCTATTTAATGTATTGAATTATTGTGTTTTAGATGATAGATTAAAATTAAATAAACCAAATAATATATATATATATATATAAGAGCTTATGGTGATTTATATTTTTTTCACCCTTTATTATTTTATGGTGCTTTGCACCATATATATATATATTAATTATGCGTTTTTTTTTTTTGTACCATTTATTATTTTATGGTGCTTTGCACCATATATATATATATATATATATATTAATCATGCGTTTTATTTTTTTTGCACCATTTATTATTTTATGGTGCTTTGCACCACTTGTTATTTTATGGTGCTTTGCACCATATACAAGTTTGAGTATAATAATAATAATTTTTGTGTTTCGCACCAAAAGGTATTAATCCATGTTGGATTGGTTTTGGTGTTTTGCAACACAAAATTTCAATCCACGTAATATTGACTTTTGGTGGTTTGCACCATACACCATGTTATGCCACATATTCATTTAACACCAAAATTAACTTTTTTACAAACACCATTTTTGCACCATAAATTTTAGCACCACTTGCGTATCCCCACATTATCACCACTTTTGCACCACTATTTGAAAATTGAGGATTTCCCAAATCCTTTACAAATAGTGGTGCTAATGTGAGGCTAAAATGCCATTGTTCTTGTAGTGTTTATAAAGAAACCTTGTTACTTCAAAATAA
The DNA here is from genome assembly GCA_027924585.1 of Larix kaempferi. Classification (NCBI taxonomy): domain Eukaryota; kingdom Viridiplantae; phylum Streptophyta; class Pinopsida; order Pinales; family Pinaceae; genus Larix; species Larix kaempferi. Next base: position 82,605,999 of record BSBM01000001.1, read on the forward strand.
GGCAGAGACAACATTTCAGTTCGTGCTAATAATGGATGGAGCAATGCCTTTCGTGTTATTTAGAGATGCAAACTGTAGCTAGGGTTTTACCCCTAGCCTGTGCAAATGAGCACCTACTAAGGAGAATGGACTCCTTAGTAGCAGTTCAGTAAATGTAAATAATTAAGTTAAAACAGAAATTAAATTACTTCTAAAACATGCATGAAACATAAACAACAAATTTAAATAATGGCTTTTTGTATTGATATTACCTTCAATGTGAAGGTTTGATGAAGCCCTTTGCAATGTCCGAGAGGATGCTCCAAGCTTCAATATGCTCCTTCTCCTTCTCCAATGGTGGGAATGGGCCAAAAGTGGCTCTCAAGGTGAAAGTAGTTCAATGATGAACTAGGGTTTCAAGAGAGATTTTGGCAGAGTAAGGGTGCTTGTGATTGTGGATATGGAATAAGGGATCTCCATCACCTATTTATAGTTTTTTGGTGGTGGAGTGCTGATCCATGGTTTTAGGAAACACATGGTTTTGGGCAGCTGTATAGGGTTTTTTTCTTCTTTTTCCTCATTATTTTATATTTTTTATTCCCTTTTTAGGGGATTTTTGCTATTTTTGGAGGAAAAGGGGGTTTTTTAGCCTTTTTTAGGCTATTTTGAGGGTTTTATGGCCTTTTGGAGGCATTTTAGGCCTTTTGGAGGCTTTTTAATGGGCTTTTTTGGGATTTTAAGGGAAATATGGTAGGAAAATGGACAAATGAGCCATATAATGTGGTAGATGAGGTAGTGAACACTTTTTGGGTGTTAACAGATTGCCCCCTGATGTGCGAGGTCAGGAGCTCATCGTATGGCCGATGGACATCATAAGTCATGAATGGTTTTCCTGGGATGTGGAGAGAAGAGAAGAAACAAACTGGAGCCCGGAACAACGATCCCGAACAACTGCAAGAACTAAAAGTACATATCCTCAATAATGGATGAGGAATCATCTGATCATATGGACGAGGCGGGCATTCCCATGCTCGTATCAAGATATAACATAATAACAATGGGGTCCAAAAAATGGGGACCTGAAATATACATGACCTCAAATACTGACTGAGGAATAATCTCAATATATGGACGAGGCGGGCATACCCATGCTCGTGTCAAGATACATAAACAGAACTGTGAGGCCCGAAAAGGGGGACCTGTAAGATACATGACCACTGTGTACATCATAAGAGTCCAGAGGGGACACAAATCTGGGACATACTGCTGAGCGGATCATGTGTGAACTGCAGAACTGGTGCACTGGAACAATCAACAGTGCTACTGAGTGTGGTACCAAAGGAACTGATGAGCTGCTGGATCATAGTGACGAGGGTCATACTCTCCATGGTACACTGGACTGGAACTGAAATGGGTACTCAAGGAAGCAGAGAACTGGATGGATTCCGAATACAATCGCCAACGCAGCCCGGACATCCACGGGAACATACAACTGGGCGTTCCGAAGTGACTCACCAATGTGCTAGAGTCAGGGGAAATCCGGGGTCTTCGACAAAAAACTGATGGGATATAATCCTACGCGATCCTCAACGATGCGATCAAGGTGCTGAAGTCGAGCATGTGAGGAACAACCACTCAGAGAGGCAATGATGATTCCTCTCAGAATGATCCGTAGGCATTTACCACAGATGGTGATAAGTCCAAGGCGTAGGGACCTCTGGGCCTATCCTATGGAATAGAGGAGCTGTCGTCGACAGAGGGAGACCTGCAACTATCGAGGCAATAATGTTTCCTTGACAGAAGCGCGAGGTACAAGACCGAAGTGTGATAGTGCTGATGGCAGGACTGATAAACTGTGGGGGGACAACTGGGCAAGTAGAGTGGATGGGCTCAAACTTCCTTTGTTCAGAGTATGATAATGGAAATGATCTGGCAGCATATGAAACTGACTCAGGGGAGAGGAATCATAGCTGTATTGGATCGGGAGAGATGATTGGTCTGAGGGAGACTCAAGCTGGGGTAAAATGGCAGGAGACTGCAGAATACTCTAAACAAAGGCGACCTGATTGGGGGTGCTGCCGAGATGATAGATCAAAGTGCCAGGAGGCACGGGGGAAAACTTCTTCATGGGTTACTGAACTAGAAGAAGTGTGTGTAAAATGGTACTGTCGTGTGGATTTTACGAGCCCAGGACAGTTCATGCTCGTGGTTGCTTTCAATTTTAAGGAGTCTGAAAGCGATAAGAAGACTCTGAAATGATGAAATGGTACTGTCGTGTGGATTTTACGAGCCCAGGACAGTTCATGCTCGTGGTTGCTTTCAATTTTAGAGAGTCTGAAAGCAAGTAAGAAAAATCCAGGGGGTTGCTTTTTCGTAGATTTAGTCTCCAAGGCCCAAAGAAGCATAAAAGGATGCAATGAAGAACTCTTCTAGCCGGTGTGACTAGAGTATTCCTTTTTCGTAATTAGTCTACCAGGTCCGGAAAAGGGTTAAACTTATACCAGATAGACGCCATTTCAGGTACTTTAACGAGCATGAAAGGAAGCAAGATTGCTCGGCGATCTTTTCATTCGTTTAGGAGTCAGAAAAGAGCTTAACGGAAACTCCCTAAATGCCTTTTTCATAAAGGACTTGTCCGGCCCGAAAAAAGGATAAAATTATACCGAACAAAAGGAATGGCCAGGCAAGGAGGAAGTGTTCAATCAAGGATCAATAATGGTGACCAAGAACGAGGGTGTTGGGGAACACTGGTGGGCCTCCTTGCGGGGTAGATGAGATGGTGTCAAAATAACGAGACATTTGCAGTACGACAGGAGTGAATGGCTCATGTACAAAAGTGGAACAATCCGATAGCGGCCGGTGTGGCACGCAAACCGAGGCAGCAAGGTGTTGGGACACAATGTTGAAATTGGACCTAGTGAGAGCGAGAAATGATCTCAAGCATCATCACGAGCTCGAAAAAATGAATCCGGCGATATAAAGGATGTCAAAAACGGGTAACGGCCGATGTGGCACGCAAACCGAGGTGACGGGGGCATTTTGGGAAAATGCCCAGAAAATCTGGAGGTGAGAGCGAGAAATGATCTCAAGCATCATCACCAGCTCGGAAAAATGAATCCGATGATATAAAATATGTGAAAAGCGGAGAACGGCCGATGTGGCACGCAAACCGAGGCGACTAGTGGCGTCGGAAAAAATGGGCAAAAATTGATGGAACAAAAATAATGCAACGAGGTGACCATCATGACGGTCTCGTCGTGCTAATTCCGGTGGTGGAAACGGTTCATAAAACGGACAAAAAAAAAATGAAAGTACTGTACAACGCAGACCAATGAGGCCGCGGGTTTCTTTTATGGGTAAAAACGCTTAAGATACAACCCATTACGAGGGTTGCGCAAAGGACGGCCTTCGGAGTCAGCTAAGATGTATGGCCCCTTGCCGAGGCAGGTCTGCACGACGTAAGGGCCTTGCCACATAGATTCAAACTTCCCTTTACCGGTTTTTTCATGGGCTTGGTCATAGGCGAGGACGAGGTCCCCTTCATGGAAAGTTCGAGGGTGAACATGTTTATCATAACCGGCTTTGGAGCGGTTTTTGGCAGCTTCGATGTTCTGGAGAGTGGCCCGACGGTCTTCATCGGCTTGTTCGAGTTGTAGCAAACGCTGCTCGATGGGGGAGGTGTCAGGGAGAAGCTCAACGACGATCTGTAAGGCAGGAATCTGACACTCGATGGGGAGGACAGACTCTACACCATGAACTAGATGAAAGGGTGTAAAACCAGTGGCGGTCTTAGTGGAGGTGCGGTAAGCCCACAAGGCAGGGAACAACATGTGGTGCCAATTGGACTTATGCTTGTCAACCGTTCATTGGAGGATGGTTTTGAGGATTTTATTGATGGCCTCTACTTGGCCATTCCCTTGGGGGTAGTAAGCAGAGGAAAATTGGTGTTCATACTTAAGGAGGGTGGATAGCTCACGCCAGATGGCATCTTCGAAGTGTGAACCATGGTCAGAGACTAACTGCTTAGGAACCCCAAATCGAGCGATGACATGGTTGAAGAAGAAGCGGGCAGCAGTGTCGGCGGTACAATTGAAGGTAGGCATGGCTTCCGCCCATTTGGTGAAGTAATCAACAGCGACAACAATATATTTGTGGCCGTTGGCAGACTGGGGTCTACATTCCATGAAGTCTATGGCCCACTTACAAAAGGGACCAACGGTGACGACTGGGTGTAACGGAGCAGGAGGTGTCCGGGCCTTGGGGGCAAAAAGTTGACAGTTATGGCAGTGTTTGACCGCAGTGATGCAGTCGGTGAAAAGTGTGGGCCAGAAGTATCCGGCGCGGACGACCTTTTGGGAAGTGGCCATCCCTGAGAAATGGCCTCCGCAGGCACCGCTATGACAGTCATTAAGGACGTGTTCAGCTTCCTCGTGTGTAAGGCAACGACGAAGAATTGTGTCAAATCCGCGCCGGTAAAGGACATCGCCTAAGAGGAGATATCGAGAGGCCTGGTGACGGATGCGACGACGTCCATTACGGGTAACTTTGGGTCTGAACTTTTGCGTGCGCAGGTATAACAAGATATCACCGTACCATGGGTCATCGGACGAGATAGTAAACAGGTGATTGTCGGGTAACTCATCAGAGATTGGCTTGGCCGGGAGAAGGGAAGGGAGATCAGTAATGAGCTGGGCAAGCGCGAGGGCTTTAGTGCTCTTAGGTGTTTTGAAGGTAAGGTCATATTCCTGGAGGATAATGACCCATTTAGCAACACGACCTTGCAGTAGTCGCCGGTTTAGAAGATATACCATGGGGTTAGAGTCGGCAACGACGGTGGTATGACTCATTAAGATATAGTGTCGCAATTTTTGAACGGAAAAGACTACGGCGAGGGCAAGTCTCTCCTCATAGGGGTAACGGAGGGGTGGACCAGACAAGGTCTGGCTGACGTAGTAAATGACGTGTTCCTGGTGGGAAGCGTCTTCTTGAAGCAAGACTCCGGACACGGCATGCTCGGAGGCCGAGACGTAGAGGATGAAGTCCTGGGAGAAATCCGGAGGGGAGATCAGAGGGGCTTGTGTGAGAGCCTTCTTGAGGGCTTCGAATGCAGCTTCTGCTTGCTCATCCCAGACGAAGGGTATGTGGGTACGGAGTAGGCGCAAGAAACCGTGAACGGTAGTGGCGTAATCAGGAACGAAGCGTCGAAGGAAGTTGGATCGCCCCTGCAGACTTTGGAGTTGCCGGAGCGTGCGAGGAGAAGGAAGGTCTAAGATGGCTTGGACTTTTAGAGGGTCAACAGTAATTCCTTTCTGGGAAACAATGAAACCTAACAACCGGCCTGCCGGAACGCAAAAGACACACTTGTGTGGGTTTAAGCGGATTTGGTATTTGCGACAACGCAGAAAAACTTGCCGAAGGTCGTTAAGGTGGTCGGATCGTTTCCGGGGAACGAGCTGTGAGGTCATCAAGGTAGACTAACAGGATATGGACCAAGTCGTGAAAGCAATAGGTCATGGCTTGCTGGAAAGTGGCACCAGCATTTTTGAGGCCGAAAGGCATGACGCGATAGGCAAAGGTGCCCCATGGGGTAGTAAAGGCCGTTTTGTACTGGTCTTCTTTACGGATCTGAATCTGGTTGTAGCCGAAAAAACCATCCATGAAGGAGAGGACTTCATGCCCCGCACACGCATCAATGAGTTGGTCAATAAATGGCGTGGGGAAATTGTCCTTGGGACAAGCGTGGTTTAAATCGCGGAAGTCAGTGCATACTCGAAGGGTGCCTTGTTTTTTGTTAACGGGAACGGGGTTTGAAACCCAGGTGGTATAGGCAATAGGATAAATGAACCCTGCCTTGCGCAGCTTCTCAATCTCGGCTTTAACAGCTGGGAGTTTGGAAGGATGAATGGGACGCTGCTTCTGACGAACGGGGGGTACGTCAGGCCATGTGTCGATGTGGTGCTCTATAATTGCGGGGGTCAAGACCAGGCATTTCGGTATAGGACCAGGCAAAGACATCACGGAATTCTTTGAAAAGGTTTGTGTAGTCCTCAATCTCTTGTTGACTGCAGAATGCGCCTAAAGTGATGAGTTCAGGGGCACGTCCTGGGGTAGCGATATCAACTTGGATGACAGGTGAGATGTTGGCCATGTTACCCTCCTCGAAGGCGTCAGGAGCAGGAATAGGGTCCTTGAACCAGTCGACCTTGGTGGGGAGGAAGTCTTTGGATTCAACCGCGTATTGGGTAGCGGAGCTAGAGGAAGACGCTTCTGGGATGAAGTAGGAACGATGATGCATATCATCCCAGGGATAGTCCGGGGCAGTAAGGGCCTCAAGAATCTCCTCATCGGTACGGAAAGTTTGCGTCGTCAAATCGGTTGACGAGGGGGTAGTGGTGGAAGAGATCATATAGATGGTATTAACCTCTCCGGCAGGTGAAGAGTCTGGGGGGTAGATCTCCTCAATGGTAGGTGGTGCCGTCTCAAGATCCAGATTGTTCATCTCATAGAGAGCTGCTCTGTAATCTGGGAGATCGGGACAATGATGTGAATAATGCCCGTAAATACCGCATATGGCGCAGGAGTGGTTGGTACGTAGGGACTTATCTTTAGGCTTGGGAGCGGGGTTTAGTTCGACAGTGGGGATGTTAGGGTCATCGTCGAGCATCTGCATGTGCTTCTGCAATGCTGGTAACTGTGGGCATTGGTGGGTTGCATGGCCTAAATCGTCGCACAGCGAGCATTTGGGAGGAGCACGAAAGACTGGAGGGGTTTTTACTGTCTTTGGAGGTGGTACAGCAGTGTAAGGTTGTGGACCTCTGCCCCCAGTGGGTTTGGGAGTAGGAGGGGGTGTCGTGGAGGACGAAGGGGTAGAGACACCAGGAGGTGGCTGAGAGTTAGTAGCCATGGGTTGCACCGGTTGGAGGACGACATTTGGTGTCGGCGGGCGAACGGGAGGCGAAAGATACCAGACAGGTAATCCCAAGGTTAACCCCGGGAGGCTAAGGGTAGCCATAACCGGGGCGCTTACTACTCCTGATGGAGGGACTAGAAAGGGGATGGTATGGATCGGTGTAACACCAATGTGGCTAGGTACCAATGGTGGTGTTGGCAACAAGGGTGGTTGATTATTAGTTGGTAGGTTGTCATGGGACAAGGTACATAAGTTAGACACTTCGGGCGTAGATGACGGGGGAGGAATGGATTGAAAGGTGGAGGTCATCGGCGCGTCTGAGTAGACTCCAGGCCCCGTAGCGGAAACAAATGAGGTGGTGGCACGAGACACAGGTTGTTCAACCATGGGGAGAACATTTTCAGGTGCCGCAGGAGCACTGGGATCATAGTAGGTGAGCTGGTCAACCTTAACAACGCGTCCCTCATGGGGGAACATCATGGTGCGAAAGACGGAAGAGGCAACCGCCCACATGGCATACATGTAGCTGCGGCCAAGTAAAAGGTTATAATCCATTTGGGCATTGATTACCTCAATGTCAATGAGTACATTTTTGCCGCCTAACTGGACGGGGACATTGGCTAGGAGGCCTTGGGGCTGAGCCGAACGACCGTCGTAGGCACGTAATGCAGTGGTGGACTGCTGGAGAGGAGGGGACCCCAACTTCTGCCATACGAATGTAGACATAACGCATGTGGAGGCACCCTCATCGATGATGCACCGATGGATGACAAGATTCCTAACGGAGACAGTAACTTGGAATGCTAAGCTGGAAGGTAGGCGTGGTTCAGACTGGTCTAAATCAAATGCCATCAAATTCGAATCATTTTGGTCAATCCCCCCAATGGCGGAAAGTAAAGTCTTGCGCTGGGAAGGACATTTCTTCAAGACTTCTAATGCAGACATGGCGGCGGGAGATTGGGCTAGGTCGTCTATGATGCTGTAGTTTGACGCAGCGCGCGCATTGGGGTTATTAATGATTCGGCGAAGTGGGAAACGAGGTGCTTTCGCAGTGCCGTCTATGGGTGGCGGAGGTATACGTAATGCCTGATCGGTGGGATGGGAGTTAGTAGGTTTGTCCGTGGGAGTGGCTTCAGAGGTGGAGCCATATTGGTTCCGACGGGTCTGAAGGTTGACGTCAGCAGATGACATCATCAGCAAGTGGTGGGTACCTGAGTCAAACATGGGTTGATCAGGAGCGGCGTATGTGATCTGTTGTTGTTGGGGTTGTGCGTTAGCTTGAGGGGCCAACGGCTGAGTGTTCACCACGCCTTGGGTTGGTAAGGGGTTTTGCAGCACCAAAGGGGGTTGTTGAGGTTGGGGGGGGTTGGGCGGTGCTTGGGGAGCCGCATGCCCTTGGCGATGGGCCTCGTCAACCCAGAGTTGCCGAGCTCGCTCTAAGTGTGGGCAAGCGTGTGTGTAATGTCCATAGACCCCGCAAATAGAACAAGGGTGGTTTGTTCTCAGATTAGGGTTTTTAGCCTGCTTGGGTGGGCGATCAGGGTTTTGATTAGCGAGGGCCGCATTGTTGTTGTCGGGGGGATTAGCTGGTTGACCAGCTTGGTCTGCGGGTTGGTTGTTTCCCCGATTACGGCCCTTGCCGCGGTTCTGTTGGCCCTGGTTACGTTGGTTGTTCTGGTTTTGCTGCGGGTTTTGTTGGGCGTAGACTTGCCCTTGGGCAGCAGGTGGATTTTGAGGTTGCGCAGGTGTGGGAGCAGGCTGCGGAGGATGATATGCAGGTTGAGGCTGAGCAGGTGCAGCAACTTGAGGAGGTTACTGATATGGCTGCGGAGCGGGTTGTGGGTGTGCTGCAGGGGCTGCCTGGGGCGGATAATAAGCGGGTTGGGCTTGTGAAGGCGCAGGGGCTGGGGCAGCCTGCGGATGGTAGTAAGACTGAGGTGCGACTGGGGGAGCATAAGCAGGAGTCGCATAACCGAAGCATTGAGGTGGACATGAGGGTCCATGGGAATGGTGGTGTGCCATGGGAGCATATGAGTTGGTTGCTCCAGACTGTGAGGTAGCCCGCGACAGGTCGGGGCCAGGGGTAGGTCGTGCTATAGAAAATGGTTGAGGATGCGAAGAAACACGACCGATGATGCCGTCTGCAGCGTGGGATGCCCCCGGCGCATCGTGCTGGGAGGACTCGCCGCGAGGGGCGTCAGGTATAATGGTATAAAGGTAACCCGACTGGGCATAAATGAGGTCGAACTGCTATGCCTTAAGGATGGCCTCTTCTTCAGACTGGGGTCTTTCTGAAGCTACATCCTTAGCAATAACAGGAAGCAGGGACTTGAGGAACCAATCGAGGAAGATACGGTCGTCTAGTTTAATCTTGCATAAGCTACGGCGTCGACGCCACTCATGGATGTGGTACGTGATATGGGTAGCCGTGTTTTGTCTGCAGGATAAGAGGATCTCAACGCCCGCGTCATATCGGACAGGCAACTGGAAGAACTGCAGGAAGGTAGAGGCGAGGGAAGCAAAGGTGGCATGGGTCCCATGAGGTTGCTCGATATACCACTTGGCTGCAGAGCCAGTGAAGGTGCGCTGTAAGAGACGGAGGCGAACAAAGTCATCCACGATGGAGTTAGAGGAACACCATAGGTGGAAAGACATGATATGGTTTTGTGGGTCCTCACCGGCCTTACCCTCGAACTTAGGGATGTCTGAGGGAAGCTTGGTAGGCATATGAGGCCATGCAGGGTCGTGTCGAATAGGATCGTTGGTCAATCTGGCCAGGTCAGGTAGGTTGAGGCTAGCCATGAATGGAAAACTGGAAGAAGGATGTGACACAGTAGTGCTTTGGACCAAGTTGGGGCCAGTGCCCTCAAGTGGAGGGACAAGATTTAGGGTGGTGCCCCCAAGTGGGGGAACTGAGGTAGTGGAGGATGGTCCAGCACCACCATGGATAGTGTGAGCCACTGATGTAGTGGGGATAGGTATTCCCGCTGCGGGAATAGGTACTGTAAGGGGAACAGTAGTTGAGGGTCCCATGGAGGGCATACCCAAAACCGGTGTAGTAACTGGTGTAGTGGTGGATGTGCCACCAATGGTCCCTATGACAAACGGAGTGGAAGTCGTGCCAGCCATGGGGCTAGTAGGGGCAGTGTAAATAGGGTTCTCAGACTCTTCGTCAGAATCCGAGGTAAAGTAAGGGGCGTCACTATGCGGTGACGGAGTCCTACGTTGCTGACGAGTGGAGTCAAGTGACAAGGCTCTAGATCTGTGATGAGTGGTATCAACGGACAATGATCGGAATCTATGACGTGTGGTGTCAAGAGAACCGTGCTGTGGGGGCTCGCCCCTGAGGCACCGAGAATGTCTCGGGGACTCAATGGTGACAGATGGTGTCTAATCTCTGTGGGTTGAGGTGAGTCTAAAAACAGCTCAAAAACCCTAATGCAACCGAGTGTGCAGAAGGAGAGCTAAAAAACAAGGCACTCAGGCCAACAACCAACTCAAAACACCCACTGCAACAGCTGTGCTACAATAGGTGGAGTAACAACAAAGATGGTCAGAATACCAACAAGCAGCAGGTTTCCTAAAAAGAAAAAATGGTGGACTCACTAGACCAAAGGGAGGTAAAGGAGCATGCAAACACCTAACTAAAAGTATTCTGACTCAACTAAACATATCCTCTGCAAGGTGATGAAATCCAAGTCAGACAATATGAGTAGGAAAGCCAAGTGGCTATGATATCCCCCTACCGGGAGGGATACCGGGTAGTCAATCCTAGAAGAATGGCAACTAAGATACCCCGTTCATGACACGTCCAGAAAGGTGAATCTTCCGTTTAGTTCGTTGACCGCAATACCCCTATACAGGGATATCCCGCGAACCGCGAAAGGTAGCCCTTCGGTTACTGAATGGAGTGCGGTATTCCACTCAGGCATCCAGAACCAGTCTCCCGACTTCAAGCCTCCTAAGGGAGAGGCCCTCTGACAAACTGGTCGTGACCGTGCCAAAAAGTACTAGGGGATTTTGGTTCCCTATTTGGACAACAACTATGTCTCAAGTGAAAGTGACCGAGGGGTGTTATTGGAAGCCTATCCCCCCGACCCTACCTAACTACAATGATTCTTTTGTGTTCCCCAAGTGGGGTTAGAATGTTGGTTCAATTAGGTACTTTTTAAGGCTCACTTGATTTATGTGACAGAGTGTGTGCTCGTGAGGTGATGAACCCAGAAATAGAAGTGCCACAAGGGGGGCAACTTCCAATCTGTCAATAACACTGAAATTGAAAGTTTAACTTGCAAAATTTTCTGAATTTAAAAATACTGAAATTTTAAAAGAATTCTGTAAAGGGAACAGAAATTATGTTGCAGAAAGGCTGTAAGGAAGTGAGGCTGCAGGTCGGACAGAGGGCTGTTCAGATGCAGAAAATATTGCAGCAAAAAGGGGCTGGGCTCAAAACAGGAAAAGAGCAGAAATCAGACCACGGGTTTGTGGCGAAACAGAACAGGCAGACCGCGGGTTTGAGGGAAACAGCGGCGGTTAGGTCGCGGCTTTCGGGCCAACAGACGCAGTCGGGACGCAGAAAATAGGGAAAAAGACGCAGTCGGGTCGCGGCAAAAGGGCTAACACACGCAGTCGGGACGCACGAAAGAGGCAGAAATCCGCAGTCGGGACGCGGGAAAATGGCCGACAGGCGCAGTCAGATTGCGGCAAACAGGCTGATTAGCCACGGTCGGATCGCAGGTAACAGACTTGAATCCGCCGGCAGGGCGTCGGAAGCAGTCTGAGAGCCGCGGTCGGATCGCAGGTAAAGGCCTGAAAGGCGCGGTCGGGACGTGACTGCAGAGGGAAAAGACGCGGTATGCGGTGGCCGAAAGGGACAGCCGAAAGTAGCAAATTCAAAACGGAAACCAGAAATTCAAAATCTAGGGGAGTCGCCAAAACTGTAGCTAGGGTTTTACCCCTAGCCTGTGCAAATGAGCACCTACTAAGGAGAATGGACTCCTTAGTAGCAGTTCAGTAAATGTAAATAATTAAGTTAAAACAGAAATTAAATTACTTCTAAAACATGCATGAAACATAAACAACAAATTTAAATAATGGCTTTTTGTATTGATATTACCTTCAATGTGAAGGTTTGATGAAGCCCTTTGCAATGTCTGAGAGGATGCTCCAAGCTTCAATATGCTCCTTCTCCTTCTCCAATGGTGGGAATGGGCCAAAAGTGGCTCTCAAGGTGAAAGTAGTTCAATGATGAACTAGGGTTTCAAGAGAGATTTTGGCAGAGTAAGGGTGCTTGTGATTGTGGATATGGAATAAGGGATCTCCATCACCTATTTATAGTTTTTTGGTGGTGGAGTGCTGACCCATGGTTTTAGGAAACACATGGTTTTGGGCAGCTGTATAGGGTTTTTTCCTCTTTTTCCTCATTATTTTATATTTTTTATTCCCTTTTTAGGGGATTTTTGCTATTTTTGGAGGAAAAGGGGGTTTTTTAGCCTTTTTTAGGCTATTTTGAGGGTTTTATGGCCTTTTGGAGGCATTTTAGGCCTTTTGGAGGCTTTTTAATGGGATTTTTTGGGATTTTAAGGGAAATATGGTAGGAAAATGGACAAATGAGCCATATAATGTGGTAGATGAGGTAGTGAACACTTTTTGGGTGTTAACACAAACATAACCAATTTCTACCCAAAATTAACTAAACATATTTTATAGAAAAAGATAAACACTGTTACTTTATGTTTTGTGGTTTTAATTCAAGATCTATTTTATTACTTTGATACATGACATCATTGGCTTTGAACCGCGATTTCAATTCAAGATCTATTCTATTGGTTTGATGCATTACATCATTAGAGGGTGGTTTCCCTTGAACCACTTACACGGAACCACCACCCTCTAATAATGAACAAATATTTGATTTTAGATTTACAAATCACATCATCTAGTAAAATTACTAACACCTTTTTCCTCGAAATAGTTCATTGAGGTAAACATCTATATGCGTTTGTTCGATAGTTATAATGTTTTTACCTTTACATGCGTTTGTTCGATAATTGTAATGTTTTTACCTTTGTATTACCTTAGGTATGATATGATTTATTTTCATTAATAATTTATATGCATTAGTTTATATTTCAGGTTTCTTTTTTTATTTTTCTTTTTCTACAATTTAAATTTGAGAATGCAAAATAGGAGAATGTGCAAAATCATATGCATCTTATTTTGGCAAACAAAAACAAATTCTTTCTACTAAATCACTTTTAGATTAACCACTTTTTTTATTTTATTGTTATTTAAATACTCGTTCTAAACAAAATTCATACATACATAAACTGCATAGATTATTAAACCAGAGGACAAAACCTTTCAACCCCAAGTCTCATGATTAGGTTACATAAAGCAACGATCTACTTTTCACTTATAAAAAATAACCTTAAAATATAAGTAAATACTTCTTTCCAAAATGTTTTCTATACCGAGGATAGAGTCGAATCCCGCAACGAGACTCGCTCTAGCAGGGCTGACCATTGCTAGAGCTCTGTATAAATCTAGGCATTGAATATATTACCATTTTATTCTTACACGGAAGTATAACTATTTACTAGAATATAATAACATCATCCTAGCAGAGCCAACATCTCATACAAGGAAAAACTTAACCATTAAAACCGTAGACCCTAGGTTCACCTATAGAGATCAACTACTATTAATTGCATGCTAGCATTTATGGATAAGTAAAACAGAGAAAGTAAATAGACCAGGGATCGATTCCCACCGCTGTGGTAATCAAATCAAAACCTAGGAAACAAACTCATCAACTCAAGGAAATAAACCATAACACATGCATTAATAATTTATATAGTAAGTAAACATGGTAAACATATTTTATGCATCCATAAAAATTTAGCTGATAAGAAAAGGAATCACCCTAGTACAATTACATAGACAGAAAAAGAAACATAGGTTGAGTTACACGGATCCATCATTCACGCCCAGCTACAGTCACACAGATGCGTTGGCGCATGGCTCCATCGCCATTTCATTTAACTACAAACGAAAACAAATGATTTAAATTTTAGGGCCTTTCCCATACCTTAGGTACCAATATCTTTTTACAGACAGAGCTCATGATCTATTTTCCCTTAACAACATAAACACAGGCAGACAATGATCATGCTTCTAGCATAGACTAGAGGTCGAGCCTCTTAAGAACAAGAAGGAAAATTCTCAAGAAAACATAAATTAGCCATATACCAAACGATTGAAAGCATGTGAAATTAGTATTTTCAACCTTCGCTACAGAACAGATAAATAATCATGGAAGCACCGAATATAGAAAACTAATAAACATAGTATTCAAAACCCTAGAACACAGTAACATTCATAAACTGAAACGAATCATCCATTTGAACGGAATGTATCAAACAGATAGCATATAGCTTGAGCATTAACAATAGGTTCAATATTAAGGCTCGGTAGCCATTTATACACAGATATATTTACAAAATACCAAAACACCTATACATTCTTACAAGTTGAGATCTAAATAAACCATGGGTAAGTTTTCTTTAAAACGATTTCAATTAGCAAACAAAGGGGTTGAGAGGCTGCGATAAACTCCTTGTCGCTCCAGATGGCATATCCATTAAACACGCAGTACATCACAATAAATTTTAAAACACAGAGAAACCCTCCACTGATTTCGCATGAAGAGGAAAGGGTTGTAATGGACCTGGGGCTTACCAGGTCCATTCACACGTATAGTTCTCCTTCCCAATGCCTTCAACTCCAGCAAGTAAGCTCCAAGTAACCATTACGAAACACTCTTGTCAAGCGACCCAACCTGGTGATTAGTAAGAAGTTATGGATACAGTTCTGCGAATTTAATAAAGGCACCAAAACTATAATAAAGTGGACTAAAACATACCTTCGGCGTGTGACCAAACAATGGCGCCTTTGTGCTAATCAAGTGGAGCTCTGCTCCGGTATTTTTCACCTCTACCAAATGATGGAGCAGGGAGCCTTGATCTCCCTCTCCAAAACTACAACAAAGGGGAAATAGATTCAGGTGAATCGCGTTTTGTACCACCAGCTAGCATGGAGGCCTCCCACGAGGCCATCACATGGACTTCATTAAATGCACAACCACCAGAACTAGCAAATCGATTTTTACCCACACTTCTATAGTGGGAGTCATGCCAAATAAGGTCAAGTGCTTGGTGTGTAGCATAGGGTTAGCTTTAAGTTGAGCATTAATCTTTGGGTCAAAGTGTTGATGTATTTGTAACTTCAGAAGATATTCACTTGTATATTGTACTTTATTGTATCCCCAACGGAGATGTATAATTCCTCCGGTTGGAAGTGTCATCATTTGTATTTGCAAGTGTCTCAAGTATTATTGTAAGTGTCGTAACTTATATTTGATGGGTTATTAGACCACCTTAGAGGGGTTGGCCCAGTGTGGTTCAAAGGGTTATTAGACCACCCTAGTGGGGTCGACCCAGTGACAAGTGGTAATGGGTTATTAGACTCTCCTAAGGGAGGTCGACCCAGTTAGAGTAAAAGGAAAGTCAAAGTAAAGTATAAATAGAGAGTCTAATAACCAAACATGCCGAGTCCAAAATGGAACAACTATCTAATGTAGAATTGTCTAAAAACAATTACCAATCCTAATCAGCAACATATAAACATAGTTACCAAATGTGTCCAAATAGGACAATTTTTTTTTTGAAATTTACAAATTTGGTAGGAATGTAAATAATTCGGTGTAATTAGTATGGTTCATGGAAAATTTAAGAGACAATATACTTAAGATGGATCTCTACATCTTTGAATTCCTCTTGCACACAATCAATAATATTTATTCCGGGTGGAATCTCAAAGCAAGGTTTGTAAGCTTGATGAAATTGCCTCTTAGGGGTGTGAGTGCGTGAAAGTAAGGAACTACTAAGATTATGAATTAGGATATTAGATAAGGTACACTAATTGTCAGGGGAGGTAGGTGTGGGAGGGGTCATATTTGACCTCGAAGGAAATAAGACTCAATCCAATGCTTGGGGTTTGGGAAAAAGGACAAACAATTAGGTGGATTGGGAAGTGCTAATGCAAGGAATAGAAACAATGGTAGATCTGAACATTGGAAGCTATCAATTGTTTGGAGACTCTTGAATATTCATTCAAAATATGTGAAATCTTCAATCCAAAAAAGACAAAGAGTTTGGGAGAGTGCAAAAGAGAATTTTGGCCTTCATTCAAGTCATATCAAAGGTCCAATTCTTCCATGTCAAGTGGCATCTCAACAAGGATGTTGATAGACCTGCCGAATTTGGTTCCATACTAAGGAAAGGTGAAAAAAAGATTAACAACTCTATCTCCTTTAATAAATGGACATCAAGCTTTCAAATTTAGCTAGGGATCCCCTTTTTTGGCCACCGTGAGCCCATTATGGGAAATTTCATGCCAGCCTAGCTCCCCTTTCTCGAAAACAATATGGTTGCGACTTCCATGGAAAACTGGCACATTGTTGGTCGTATAGGCGGTGGAATAGATTGATAGTTATAAGCTTTAAATTCCTATGCTTGGGGTCTTTACCTCGTGCCTCCTCTGTGTGTGTCTCCTTCATTAGTTCCCAGGAAAAGTGTTGGATTTTGGATATGGGAAGCCCTTCACACGCCTCAGCTCTTGGTTTATTTGGAAGAGTCGAGAATTAACTTAGCATTCTAATTAGCATCTATGAGAGAGAAAGTAGGAAATTGTTTCCTAATAGTCAAAAGGGAAGTAAACCTATCAATTTTAGAAGCTCCTTTCCCACATGGGGGGTTCACTAGTGAGGGAATATCATATCACGTCCATTCATATTGGGGGTTTGAATACTCTTAAAAACCTCAAAAATATATTTCCCTGAATTAAGGGGTCAAGGGGGGTTTTTAATTTGACCTAGTAATATAAAAATTGGGGGTTATTTTATTTGGGTGGACTGAGGAATAAACTCCAAATTGTGGGATGGATTCATACCTCCAAATCATGGGATCAATTCACACTCACTTAAAACTTAAGGAACCTCCATTTTTAATTGTTATTGCTCATGCTCCTATTTTTTTCATAAATCTGATAGTAGCGTACCAATGATAATATCGATGGAAGTCTCTTTGGATTACTAGCATTGATGTAATATCCCAACTTTTTGACTAACTATGTTATGATGTCATGTCGGGTCACGACCCAATATATGTTATTTATTATGTTTACATAGCATTAATATGTTTTGATTTAGTTTCCTTTATGAGTTAATGTATTGGGCATGGACCCTGATTTGTTTTCATTGTTGAATATATGCGGGGCACGAAAGACGAATGAATAAACTATGTTGTATTTCGAGAAGTGATTACAAAATTATGATATACTCATATTTTCTCTTTTGTTACATTATACTGTGCAGAGCATGAATTACATGGTTGATTAGTTAGTGTGTTGAGCGTGGACGCAGGAACACACAAAATACCTATATACTGAGCCTAAGCCCCAAAGTATTTAGAGAATTCTATTACGTACTGGGCCTAAGCCCTGATGTACGTTGAGTGTTGGGAATGACCCCTGGAACACTCCGAGCTTGAAAGAAATGATTACCGGATCCGAAGACATTTAAGTAAATCCTAGATGTGCCTCACAACCAGATTCTAGCTCTAATGTTGAGTCGAGGCTCTAGAATTGCACTAGCGTAATGCCCATGTGAGAGTGTTGAGTTGAAAGGCTCTGAAGAGCACTTGGGGGTTACTACGTCTCAAGTGTTGAGTCAAAGAGGACTCTGAATAGCACTTGCGTGTTTCATCACAACTATTTCGACTTGATTAAATAAATCTTATTATCATCATCTACTGCGGGAACCACCATGTTAAAACGAGGGAATCTGACATGCAAAGGGAGAGACTAGAGGTGCCTTTACCAACTTACCAAAACTGTCCAAAGAAGTGAACCCTTTCCTTAACAATAACTAAAAGAGGCATCTTGTGAAACAAATGATTAAAGACCACCAGCAGTATTATTATTTAGGAGCTTCAATTATATATTGGTTAAAAATTATATATATATTCTTTTATAAATGTGTACACTTTATAGATATATATAGTTATGCATAAGTGGGATGCCACCTACTAAATATTAATTATTAATGTTTAGGTGGTATTATAAACTGTATAATAATATTATTATGAAAATATCTAAAAGATTAAATTAACACTTTAATCAACAGGTTGAGAGGTATTAGTTCCTAATGAACTAGCAGTTAAAGTAAACAAATATTATTTTATAAATTAATTATTTTAAAGAAACCAGTAAATTCCAACAGTCCTAATTTCAAGATTTTCCTACTTAAGGAGGACAGACCCCAAATTTTGAGGGATCATATTTCTTTCTTCTTTTGGTAATATTGTGCCAAGAAGAACTCTGCTCCTAATCTTTACAGATCTGAACCAGTTACCATCTAGGGCCTCTATCTCTCACTTGCATGTCAGAAACAACTTGGGGGGATTCTTACTAAACCAAGAACGATTGTAGAATCATGGTTGGGAGGAACGTGGTAGTCCCAAAGTCATCCATCCAAGATCAGTGAACAGGTCAACTAAGAGTATAGTAGTTTTGCATTTACCAGTTGGCTGAGTGTGCAGGACATTATCGACAGGAGCAGGATACAGGGATCAGCAGGGCATTATAAGCAGGAGCAAGCTACATAAATCAGCAGGTACACAATTGCTATGATATTTCCCCATGTAATTAATTCTTTTATAAGTAAAATGCTAAATTAGTATGAGTCTCGATACTAACCTAAATTCGAAAAATACCCAAGATCTAATGGCTTGTCTAGCAGGTCTAGTAGCTAGCCTTTGCTAGCCAATCATATTATAGTTTTTACTGCATCGAAAACAAATCTTTATTGTATCTTGTATCTGCCTATGATGTCTTGTTTAAAGTTCCTCATAGTTATTTAACCACTGGGATAGTTTTAGTAGAAATTGTTAATTGATAGAATAAACTATTACAAAACTAGTTATTCATTTTTACATCAATTTCAGCCATTGTTTATTACAGTCAACGGTTTACATCCAAACTCAAATCAGGGTTTGATATTTTGTCCCTGCTTCATCGAACTAATATAGTTTCCCTATTACATACAGTTATTCCATTACAAAAATTAAACAAGTCAGTAACTCGGACAAAATTACCAACACATAGATTTAATATCATATCCAAATCCAAATTTTATACCAACGACCATCCAATACTTTTAACGAAGAATACAAGTGTGGCACGATTATACACAGGCATCTATCGAGACTTAGGTCAAGGGTCGAACCCCTTGGCATCTTCAAACATTAAACCGATGAATGCTCCCTACAGGAGGCACGCCTGCATATAACAAAACGTTGTGTGTAGCCCTGAGTTTTTCATCAAACAAATATTTATATAACCCTGAGTTTTCATCAACCAAATATATATATATCCAACTACATCTACCAAAACCAAAGGCGTTTAAGCCAGTACTCATTTAGAACGTTTGAACAGTAATCTACCAAATAGAAACCCACAGGGTTTTCCCATAGCACTTAGTATCAAACCATTTCGAGATTTAAACGATTAGATTCAAACAGGAATACAAAACAGTAGTACCATTTGTTATCGTTGCAAATTCACACAGTTCACAGTATGGGTGTAAATCTTAAATAAATAATCATATATATATAGGTGATAGCCACAACGAAGGGATAAAACCCCAACGCCACACATTGTGCCAAAAATTACAGAGTACGAATAAATCCAACCATGATATGGTTACAATTTACTCAAATCTTATATATCCTACCTTTCAAATGAAAAATGCATTGTACATGACTGGAACCCGATTAATAGGAAAAGACCCAGTTCCTAAAAAATACATTCAGTTACATTACAAAGTTCTCTTCCATATTCAATTACCCTAAGACACCATGTCAAGCCCCTCGTCAAACCTTAAGCGACCAATTTCTCCCAAAGTGCATCGGTAAGCCAAATGCTTACAAGAGTTTCCTTCGAAACCAGGACAAGACACATACACAACCTGGAAAAGTCACCAGAGGCAAGATAATGGGGGTTGGTTGAACTTACCATTACCCTAGTCGCGCTGGCAGAGATTCGACTCACCATAGCTTCTACATCCACGGCTCTTTATCACCTGTCTCCATACAGAAAGCCACCGGTTAGCAACTTTGCAAATTGGCAACGAATAAGCAAGAAACCACAAGATAAGGAATTTAACTCACCAGTTAATATTATGGTGCCCACGCTCCGACGAGTATCATAGACACCATGTGCACTGACCACAAGCATCGCTCGGGTCAGGGTACCCCCATCATCTCACAGTCAAGAGAAGTGCAGAACCAGGAAAGTAAAACAAAATCGCAAACATAGGCTAAAGCAAACGAAAACCCTAGCTAATACCAAACTCTCAGTGACAGGTTGTCCTCCAACATACATTAAAAGCGCAGTTATTGCCCCACTAACAACATTTTAGTGGAGGATCGATTTGTTATAAAGAGACTATAGTTTAGTCGTGCCCCTTTAAGCCACATTGCACTTCATTCAAATTACATAGAATGGTTCATAACCCTTGCCATGGTGATTTGGAACATTCCCTTAGGATAGAATAATTATGGAGTTTGTATCTACAGAAGGACAAATTCAATGGATGACATTAGCAAATTGCTATGTAAGTTCAACAAACTGCCAAAGCTTACCCACACCCCACGGCAACCCTACCGAGGTATGTAATTACCTCATCCGGATTGTTACGGCACCCACCTTAGGATCAAACAGAAACAAAGGAGCATATCACCTAGAAGTACCATTTAAACATTCACAATTTCAAACACATAAGTTATAAATCTATAAGTATCTTTGTTCTACCTTGTATTAGTGTTACGGTTGTATTACAAAAACCAGATAGGATATTGTTTCACCCCGCTTCCGTAGACTTTGAAACTCAAGCTTTAAGAAGACTATGTTTTGAAAAGATATTAGACTTATATAGTTTATATTGTGCAAATATGGATGTGCTTAATCGAAATTGAATTAACATATGAATTATTTCTCAATTAAATAGAAACTGTTGTTGTAACATCTCGAAATTTCATAAAAATTTAAAACTTTTGATAACAGCATTAATTAAAATAATGATAATTGCGAAATAAATTTTATTATTATAACACCATTAGTTCTACAGTTGTTGTCCTAAACATTCTTAATTTCTGTATTAACAGCATAATGATAATGATAGCTTGGATGTGTAATTAATAAACATGAATATAATAATAATGTATTAAAAGATCGTAGTTAGATGCGACAGTGTTTTCTTTTGCAAAGTTGCTGACAGTTTGATTTTTTTTTATGAAAGGGTGTCCTACGAGGTACCCTGGAGCTTACTTAGCTGTATGCTAAAGCATTTTGAATGTCCTATGTGCAGACGACAAGTAAGAGATTTCATGGATGCATAAAAAAAAAGGACAAAGTCCGTGTAATCTAAATTTCAAAGTCGTAAGTAATTAAAATGTTAGAAATGCTAATGTGATCCACTTAAAGCAAGTAGGTATGGTTGCCACTGTATTAGTTACTGTTTCAAATGTCATTTTACGATGTCATAGTGTTTAGAACAGTACCGTCTGAGTTCGTCATTATGCTATCATCAAGGTTTATAGTGAGAAGATAAAACAAGCATACATAATCTTTGGTTAACTTTGTGTTAAGTCTATTGTGTAAGGACTACATCCATTATGATTTTATAATATTGAACTATGTATGATAGTATATCTTTATTGATTGGCACCAAAGAAACTATGTCAAAATATGACCATAGTTATTCTATTGTTTAAATATCTAAGTTCTAACAAAGGTATTCAATTCTACAAAACAAAACCCAATGGACTATATCCACTTTGATATAATGTTCTAAACTATATTATGGACTCGATGTTTTCGACATAAAACTTGGATGATAAAATATATATATATATATATATACTTTGAAGGGTCTTCCTATGTCATTCCATGACTCTAGGATACAATTTAACTTAGGACTATAAAGAAATGGGTTGATAAAGTTAATACGATGGTCATTGTGGTAGTAACCTAGCTTCCATACGAATTAGAATATTTGATTTAATACCAAGCTAAAGTTGCAATGTAATCATTTATGGTTGAAATGTAACGTTGGAGTTATAATCGCTAACATGCAATAAATTCTGGTAGGTTGATAGTACTGGTTCATTACTGTGATACGATCTTCGAGCTGCAAGGAAGATTACCCTATGGATTTGAATTGAAAGCTTGAAAATAAAGGTAGGTGATAAGGCTCGTTGTTGATCCACATATGTAATATCATTGTAATGGTGGATGTTGAAACCGTCGTGTCATTGCTTTGAGTTAGCCTCCCTCCAAGTTGGACATTCAGGAAAACTATCCAATGTAATCCACTGTGGCATTCCATAAGCGTGAAGTGATAGTGCATTGAATGCAGGAGTTTGCTCGTTCCAATGCAATATGCGTTGGCATAAACCTGATTGTTGATCAACGCTAATATGGTTCGTTGGATCAAACCCTAATAATGGATCAAAGTTTTGGTTTATGAGATGGTAGTTGAGGGTTATCATTTCCATTGTTCTCGGCCTGTGGCCGACAGGCTGCCAAAATTTTAGCTTAACTTGGTATGAAGTTCGACCTCGAGACCTCTCGGCTTGAGAGAGTTACAGTTACTCTCCCTTATGCAACAACATCATTTGATAGACTGTGTAATTATTTTTTCTACTGTCAAGGTTGAAGTGCTAGAACTTGTCGTTCTAAAATGAGTTGAAGTTTTTACCCTGGTGTAACTGGATCGAGGGTTTTCTTGTAACGTTTTCCAGTATGGAGTGTTTTAAAGAATATGACGAAGGTGAAAAACTTTGGTAGTTTTCGCAATAAGGTAATGTTGCTTTGACGAACAACAATCTCTATAACAATTCAAAGTTTTTCTATTCTCATCTTGAAAGGATATCAATCTTCAAAGTTTTTAACCTTTGTTTTAAATATTAGTTGCAGGTTAAGATGTGTGTTCCGAGTGATCGTTTGGTAGCATATGGAAAGCTTTATAATTGGTAAGCTTTGGGTCTTCTCATAAACCCTCGTAGGTGCTCTGTAAGGTTGATGGGGTTTCAAGAATGGAGTTGCAGGTCCTGCCATGGCTCGTTACAGTTTGATGTTTGTTAACCTTAAGCACCATTGAGAAACAATGATAACTGTTCTTGAATTGTAACTTTCGTTTATTTAAATGGTACTTGATTTCTGTAATAAAACGTTGACTGGAGTTATAGTTCATTGATACTAAGTGTTTTGGGCTCTTCTCGTTGTTGAAAAATCTTGGGACAACCCTGTGTGATGTTAAATGTATAATTTTGTGAAAAATCATTCTGAGAAAACACGATTTCAATGGTTAAATTTTATGATGGAGCCATGGGCTCATTTTCTGTGTACATGATACTCTTCTCGGACATGAAATAGTATGCTAAAATATTTGTGTATATATCTATGTTGTTCGACATGAGACTGTTGGTTGATGTTGTAATTCTTCGAACTCAACAAGGTTTTAAGGATTTCGTCGAAACATTTTTCAATCTGTTTGCAATGATAAATAGGGTCATACCCTAGTTCGTACTTGTTTGAAGTGTGAGTTTTAAAAGAGAAAAACTAAACAATATTTAAGGTATCGGCTAGGATTCGATTAAGAGTCTAAGTAGAATGAAATGATTTCCTGTTGTAAAAGAAACTTGTATAAGATAACTATTGAAATGCTATAGATGGCTTTCATTTTCGTTCTACACTTAGGTTATGGGAAAACTAAGTCAAGTAGGAATGTTTTAAGTGATGAGTCTTTTGAATGGTTTGTATTTCGATCTGTGATCTATATTAATTGAATTTGTTTTAATAGATAATCAATTCATAATATAATGGTTTTATCTAGACTTTAAATTACTCTGACATAGATAGGAACTACAAAATATATACTATTTTGAATAGTAGAGAATTCGATGAAATCATAAAGGTCGAACCCTAGTTTGATTAACAACTGAAACAATAACTTACCAGCAGTAGAAATTTCATACTAATTCTCTTAACTGTTTGAACTGTAAATTTATGAAAATAATAAAATAAGAAATGAAAAACAGTGTAAGTGTATGTGTGTTATGAAGACTGGAAAATGTAAAATGTCTGTGTATTAATTTTGTTTGCAGCATGTAAACAGTAATGATAATACTGTTTTTAATTTGATGCGATAGTATAAAATGAATTGTCTATTTTTATTTGAATACTACACAGACTAGAAGAAAGAACAAACTATAATATGTATACTCAGTGAAGAGAACAATACTTATAAATTATGAAACAATGCTATAGTTCAGAACCATTTTCTACTGTAAATTTACTATTGGAAATATAGGGCAGAATAGTAAAACAAAAATCGATTACTATTCCATCTATTCAAATCAATGGAAAATTTTTCCTATCTTCTAATCTATTTTAATTTTCATATCTCTACTAGAGTACGATGCTGCTAAATAGCATGTGTAAAAATGGAGGTATTGGTTTATCAATTCATCTTCGACATTAAACTTAAACATTCAAACTTAGAACAATTCTAGCATTAGATTTTTCTTTCAAAAACAGAAACATAGAACAATATTGTTTAAACATAACAAAAATTAAATAAGTAAGAAATTGTAGAACCTGAATAAAACCTATAGGGAAACAAACAACTCAGAAAGACCGTTCCTCCCAACCAAACTCCTGAAAACAGTCAAATACTGTCTTAGGACCCCCGAGCCTGTTCCCTGAACCACCAAGAGGAAGAAGCTTCAGGAAATAGAACTTCTTCTGGTTGTAGTAGTAATATTCTAAATTTTCAATAGGCAGCAGTCCAATAGACTTGCTCCTACAACTCTATTTCCCTTCAATAATAAGCAAAAACTCAGTTTTTCAATCACCACTAACCTCCCTTATTCGAATCTCTCTTGAAATCACCTGATTTGCAAGAGGAAAACATTCTGCAAAAATGTTGATTAAGGGTTGCCTGCCCAATTCGAATTTGCCTTTATAGGCTACCTAGGCCTTCTCAAACGTTTATTGGGTCATTAAATGAGCTTCTTGCTCACTCCCTCCACATGGGGGATAATTCTCTATTTTAGGGGAAGTTGTCCCATAACCAACAGTTAGTGGTGTGATGTAACTACTGCCGTGTGTCCCATGCCTTCCAACAACTTCCATTCCTTCTAGTGGGTCAGTGAACACTCATTCAACAGTCCTCCTGAGTGTTTGTCTCTTAATTAATTTATTTAAATAATAATATTCAGTAATTACATTCATCCATGATCAAAACTGATCATAATTACAAAACTTGTAATTAAATTTAACATAAAGTATTTTTTGCAAATAAATAATAATGTTCAAAAATTTGGGTAGGTGACATACACCCCCCCTTAAGTCTCAACATCGTCCTCAATGTTGGCTAGTCACTCCTTGAGT
This sequence comes from Larix kaempferi, assembly GCA_027924585.1. NCBI lineage: Eukaryota > Viridiplantae > Streptophyta > Pinopsida > Pinales > Pinaceae > Larix > Larix kaempferi. The sequence goes on from BSBM01000001.1 coordinate 82,631,464, forward strand.
GTTCCTGAAATAGAGTTGGGTATGCTGCCCACATACTACTCTCCAACTCCCAGGTTGCCTCTTCTAGGCTAAGGTGCTTCCATTGCACCTTCACTTGCCCAATGTTGCGATTCCGGAGAATAGTTTCCCTCCTTCCGAGGATTCAATCTGGTTCCACCAGAAAATATCCGTCTTGTCCCACCTGTACATCATTCCAGTTCACAACATGAGTAGTATTGTGCACATATTTCTTTAAAAACGATATATGAAAACATTATGTATTTTCAAGTTAGGTGGTAAGGCTAGTTGGTATGCCACTGCTCCAACTCTAGATAATATTTCAAAAGGACCACAATACCTGGGTGCCAACTTGGCACATCTCCCCAATTTCAGTGAACTCTTTTTTGGTCTTACCTTGAGAAACACATTTTCCCCCACCTGGAACTCTTTATGAGTTCTTTTTGAATCTGCTTGACTTTTCTGCCTATCTTGGGCAGCCTTTAAATGTCCTTGCACCTGTTTCACAATTAGTTCTAATTCTTGCAATAATTCAGGTCCTAAAACAACTCTATTGACTGGATCATTCCACGAAATAGGTGTATTACATTTCCTACCATAAAGAATTTCAAAAGGACTAAGTCTAGCTGAAGCATGATAATGATTATTATAAGCAAATTCTACTAAGTGCAGATAATCTTCCCACTTATCAGGCTGATTCTTAACATACATCCTTAATAAATACTCTAACACTTGATTTACCCTTTCTGTCTATCCATCCATCTGTGGATGAAATGTTGTACTGAAATCTAGAGTTGTATTTAATCCCTTAAACAATGATCTCCAGAAGTTTCCTGTAAACTTCGAGTCACGATCTGAAATTATTACCTTTGGTATTCCATGCAGTCTAAAGATCTGTTTCATAAAAATCTCTGCAATGTCTGGTGCTTTATGTGTGGTATTCACTGGTATGAAATATGCTACCTTGCTAAGTTTGTCCACTACCACCATGATAGAATCATGTTGTTTCTGATTTTTAGGTAATCTAGTAATGAAATCTATGTTGATCACTTCCCATTTCCAACTTGGTATTGGTAATAGTTGCAACAATTCAGCTGGATGTTGATGTTCAACCTTCACCTTTTGATAGTCCAAGCATTTAGCAATGTATTATGCTACTTCATCTTTCATTATGGGCCAATAGTATTCTTTTCTCAGCATAGTGATGGTCTTTTGATATCATGGATGACTGGAATAGTGACTTTTATGCATCTCATTTAATATCAGAAATTTTATTTCTGGTTTATCTGGTACATACAATCTGTTTTTATACAGTAATAAACCATTTTCCTTAATTCTGTAATCTTCCATACAATTTTTAGAACTATTATTGGCTGTCTTTTCCTTCATTTTTCTGTATTCTTCATCTGTTTCACCTTTTTCCAAAATCTGATTTTCCAAATCAGTTGAATAATTACTAATTGCTGAAATGAAATTTAGTTTTGCCTTACGACTCAAGGAATCTGTAACTTTATTCTCCTTTCCTTTGATATGCTGAATTTCGAAATCATACTCAATTAAGAATGTCAACCATCTAGCTTGTCGAGCATTCAGGTTTGTCTGATCCAATAAATATTTCAGACCCATGTTATCTGTTAATAATGTAAACTTTTTGCTAATAAGGTGATGATGCCACATTTTTAAGGCATGAATAACTGCTAATAACTCTAAATCATATGTATAGTAATTATTTTCATGTACTTTCAGCTTTCTAGATTCATATTCTATCACATGTCCTTCCTGCGTCAAGACTCCACCGAGTCCATCATTGCATTCGTATGTACAAACTACAAAATCCTTGTTGGGGTCAGTTATCTTCAAGATAGGTGCTGTCATCAAAAGTTCCTTTAATTTCTAAAAACTCTCAGCACATTTATGATCCCAAACAAATTTCTTCCCTTTCTTCTGCAAAGAAGTTATGGGGTTGGCAATTTTTGAGAAATTCTCTATAAACTTTCTGTAATACCCCGTAATGCCCATAAATGATCTTACATCCGACACATCTTTGGGAACCGGCTGGTCATTAATGGCCCTTATCTTGTCGGGGTCAACCGAGATTCCTTCTGCTGAAATTATGTGTCCTAGATACTGAATTTTGTCTTTGTGGAAGTCACATTTACTAAATTTGGCATACAATTGATGATCTCTTAATACTTGTAAAATAATCTGTAAATGTTCATCATGTTCTTCTTGGATTTTTGAGTATACTAAAATATCGTCTATAAACACAACAACAAACTTGTCTAAGTACTTATGCAAAATATTATTCATCAAACACATAAATACAGCTTGGGCATTAGTTACGCCAAACGGCATGACTACGAACTCGTAATGTCCATACTGAGTTTGGAAAGCCGTTTTTAAAATATCTTCGTCTTTAACCCTTACTTGATGATATCCTGATCTTAGATCAATCTTCGAAAATACTGTTGCTCCATGCAGTTGATCAAATAGATCTTGTATGCGGGGAAACGGGTATCTATTCTTGATCGTCATCTTATTAAGCTGCCGATAATCTATGCACAATCTTAATGTTCCATCTTTCTTCTTAACGATGATGACAGGTACTCCCCAAGGAGACACACTTGGTCTAATATACTTCTTGTCAATAAGTTCCTTCAACTGAGATTTTAATTCGTTTAACTCCAGTATATTCATTCAGTATGGAGCTTTTGAATTTGGTACTGCTCCTGGTATTAATTCTATGGTAAAATCTAAATCTCTTTTGGGCGGTAATCCCGGAATCTCTTCAGGAAATACATCTTTAAAATCCTTTAGGACAGGTATGTCCTCTAGTTTCAGTTTGTCCTCTTTATCCATAATCTCATCATTTATCACGTTTACTGCAAACATTTGGCATCCCTTCCTAACTGCCCTCTTAACTTGCATAGCTTAAATTTGTCTAAGGGTTACCTTCCTTGGAATGCCTTTTATTTCTACAGTTTTCCCTTCATCATTTAAGCATGTAAAACTCTTTCCATAATAGTCTAGGATGACATCATGGGCTTCTAACCAATCCATCCCAACAATAATATCATACGAACCTAAAGGTAAAATATTTAGCTTGATTTGTGTTAGCAAAAGATTCATGGATAAAGTACAGTTCTCTATAAAAACTGAAACCTTCCTCTTTGTTCCAGTTGCTAGTCTAACTAGCCATGATTTACTAAAATTTTCAGTTTTCAGTTTAAGAATTTCTACAACATTTGGTGATATGTAACTTAAATTGGCACTTGGGTCAATTAAAATAGTAACAGGATGGTCACGTATCATACCTTCAATCTCTACCATGGAGATTTGATGATCTGCTTGCCTGTTGTCAAGTGATGCGTTAATTCTTGGCATCTCCCTTGCTATGTCTCCAACAATAGGTTCAGTCTGTATAGAGTTGACGTTGTTTGTCTTTCGCTTCCTTAAGGGACATTCTGATGCATAATGGGGGCCTTGACATTCAAAACATTTAATATGCGTCTTTGGCTCACTGGTGTTGGCAGTATTAGGTACATTTCTGGGTGCTGTAGAATTCTGCAAGAATTATTTCTGGAATTATTCCCTTGGGAATTTCGATTCTAAAAATTCTTCCTTTGGAATCCGGAATTCCCACTGAATCTACAATTTTTCTTTTTCTGTTCAAAATTGTTGGGCCTATGATTTTTCCAATTAGACATACCCTCTCTCTTCCAATTTGTGTCATAACAGAAGACTGCCTTCCTCATAGCCTCCTCTAATGTTTTAAGACTGTCATACTCAATTTTGTCTTTAATGTTGAAAGGTAAACAACTTATGTACCTTTGAATTTTTGGTTTTTCCTCTATGAAGTAGGGTACATATCTCAGTAAGTTCAGAAACTTACTGTTCAGTTCCTTCATGTTCATACCTCCCAACTTCAAATCGTAAAACTCTTTAGATTTCTCTTCATAGTACTGTTCAGATATATACTTCTTTTTGAAATATCGTTTGAAAGCACTCCAGCTTACATCTTTATCCTTGATGCCCTTTACCCTTTTGACATCCTGCCACCAGATATCCGCTTTTCCGGTTAAGTTATATATAGCCATTTTTGCTTTTAAGAACTCTAAATAGTTGTAGATATGGAAATATTTCTTCATCCCTGACAGCCAAGCTTCAGTTGTCTCGCCCTTCTTCGTTTCTCCATTGAAAGTTGGAGGTCTTATCTTCTTGAATTCTCCAAAAATATGCTCATACTCTTTTTTATTTTTCTTTCTTGGTTTGGACTCTTCTTCACTGCTGTCACTGGTGTAATTACGTTTCCTTTTGTGTGCTGCAATAGCATCTCCAAATGAGGTTGAGTTATCTTTTACTTCACTAAATTTGATATTCTGATTTTTATCAGTGTGAGGCATGTCCTCCACTTTGGAAGTATCCTCATTGTTTTTCTCTTGTTCCTCTGTTCGGCTGTGTTCAAACAGCACTTGATTCAATTGTTCTTGTGCTTGCAAAATTCTTTCATTATCTAGTTTCACAGATCTGATTTCTGCTTTTAAATCTTGGAATGCATGTAACAGTTCCGTCGAACTGTTATTTTGTTAGGAACCCATGTCTTTACTTTGTTTGTATATTGTTGTTGGACGCATATGCTTTGTAAGTCGTCCCGTAGTATTTGTTGATCAATAGTTTGTGTTATTGTTGTTGGCGCATATGCTTTGTAAGTCGCCCATAGTATTGTTGATCCATAGTTTGTAGTGGCCCATGGTTTTGACCCATAGTAATGGCGCCTAGACATAGTATATAAGTGTGTGTTGAGACCTATGAAGGCACCGTGAAGTTATTTGTATTGAGCTTGCTCATAGGAGGTTGCCCCCTCGAAGTGGCCTATGATCAATATAAAAGTGATTCTGAGTTCTGTCATTTCTACTATTTCGCATATTCTTATTAATTAATTGTTTCAAGTGCATCACATCTGGTATCAGAGCATTTTCTTGGGCTCGCTGGGTGAAATTTTTGCCAAATTTTTTTCGCATCTGTTTTAGGTTCGGATTTGGGAATAATCCCTATCCGCTTAATTGTGGGAATTACTTGGGCATAATCCCTAAAACTCATTGTGAGGAGTACCATAGGAACCCTGAAGTAGCTGGCCCATTGAGAGGACCTGCCAGCGAAAAGGGCAACGACCCCTACATGATTGACTAGTTCCCACCCATGAGGTAAACCAAGAGCTATCGTTTGTGGCAAAGCGGTTATCAGTTTTACCTGAGCCATAGAGTGAGGGGTACTACCCCAATACGCAAGCCGTCAGACAACATTGGTGGCCGAGTGAAACCCCTGAACTGTTAGGAAGCCGCACATACCTAGGGTCCATATCTATTTTCAGCTGAACTGTTGTCGATCACTGCTGCGCTGTTTCTGATCCAGCCGTTCAGATCCATTTTGCAAGTCATTCCAGATCCCACCATTTTCAATCCATTCGGCGCCGTTTAGATCCCTCTATTTCCGCGCACTTCTGGGCCGTTGTAGATTTATCTGTTCCACATCCCTTCCGAGCCGTAGCCGTGTCTCCCTTGTTTTCACTCTGTCTCCCTTGAAATTTTTGGGGAACCCCTGTTATCCCATTCTGCATATTTCATTCCTGAGGAACCTATCCCCAATTCCTCTTCCCAAAGCCCGAAATCCCACATTTGTCTATTTTTAGGGTTTGCCATAACTTCCTCAGATTTCACCCAATCACCTTCAAATTTTACCACAGAGTTCCTTTCTGAATTATGCTTCTTTGTCCCCCTCTACCAAATTTTCCCATTCTTTCACCCCACTTCTGAAATCCTCATTTTTGCTTCCTTGTCTATTCGACAATGTCCAAAACCTGGTCAAACCCCAACTACCCTTCCGATTTTTTCCCAAGTCCAGATTTTCCTTTACTTAAGCAGTTTCTGTTTTTGTTTTCCTACCCAGTCAACCAAAACAAAAAACAAAACAAAAAACTCCTGCTTATGGTTGTCACCCGTGCAGGAGCGAAAACCATGGAAGACGCACTTGCAGCCATCAAAGCCAAACTCCAGGATCTGGATGAAAAATTTCTCGGCCTCCATCTTGAACATTCAGCTATGAACAACAAACGGCAATCCGAGTCTTCATCAGACATGGGTTCTCTTCTTCCAGCAATTTCTGTGGTCTGAAGCTTGATTTTCCTCGATTCAATGGTACTGATCCAACTAGATGGATCTATCGTGCAGAACAGTATTTTAGTCTGCATAATACTTTTGATGTCAACAAAGTTCCGCTGGAATCCTTTCATTTCGAATAGGAAGCTCTTCAATGGTACCATTGGTACATCAAGGCTCATGAAGAGCCAAAATGGCCAGACTTTTGCCAGCTCCTTTTGCAACGATTTGGTCCTAGTGCTTTTGATGACTTCACAGGAGCCCTCACTAAACTTCGCCAAATTGGCACTGTGAGAGAGTATCAAACCGAATTTGAGAAACTAGCCAACCACACCAAAGGATTGTCTGATGACTTTTACCGGAGTTGTTTTATCAGTGGTCTAAAGGATGCCATCCGCTCTGAGGTCAAAATGTTCTATCCCAACACAATGATGGAAGCCCTAGGGTTGGCTAAGTTGGCAGAAGACAAGATTGCATCCCAACAACGCTCCAAGCCCACTTTTGTTCCCTTTTGAAATATGGGTTCTCAACGACCACATATAACGCAGGCTCCTCGACCAACTCCTATCAAGCGTTTGTCTGAAACAGAGATGTAAGCATGCAGAGAAAAGGGGATTTGCTATAATTGCGATGAGAAATTCACTCGGGGACATAGATGTGTTCAACAAAAGCTCTATCTCTTGGATGTGGATTCTCCTCCTGCCTCTGAAATTGGTGACGAATATCTAGAAACACTGGATGCTCTGGTCGACATTCAAGAACCGCCTATTGACCCTCCGTCTTAGGATGACCAACCAGAGATATCTCTTCATGCTTTAGCTAGAATCACCAACCCCCAAACAATGCGGGTCAGAGGTTACTTCAAGAAGCTTCCTCTTACAATACTCATTGATTCTGGTAGCACTCATAATTTCATTGACCCTCGGATCGCCAAACAAGCTGATTGTTTTATCCATCATTGCTCCAACTTTGAAGTCATGGTTTCCAATGGGGGCACCTTACCTTGCAAATGGAAGTGTCGAAATGTGCGTATCTCTATGGGAGATTATACCTTGCGCTCTGACATGTTTGCCTTGACCTTAGGCGGATGTGATGTGGTTTTGGGTGCTCAATGGCTACGCACACTTGGCCCTATCTTATGGGATTTTGCTAAACTTTGGATGCAGTTTTCCCTCAATGGACAAAAACAAACATTGACAGGATTACAACCAGGTTCTCTCAGCATCATCAGTTCACATCGCATGGAAAAAATCCTCAAGAAGAATTCACATGGTGTCATCGCTCAAATCCATTCCATTTAGATGCAACCATCAGCGGTCTCCACTACTCCTTTGGATCTACAACAAATTCTGGATCGATATACAGGTGTCTTTGCTGAACCAGTGGGATTTCCACCTTCCAGGCCAGAAGACCATCGTATTCATCTCCTTCCTGGCAGCGTTACTCCCAACATCAGGCCCTATCGCTACCCATTTCACCAAAAAACGGAGATTGAAATGCTCGTTCAGGACTTATTGAAGCAAGGTATTATTCACCCAAGCACTAGTTCCTTTTCTTCTCCAGTTATTCTTGTTTGCAAAAAAGATGGGTCATGGTGCCTCTGCATTGACTTCCGAGCACTTAATCACCTCACCATCAAGGATAAGTTTCCAATTCTTGTTGTTAATGAGCTTCTTGATGAGCTTCATGGGGCTCACTTTTTCTCCAAGATGGATCTTCGTTCTGAGTATCATCAAATTCGGGTTCATGAGGATGATATCCCTAAAAAATCTTTCCGCACACATGATGGCCATTATGAGTTTTTGGTTATGCCCTTTGACCTCACTAATGCTCCTTCCACATTCCAGGCCTTAATGAATAAAATATTTCGACCCTACTTGCGGAAATTCATTCTGGTATTCTTTGATGATATCCTCATCTACAGTAAAACATGGGATGAACATCTCCAGCATTTGGATCTTGTCATGCAACTTTTCTCTGACCATCATCTCCATGCCAAGCAGTCTAAATGTGTTTTTGGATAGAAGGAAGTTGAGTATCTCGGGCACATTATCTCAGCACAAGGGGTTCGCGTGGATCCTACCAAAATCGATGCCATGAACAATTAGCCGCATCCTCAGACACTCAAGAGCCTTCGTGGTTTTTTGGGGTTGATTGGCTACTACCGCAAGTTTGTGTAGGATTATGGGAAGATTGCAGCTCCATTAACTGCTCTATTGAAAAAGGATGCTTTTACATGGACACATGCTGCTCAGTGTGCATTTGACAAACTAAAACAAGCTATGTGTACTACACATGTTCTAGCTATGCCTGATTTTTCCAAGCCCTTCACTATTGAGAGTGATGCTTGCGGCAATGGACTTTGTGGTGTTCTCCTTCAAGATGAACACCCCATTGCGTTCACTAGCAAAGCCCTTTCAGGTATGAATTTAGCTGCCTCTACCTATGAGAAGGAAATGATGGCTATTTTGCATGCAGTATAGAAGTGGCAACCATACCTATTAGGGAATCATTTCTGCATCAAGACTGATCACCAGAGTCTAAAATATTTCTTGGAACAGCGTGTCTCCTCCCCGGCACAACAGAAATGGGTTAGTAAACTCATGGGTTATGACTATGAGATCACTTACAAGAAGGGTAAAGACAATATTGTGGCAGATGCTCTTTCTTGCACATTTGATGCCCAAGGTTCTCTTTCAGCTATTTATATGCCTGTTCCAAATTGGTTGCAATCTGTTCAACAAGGTTATGTCAATGACTCTTCCTTATCTCAAACCATCCAACGCTTGACCAACAACCCTTCTGTTGTACCACATTACTCTTGGGATGGTCCTTCTCTGAGATACAAGGGTCGTCTGGTGCTTCCCCAGAGCATAGATCTTCAACAGGTTGTCTTCTATGAACTCCATGCTTCTCCATCGGTAGGGCACTCTGGGTTCCTCAAAATGTATGAACGGGCACGGCGTAACTTCTTTTGGCAGGGCATGAAATGGAAAATTCAACAGATGGTGGCCGAATGTGATACCTTCTAGCACAATAAGGGTGAAACAACACTCCTTTAAGGATTGCTCAAACCCTTTCCCATACCTACACGGATTTGGACAGATATTTCTATGGATTTCATTGAAAGGCTTCCTAATCTGGCAGGAAGACAGTGATTCTCGTTGTGGTTGATCGCCTCTCCAAATATAGTCATTTTCGTGCTCTCAGCCATCCCTATATAGCCTCCTTAGTGGCTCAAATTTTCCTGGACCAGATCTTTCGTCTTCATGGCATCCCTTCTTCGATTGTCTCGGATCGTGATGCAACTTTCACCAGTCATTTTTGGACAGAACTATTTCGCCACACTAGCACCAAACTGAAGATGAGTTCAGGGTATCACCCACAAACAGATGGTCAGACTGAAATTATCAATAAATGGTTGGAAACTTATCTTCGTTGCTTCACCTCTAAACAACAACATCAGTGGGCAAAGTGGCTCTCTCTCGCTAAATGGTGGTACAATACCTCTTACCACACTGCCTCTAAAATGACCCCATATGAAGCAGTCTATGGTCAGGCACCTCCATTTCTTCTTCCATACACCCCCACTAGTTCACCAGTTCAGGAAGTTGACATGGTCCTTCGAAACCGCGATCAGATTCTTCGCATTTTGCGGGACAATCTTCACATGGCAAAAAATCGCATGAAGCAACAAGCTGATCAGCACCGTTCTGAGCGCACTTTTCAAGTCGACGATATGGTTTTTCTTCGTCTCCAGCTGTACAAGCAATCCTCCCTGAAACTCAAAGGGCATCATAAGCTTTCTCCAAAGTTCTATGGGCCATATCGGATTCTTCAGAAGATTGGGTCCGTTGCTTATAAATTGGAACTTCCTCCTTCTTCCTGCATTCATCCAGTATTTCATGTCTCTTGTCTGAAGAAAGTTCTTGGCACCAACATCAGTGGACAAACGATTTTACCCGAATTGGATAATGAAGGATCCATCCTTTTGGAGCCGGAGGCCATCTTCAATCGGCGCACTCGTCAGCTTCTCTCTCGCTCTATCACAGAGGTCTTAATTCAGTGGCACGGCATGCAACCAGAGGATGCTACATGGGAACCACTCCTTCAGATTCAACAACAATTTCCACATCTAAATATTTGAGGACAAAGCTTTTTTTAAGTGGGAGGGGATGTTAGGAACCCATGTCTTTACTTTGTTAGTATATTGTTGTTGGACGCAAATGCTTTGTATGTCGTCCCGTAGTATTTGTTGATCAATAGTTTGTGTTATTGTTGTTGGCGCATATGCTTTGTAAGTCGCCCGTAGTATTGTTGATCAATAGTTTGTAGTGTCCGATGGTTTTGAGCCATAGTATTTGCACCTAGACTTAGTATATAAGTGTGTGTTGAGACCTATGAAGGCACCGTGAAGTTATTTGTATTGAGCTTGCTCATAGGAGGGTGCCCCCTCGAAGTGGCCTGTGATCAATATAAAAGTGATTCCGAGTTCTGTCATTCTTGCTATTTCGCATATTCTTATTAATTAATTGTTGCAGGTGCATCACATATTTGTTTCCCCGTGACCTTCCTCTACATAGTGCTATCCCGAACTATGACTGTTTGGCTGAAAGTTGTCGCTTAAATGTTCAGCTCAGTTCTCCATACCTGTAACTGAAAATAATTTCTGAAGATAACATAATAATTAAATTTTTAAGTAAGCACAATTTTCTGTGGTATGAAAATGTTTTGTTGCATGATTTGGACATCATTTAGGCCTAGTGTTTGAATCTGTGCTCTGATACCACATGTAACATCTCGAAATTTCATAAAAATTTAAAACTTTTGGTAACAACATTAATTAATATAATGATAATTGCGAAATAAATTTTATGATTATAAAACCATTAGTTGTACAGTTGTTGTCCTAAGCATTCTTAATTTTTGTATTAACAGCATAATGATAATGACAACCTGGACATGTAATTAATAAACATGAATATAATAATAATGTATTAAAAGATCGTAGTTAGATGCGACACTATTTTCTTTTGCAAAGTTGCTGACAGTTTGATTTTTTTATGAAAGGGTGTCCTACGAGGTACCATGGAGCTTACTTAGCTGTACGCTAAAGCATTTTGAATGTCCTATGTGTAGACAACAAGTAAGAGATTTCATGGCTGCGTAAAAAAAAAGGACAAAGTTCGTGTAATCTAAATTTCAAAGTCGTAAGTAAATAAAATATTATAAATGCAAATGCGATCCACTGAAAGCAAGCAGGTATGGTTGCCACTGTATTACTTACTGTTTCAAATGTCATTTTACGATATCATACTATTTAGAACAGTATCGTCTAAGTTCGTCATTATGCTATCATCAAGGTTTATAGTGAGAAGATAAAACAAGCATACATAATCTTTGGTTAACTTTGTGTTAAGTCTATTGTGTAAGGACTACATCCATTATGATTTTATAATATTGAACTATGTATGATAGTATATCTTTATTGATTGGAACAAAAGAAACTATGTCAAAATATGACCATAGTTATCCTATTGTTTAAATATCTAAGTTCTAACAAAGGTATTCAATTTTACAAAACAAAACCCAATGGACTATATCCACTTCGATATAATGTTCTAAACTATATTATGGACTCGATGTTTTCGACATAAAACTTGGATGATAAGAAAAAAATATATATATAGTTTGAAGGGTCTTCCTATGTCATTCCATGACTCTAGGATACGATTTAACTTAGGACTATAAAGCAATGGGTTGATAAAGTTAATACTATGGTCGTCGTGGTAGTAACCTAGCTTCCATACGAATTAGAATATTTGATTTAATACCAAGCTCAAGTTGCAATGTAATAATTTATGGTTGAAATGTAACGTTGGAGTTATAATCGCTGACATGCAATAACTTCTGGCAGGTTGACATTACTGGTTCATTACTGTGATATGATCTTCGAGCTACAAGGAAGATTACCCTATGGATTTGCATTGAAATCTTGAAAAGAAAGGTAGGTGATAAGGCTCGTTATTGATCCACGTATGTAATATCATTGTAATGGTGGATGTTGAAACCGTCGTGTCATTTCTTTGAGTTAGCCTCCATCCAAGTTGGACATTCAAGAAAACTATCCAATGTAATCCACTGTGGCATTCCATAAGCATGAAGTGATAGTGCATTGAATGCAGGAGTTTTCTCGGCCCAATGCAATATGCGTTGGCATAAACCTGATCGTTGATCAACGCTAATATGGTTTGTTGGATCAAACTCTAATAATGGATCGAAGTTTTGGTTTATGAGATGGTAGTTGAGGGTTATCGTTTCCATTGTTCTTGGCCTATGGCCAACAGGCTGCCAAAATTTTAGCTTAACTTGGTATGAAGTTCGACCTTGAGACCTATGGGCTTGAGAGAGTTACAGTTACTCTCCCTTATGCAACAACATTGTTTGATAGACTGTGTAATTAGCTTTTCTACTGTCAAGGTTGAAGTGCTGGAACTCGTCGTTCTAAAATGAGTTGAATTTTTTACCATGGTGTAACTGGATCGAGGGTTTTCTTGTAACGTTTTCCATTATGGAGTGTTTTAAAGAATCTAACGAAGGTGAAAAACTTGGGTAGTTTTCGCAATAAGGTAATGTTGCTTTGACGAACAGCAATCTCTGTAACAATTCAAAGTTTTTCTATTATCATCTTGAAAGGATATCAATCTTCAAAGTTTTTAACCTTCGTTTTAAATGTTAGTTGCAGGTTAAGATGTGTGTTCCAAGTGATGGTTTGGTAGCATATGGAAAGCTTTATAATTGGTAAGCTCCGGGTCTTCTCATAAACCCTCGTAAGTACTCTGTAAGGTTGATGGGGTTTCAAGAATGGAGTTGTAGGTCCTACCGTGGCTCGTTATAGTTTAACGTTTGTTAACCTTAAGCACCATTGAGAATCAATGATAACTATTCTCGAATTGTAACTTTCGTTTATTTAAATGGTACTTGATTTCTATAATAAAACGTTGATTGGAGTTATAGTTCTTTGATACTAAGTGTTTTGGTCTCTTCTCATTGTTGAAAAATCTATGGACAACCCTCTGTGATGTTAAATGTAAAATTTTGTGAAAAATCGTTCTGAGAAAACACGATTTCAATGGTTAAATTTTATGATGGAGCTGTGGGCTCGTTTTCTGTGTACATGATACGTTTCTCGAACATGAAATAGTATGCTAAAATATTTGTGTAGATATCTGTGTTGTTCGACATGAGAATGTTGGTTGATGTTGTAATTCTTCGAACTTGACAAGGTTTTAAGGATTTCGTTGAAACATTTTTCAATCTGTCTGCAATGATAAATAGGGTCATACCCTAGTTCGTACTTGTTTGAAGTGTGAGTTTTAAAAGAGAAAAACTAAACAAGATTTAAGGTATCGGCTAGGATTCGATTCAGAGTCTAAGTAGAATGAAATGATTTCTTGTTGTAAAAGAAACTTGTATAAGATAACTATTGAAATTGTATAGATGGCTTTCGTTTTCGTTCTACACTTAGGTTATGGGAAAACTAAGTCAAGTAGGAATGTTTTAGGTGATGAGTCTTTCGAATGGTTTGTATTTCGATCTGTGATCTATATGAATTGAATTTGTTTTAAAAGATAATCAATTCATACTATAATGGTTTTATCTAGAGTTTAAATTACTCTGACGTAGATAGGAACTATAAAATGTATACTATTCTGAATAGTAGAGAATTCGATGAAATTAGAAAGGTCAAACCCTAGTTTGATTAACTACTGAAACAATAACTTACGAGCAATAGAAAGTTTATACTAATTCTCTTAACTGTTTGAACTGTAAATTTATGAAAATAATAAAATATGAAATGAAAAACAATGTAAGTGTATGTGTGTTATGAAGACTGGAAAATGTAAAATGTCTGTGTATTACTCTTGTTTGCAGCATGTAAACAATAATGATAATATTGTTTTTAATTTGATGCGATAGTATAAAATGAATTGTCTATTTTTATTTGAATACTACACAGACTACAAGAAAGAACAAACCATAATATGTATACTCAGTGAAGAGAACAATACTTATAAATTATGAAACAATGCTATAGTTCAGAACCATTTTCTACTGTAAATTTACTATTGGAAATATAGGGCAGAATAGTAAAACAAAAATCGATTACTATTCCATCTATTCAAATCAATGGCAAATTTTTCCTATATTCTAATCTATTTTAATTTGCATATCTCTACTAGAGTACGATGCTGCTAAATAGCATGTGGAAAAATGGAGGTATTGGTTTATCAATTCATCTTCAACATTAAACTTAGAGCAATTCTAGGATTAGATTTTTCTTTCAAAAATAGAAACACAGAACAATACTGTTTAAACATAACAAAAATTAAATAAGTAAGAAATTGTAGAACCTGAATAAAACCTGTAGGGCAACAAACAACTTAGGAAGACTGTTCCTCCCAACCAAACTCCTGAAAACAGTCAAATACTTTCTTAGGACCCCCGAGCATGTTTGTTGAACCACCAGGAAGAAGAAGCTTCAGGAAATAGAACTTCTTCTTGTTGTAGTAGTAATCTTCTAAATTTTCAATAGGCAGCAGTCCAATAGACTTGCTCCTGCAACTCTGTTTCCCTTCAATAATAAGCAAAAACTCGGTTTTTCAATCACCACTAACCTCCCTTATTTGAATCTCTCTTGAAATCACCTGATTTGCAAGAGGAAAACATTCTGCAGAAATGTTGATTAAGGGTTGCCTGCCCAATTCAAATTTTCCTTTATAGGCTACCTAGGCCTTCTCAAATGTTTCCTGGGTCATTAAATGAGCTGCCTACTCACTCCCTCCACCTGGGGGATAATGCCCTATTTTAGGGGAAGTTGTCCCATTACCAACAGTTAGTGGTGTGATGTAATTGCTGCCATGTGTCACATACCTTCCAACAACTTCCATTCCTCCTAGTGGGTCAGTGAACACTCATTCAACAGTCCTCCTGATTGTTTGTCTCCTAATTAATTTATGTAAATAATAATATTCAGTAATTACATTCATCCATGATCAAAACTGATCATAATTACAAAACTTGTAATTAAATTTAACATAAAGTATTTTTTGCAAATAAATAAAAATGTTCAGAAATTTGGGTAGGTGACAGTTGCAGACAGGAAAAAATTTTAAAAAATGTTGCAATTTCGGGACATTACAATTGGTATCAAAGCGAGCGACAAACACTAAGTGACCTATTGGGCTCACTACCAAACATAGCTACAAATACAGGGAAGTGTTTAAAATGTTGTATTATGTTTTTACAAAAATATATGATTAACAGATTGTTTTTGGAACTCAACAGCAGCAGCAGCAAATACCTATATAAATTCCAGGTACATGCAGCAGCAAGAAAATGAATGCAGAACAAGGCAGCATTGTACGAGGAAATCTAGATTCCCCACCATGAGAGCAAGAAATTGTGGGGGATCTCAACTCAAATTTGGAAAATTCCATGCAGCAGCTATAGGCAGAATTCCAGAGTTTCAGGGATGAGAATATGCAAGAAAAAAGGGAACAATGGGCTATAAATGAAGCCTTACTCCAAATCTTAACAGGGGCAAAACCCCCTGGACATCCTACTCTATATATCAACTCTCTTGACACCAAGAAAGAAGCAAATGAAAAAATAGAAGGTCAAGCAGAACATAGATCAGAACCATTGGAAAAGGACTGTAAGAGCTCTTCCAATGACAACAGTTCTCCACCTCCTTGCAAGAAAAGGAGGAATAACGATGACACCTTACAAGGGGAGCTCAGAAAGATAAGAGCCCCAACTTATGACGGGGAATTAAACTCAGGAGAAAAGGATGAATAATGGTTGTTAGGGATGAGCAAATACTTTAAGGTTCATAATTACTCCAACGAGATGCAAGCCCGACTAGCCATATACAACTTAAATGGAAAATCTTCCAGATGGTGGCAGGACTTAAAACACACTAAGGGACAAGAGCTACGAGACATAGGCTGGGACACTTTCAGTAGAATATTTCAGGACAAATATATGTCTGAAAGATTTTTCGACAAGAAGATAAAAGAATTTCATGAGCTGAAAATGGGTTCCTTGACTATGGAAGCTTTCATAAATTGGTTCTTAGACTTGTTGCACTATGTTCCTTATATTAAGGACGAGAAGGTGAAAATCCAGCAGTTCTTGGGTGGGATGCCACCAAACTTTAGAGAGAAGATAGAATTCGACATGCCCAAAACCCTTGACATAACCCTACATAAGGCCAGGCTGTGCTATGAGCACGGGAAGCCAAGGAACAACAACATCAACAGAAATAGAGACAGATTTAGGACATTCTCAGACAACCGCAGACCGGGTTTTAGACCCCCACCTTTTCAGAAGCATAACAATAGTTTCCTACCCAACAGGGGTTTCAACCGATCTCAAGCTTGACCTAATGCACCCCCACCACCAGCCAACATGCCAGCCTTCAACAAAGGGGCAAAGACAGTCCCACCAACCGTTTCTTGTTGGAAATGCCGGGGACCACATTACTACAGATACTGCCCCAACAAAACAAATGGGACTTTACGCAACATCTAGGCAGAGCCTACAATGGGAGACATGGAAAAGACACCTAGGATTTATGCCGCCCTTGATGGTCGGCAAGCAGATCATCAAGCCACCATGGTAGAAATTGAGGGTAAGATATCTAACCATATCATTTCAGTTTTAATAGACCTCCGTGCTTGCCGGAGCCACATCTCTCCTAGAATAGTAGATTTTTGCAAATTAAACTAAGAGAGTCACAAAGCACCATGGCTGGTACAATTAGCCACCGGTACCAAACGGAAGGTCTTTGAACTAGTTAAGAGTTGTGAGATAGATTTGAACGGCTTTTTAACTAAGTTAGATTTTAACATCTTACCGCTAGGATCTTATGATGTAATAATAGGCATGGATTGGTTGGAAGGACATCATGCCTTGTTAGATTGCTTAAATAAGTCAATCCTATGCACATATAGTCAAGGAAACCAAAGAACCATCCAAGGTATACCTAAGGAAGTATCAGTACGACAGATATCGGCATTACAAGCAAAGAAATGTTTGAGAAAGGGTTGTAAACTATTTGCAATCCACCTTCAATCGGTAGAAGCTGATAGAGATCAAAAGATCGAGGACTTCCCTATACTAGTAGAATTCAGAGATGTATTTCTCAAAGAGATACCAGGGTTACCACCCAAGCGGGACTTAGACTTTTCCATAGAACTAACCCGCGGATCCATACCCGTCTCTAGGACTCCGTACCGTATGAGTACACCCGAACTAGTAGAGCTCAAAATACAGTTACAAGAACTAATAGACAAGGGTTACATTCGACTGAGTGTGTCTCCCTGGGGAGTCCCAATCCTCTTTGTTAAAAAGAAGGACAGCACGATGCATATGTGCATCGATTACCACCAACTCAACAAGTTAACCATCAAGAACCGTTATCCACTCCCTAGGATCGATGACTTGTTTGACCAAGTCGGAGGAGCAAAGATCTTCTAAAAAATTGACCTACGATCCGGATATCACCAAGTGAGGATCCGTGACGAGGACATCAATAAGACCGCATTTCGCACCCGATACTGCCACTACAAATTTGTAGTAATGCCTTTCGGTCTGACAAATGCACCCGCAAACTTCATGTGCATGATGAACAATGTTTTCAGCAAGTACCTCAACAAGTTTGTTTTAGTCTTCATAGACGATATCCTGATCTATTCCAAGAATGAGGAAGAACATGAGGAACACCTTCGAATAGTCCGACAGATATTACGAGAACATCAGCTATACACAAAATTTAGCAAGTGTGATTTCTATAAACCTCAAATACAGTACTTAGGGCACATCATTTTCGAGAAGGGAATAGCAGTTGACCCCGAAAAGATCAAGGCTATCGAAGAATGGCCCACACCTACACGTGTTTTCTACATACGATCATTTCTAGGTTTAGCCGGTTATTATCGAAAGTTCATTAAGAACTTCTCTTGGATCGCTTGCCCCATGACCGCTTACAGAAGAAAACCAGTAAGTTCATCTGGACAAACAAGTGCAAAGAAAGTTTTCAGAAGTTAAAACAACTTCTGATTAGCGCACCAATACTACGAATTGCCGACCCCAATGGGGACCTCGTAGTTTGTACCGATTCAAGCAAGGAAGGACTCGGTGGAGTCCTTATGCAAGATGATCTTTCCATCTGCTACGAGTCAAGGAAGTTAAAGGAACATGAGAAGAACTATCCTACTCATGACCTCGAATTGGCCGCCATTATCCACACTCTAAAGATGTGGAGACATTACCTCATGGGTAAGAAATTTCTACTAAAGACAGACAACATGAGTCTAAAATACCTGTTCGATCAACCCGACCTAAATGCTAGACAGGCTAGGTGTTTAGCCTTCCTTAGTGAATATCACTTTGAACTAAAACACATCAAGGGGAAATAAAACAAGATCGTCGACGCCTTAAGTCGACAAGCTCATATGTTATATGAGGTAACCGAAAGTCGAACTGACTCCGACTTACATGACAGAATTAGAACAGCATGCCAAAATGACCGGTTCTATGTCGAGATCCTTAAAAAGATCCAGGAAGATAGGCTTTTTCAACAACAGAAAGAATACAAGATAGATGAATCAGGACTGTTATGGTCAAAGGAGAGACTTTACGTTCCCGAGGGGGGGACATTAGACCTAACACACTCACCGAATTCCATCGGAGCCCCTATTCAGGACGCCTCGGATATCAAAAGATGATTTCAACCGTAAAGAAACACTACTTTTGGCCTAAACTAAAATCCGACATAGCATTGTTCATCGCAAAATGTTAGGAATGTCAGTTGGTCAAAGCAGAACACCAACATCCCTCCGGTCTACTTCAACCGTTACCCATTCCGGAATGGAAGTGGGAGGTAATAAGTATGGATTTCATTACGGGTCTACCCAAGAGTAAGAAACAAAATGACTCCATCTTCGTAGTAGTAGACAAGCTATCAAAAGCCGCACATTTTATACCAGTAAAATCTACCTACAAGGCAGTTCACATTGCAGAAATCTTCCTAAAGGAGATTTTTCGATTACACAGGATACCCAAAGCAATTATCTCGGATCGAGACACAAACTTCACTAGTAACTTTTGGAGAGCATTGTTCTCCGGATTAGAAACACAACTATAGTTTAGTACCGTATACCACCCCCAAACCGATGGACAGACAGAACGAATAAACCAAATCTTAGAAGACATGCTGAGAATGTATGTCATGAACAGTCCCACTAAGTGGGAAGACTACTTACACCTCACGAAATTTTCATACAACAACGAGTATCAAACCTCGGCCAAAATGAGTCCCTTCAAGGTACTCTACGGTCAAAAGTGTCGAACCCCCGTCACTTGGGATAGCCCGGTGGACAAGCTTATGCTAGGGCCAGACTTACTAAAAGACTTGGAACAACTAGTCTCCAAAGTGTAACTGAATTTAAAAGAAGCACAAGACCGCCAAAAGAGTTACGCAGACAAGAAAAGAAAGGACAAGGACTACCAAATCGGTGAACATGTCTTCCTAAGAATAAAAGCGAAACGAAGCTCATTAAGTTTGGGACGTTGCGGTAAACTACCCCCAATATTTTGTGTACCTTTTGAAATACTAGGCAAGAAGGGTCCAGTGGCATATGAGTTAGCCCTACCAGCACATATAAAAGTTCATAATGTTTTTCATGCTTCTTTATTAAAGAAATATGTATACGATACTAAACATGTCATCGATTGGTCCTTGTTACAGGTGGAGCCCGAAGGGGATTTCACGCCAGAACCACTCCACATTTTGGACAAGAGAGAGGTCCAGCTTAGGAGGAGGACCATTACTTAGCTGAAAGTGCAATGGAGGCCCTTTGGACCAGATGAGGCCACTTGGGAGAATGAGGCTACCATGAGAGAGGCATACCCAACCTTGTTTCATGAACTTATCTCTAGTCCTTAGGAAACACCAGGACGATGTTGTTCTAAGGAGGGGAGGATGTAATATCCCAACTTTTTGACTAACTATGTTATGATGTCATGTCACGTCACAGCCCAGTATATGTGACTTATTATGTTTACATAGCATTAATATGTTTTGATTTAGTTTCCTTTATGAGTTGATGTATTGGGCATGGACCCTGATTTGTTTTCATTGTTGAATATATGCGGGGCACAAAAGACGAATGAATAAACTATGTTGTATTTCGAGAAGTGATTACAAAATTATGATTAATTGAGATTTTCACTTTTGTTACATTATACTGTGCAGAGCATGAATTACATGGTTGATTAGTTAGTGTGTTGAGCGTGGACTCAGGAACACACAAAAGACCTATATACTGGGCCTAAGCCCCGAAGTATTTAGAGAATTCTATTTCGTACTAGGCCTAAGCCCCGATGTACGTTGAGTGTTGGGCATGAGCCCTGGAGCACTTCGAGCTCGAAAAAAATGATTACCGGATCCGAGGACATTTAAGTATCCTAGATGTGCCTCACAACCACATTCTAGCTCTAGTGTTGAGCCGAGGCTCTGGAATTTCACTAGCGTAACGCCCATGTGAGAGTGTTGAGTTGAAATACTTTGAAGAGCACTCGAGGGTTACTACGTCTCAAGTGTTGAGTCAAAGAGGACTCTGAATAGAACTTGCATGTTTCATCACAACTATTTTGACTTGATTAAATAAATCTTATTATCATCATCTACTGCGGGAACTACCATGTTAAAACGAGGGAATCTGACATGCAAAGGGAGAGACTAGAGGTGCCTTTACCAACTTACCAAAACCGTCCAAAGAAGTGGACCCTTTCCTTAAAAAGAACTAAAAGAGGCATCTTGTGAAACAAATGCTTAAAGACCACCAACAGTATTATTATTTAGGAGCTTCAATTATATATTGGTTAATATATATATATATATATATATATATATATATATATTCTTTTATAAATATGTATACTTTATAGATATATATAGTTATGCATAAGTGGGCTACCACCTACTAAATATTAATTATTAATGTTTAGGTGGTATTATAAACTTTATACTATTATTATTATGAAAATATCTAAAATATTAAATAAACACTTTAATCAACAGGTTGAGAGGTCTTAGTTCCTAATGAACTAGCAGTTAAAGTAAACAAATATTATTTTATAAATTAATTATTTTAAAGAAACCAGTAAATTCTAACAGTTCTAATTTCAAGATTTTCCTACTTAAGGAGGACAGACCCCAAAGTTTGGGGGATCATCTTTATTTTTTCTTTTGGTATTATTGTTTCAAGAAGAACTCTACTCCTAATCTTTCCAAATCTGAACCAGTTACCATCTAGGGCCTCTATCTCTCAGTTGCATGTCAGAACCAGCTTGGGGGGATTCTTACAGAACCAGGAACGGTTGTAGAATCATGGTTGGGAGGAACGTGGTAGTCCCAAAGTCATCCATCCAAGATAAGTGAACAGGTCAACTAAGAGTATAGTAGTTTTGCATTTACTAGTTGGCTGAGTGTGCAGGACATTATCGACAGGAGCATGCTACAGGGATCAGCAGGGCATTATAAGCAGGAGCAAACTGCAGAAATCAGTAGGTACACAATTGCTATGAGATTTCCCCATGTAATTAATTCTTTTATAAATAAAATGCTAAATTAGTATGAGTCTCTATACTAACCTAAATTCGAGAAATACCCATGATCTAATGGCTTGTCTAGCAGGTCTAGTAGCTAGCCTTTGCTAGCCAATCATATTATAGTTTTTACTACATCGAAAACAAATCTTTATTGTATCTCGTATCTGCCTATGATGTCTTGTTTAAAGTTCCTCATAGTTATTTAACCACTGGGATAGTTTTAGCAGAAATTGTTAATTGATAGAATAAACTATTACAAAACTAGTTATTCATTTTTACATCAATTTCAGCCATTGTTTATTACAGTCAATGGTTTACATCCAAACTCAAATAAAGGTTTGATATTTTGTCCCCGCTTCAACGAAATAAAATAGTTTCCGTATTACGTACAGTTATTCCATTACAAAATTAAACAAGTTAGTAACTGGGACAAAATTACCAACACATAGATTTAATATCATATCCAAATCCAAATTTTATACCAACAACCATCCAATACTTTCAACGAAGAATACAAGTGTGGCAGGATTATACATAGGCGTCTATCGAGACTTAGGTCAAGGGTCGAACCCCCTAGCGTCTTCAAACATTAAACCGGTGAATGCTCCCTACAAGAGGCACACGTACGTATGACAAAACGTTGTGTGTAGCCCTGAGTTTTTCATCAAACAAATATTTATATAACCCTGAGTTTTCATCAACCAAATATATATATATATCCAACTATGTCTACCAAAACCAAAGGTGTTTAAGCTAGTACTCATTTAGAACGTTTGAACAGTAATCTACCAAATAGAAACCCATAGGGTTTTCCCATAGCACTTAGTATCAAACCATTTTGAGATGTAAACGATTAGATTCAAACATGAATACAAAATAGCAGTACCATTTGTTATCATTGCAAATTCACACAGTTCACAGTATGGGTGTAAATCTTAAAGAAAATATCATATATATATATATAGGTGATAGCCACAACGAAGGGATAAAACCCCAACACCACACATTGTGCCAAAAATTACAGAGTACGAATAAATCCAACCATGATATCATTACAATTTACTCAAATCTTATATATCCTACCTTTCAAATGAAAAATGCATTGTACAGTACTGGAACCCGATTAATAGGAAAATACCCAGTTCCTAAAAAATACATTCAGTTACATTACAAAGTTCTCTACCATATTCAATTACCCTAAGACGCCATGTCAAGCCCCTGGTCAAACCTTGAGCGACCATTATTTCTCCCAAAGTGGATCGGTAAGCCAAATGCTTACAGGAGTTTCCTTTGAAACCAGGACAAGACACATACACATCCCAGCAGGGTCACTAGAGGCAGGATAATGGGGGTTGGTTGAAATTACCATTACCCTATTCGCGTTGGCAGAGCTTCGACTCACCATAGCTTCTACATCCACGGCTCTTTGTCGCCTGTCGCCATACAGAAAGCCACTAGTTAGCAACTCTGCGAATTGGCAACGAATAAGCAAGAAACCACGAGATAAGGAATTTAACTCACCAGTTAAGATTATGGTGCCCACACTCTGACAAGTATCATAGCCACCATGTGCACTGACCACGAGCATCACTCGGGTCAGGGTACCCCATCATCTCACAGTCAAGAGAAGTGCAGAACCAGGAAAGTAAAACAAAATCGCAAACAGAGGCTAAAGCCAACGAAAACCGCAGTTAATACCAAACCCTCGATGACAGGCTATCCTCCAACATACATTAAAGGTGCATTTATTGCCCCACTAACCATGTTTTAGTGGAGGCTCGATTTGTTATAAAGAGACTATAGTTTAGTCGTGCCCTTTTAAGCCACATTGCACTTCATTCAAATTATTACATAGAATGGTTTATAACCCTTGCCATGGTGATTTGGGCCATTCCCTTGGGATAGAATAATTATGGAGTTTGTACCTGCAAAAAGACAAATTCAATGGATGACATTAGCAAATTGCTAAGTAAGTTCAACAAACTACCAAAGCTTACCCACACCCCACGGCAACCCTGCCGGGGTATGTAATTACCTCATCCGGATTGTTACGGCACCCACCTTAGGATCAAATAGCAACAAAGGAGCATATCACCTAGAAGTACCATTTAAACATTCACAATTTCAAACACATAAGTTATAAATCCGTAAATATCTATGTTCTACCTTGTATTAGTGTTACGGTTGTATTACAAAAACCAGATATGATGTTGTTTCACCCCGCTTCCGCAGACTTTGAAACTCAAACTTTAAGAAGACTATGATTTGAAAAGATCTTAGACTTATATAGTTTATATTGTGTAAATATGGATGCGCTTAATTGAAATTAAATTAGCATATGAATTATTTCTCAATTAAATAGCAAATGTTGCAGACATGAAAAAGTTTAAAAAAATGTTGCCATTTCGAGGCATTACAATTGAGAAATCCTCATTTAATAACTTGTTTAGGCTTGGTTTGAATTGATGTTATATTGTTTTTCATCTTTAAGTTAAGAGATGTAGCTAATTGGGATTTCTAGAGTTGAATGATTGTATTGTATTTTGTGTAGGCATTCAAGTAAAAGATCCAACTCTTCATTTTTTAGGTTGGGATTTAGGTGGGTATTGAGATTGAATCAAACCTTGCTCAATGACAACCAAGAAAAGTGAGATCAATATTTCTTGGGTCATTGGAACCAATAAAAGTTAGATCAATATTTCTTGACTAACTATTTCTTTCAACTTTTTGTATTATTCTTTAAAATTTTCACATTGCATGTCATGTATAGTTGTTAGATTGAGTTATATTTGGCGCATTCATAATTGTAATTTCAATTCTTATATGCAAGGCATCCGTCTTAATATTCTATTGGAACTGACATGAACATATCGAAATCCTTATTTAAATACCCTATGTGTTATAGTTACCATGAAATGGTATCATATAAATTTCACCATCTGTGTATATTTATAACTATTCCACGCTTGAAACCTAACAATGGATATTTTTCACTCTCCTGTAAAGATTAAAAAAAACTAGATAAAACCTAAGAAAATGTAACTAAATGTTGTTACTTCCCTTGATTGCAAGAATAAATGTAGAGGAAGTGGAGGAAATTCATTACATCTTGTGAATGACCCAAATCCAAGCTATGCACAAGATCATATGGTGTTATTGGAAAGTAAGAGGAATTTTTCTATGTTCATTTGCGTTCAGACATCAATGATGTTTGTTTCAATTGGAATATAGGGGAGTCCATCCACGAAAGGGTTTCAATTTTGAATTTTTATGGAATTTAATTTATTAAGCTTATAGAAAACATTAACTCTCTATGGATATACTTATATTTACATGATATAAAATTCGTAGATTGGTAGGTTGTGGTGTGAAACATCAACAATTCTCATATTTTCTAAGCATTGCACTAACTATTAGACTATCATCCTTTTACATTCTTTTTTATGTTGATCTCTTGAATGGGTTTCCTTTTACGCATTTTTTCTTCCCCGATACTATTATGTTGGGTCTTCCATATCCAATGCTACAAATTGATTAGTCACCCCTGCAATCCTAGTGGGATCATTATTATCATTATACTATTATTTTATTTATCATCATGTTTGTTTATACTAATATGTGTTAGGGATCCTGTTTGTTACAACTTGATAATATGATATAAAGGGGTATTAAAAATGGGTTGATAAAAATGGATGTACCTACAATATATAGTGAAACTAGGGGTTTTCTTAATTGGAAAGGCATATTGGGAAGGGGTTTCAACAATAAAATTTTAAGAGGAATTTTCCAATATTTAGTGAAATTAGGGATATTCTTTAATATCACGCGAACGATCGTGCTATGCAAGAAGTTCACTAAGTGAAGTCCCCGTGCTTTCCCATGGCTGCAAAGAAGAGTGCAATGGAGAAGTTGTTGCATGAGAAAAAGGAATTGAAAAATATCATGACAAATTACAAAAAGATGTTGAGGTGCATCTTTGTGTGATGCACCTGCAACAATTAATTAATACGAATATGCGAAATAGCAGAAATGACAGAACTCATAATCACTTTTATATTGATCACAGGCCACTTCGAGGGGGCAAACTCATATGAGCAAGCTCAATACAAATAACTTCACCATGCATTCATAGGTCTCAACACCCACTTATATACTAAGTCTAGGCGCCAATACTATGGGTCAAAACCATGGGCCACTACAAGCTATGGATCAACAATACTACGGGTGACTTACAAAGCATATGCGCCAACAATAATAACACAAACTATTGATCAACAAATACTACGGGACGACTTACAAAGCATATGTGTCCAACAACAACATACTAACAAAGTAAAGAAGTGGGTTCCTAACATCCCCTCCCCCTTAATAAAAGCTTTGTCCTCAAAGCTTTAGATGTGGAAATTGTTGTTGAATCTGAAGGAGTGGTTCCCATGTAGCATCCTCTGGTTGCATGTCGTGCCACTAAATTAAGACCTCTGTGATAGAGCGAGAGCGAAGCTGACACGTGCACCAATTGAGGATGGCCTCTGGCTCCAAAAGGATGGATCCTTCATTATCCAGTTCGGGTAAAATCGTTTGTCCATTGATGTTGGTGCCAAGAACTTTCTTCAGACAAGAGACATGAAAGACTGGATGAATGCAGGAAGAAGGAGGAAGTTCCAATTTATAAGCAACAGACCCAATCTTCTGAAGAATCCAATATGGCCCATAGAACTTTGGAGCGAGCTTATGACACCCTTTGAGTTTCAAGGAGGATTGTTTGTACGGCTGGAGACGAAGAAAAACCATATCGCCGACTTGAAAAGTGCGCTCAGAACGGTGCTGATCAGCTTGTTGCTTCATGCGATTTCTTGCCATGTGAAGATTGTCCCACAAAATGCGAAGAATCTAATAGCGGTTTCGAAGGACCGTATCAACTTCCTGAAATGGTGAGCTGGTGGGGGTGTATGGAAGAAGAGCTGGAGGTGCCTCACCATAGACTGCTTCATATGGGGTCATTTTAGAGGCAGTATGGTAAGAGGTATTGTACCACCATTCAGCGAGAGGGAGCCACTTTTCCCACTGATGTTGTTGTTGCGAGGTGAAGCAACGAAGATAAGTATCCAAGCATTTATTGATAATTTCAGTTTGACCATCTGTTTGTGGGTGATACCCTGAACTCATCTTCAGTTTGGTGCCAGTGTGGCGAAATAGTTCTATCAAAAAATGACTGATGAAAGTCGCATCACGATCTGAGACAATGGAAGAAGGGATGCCATGAAGACGAAAGATCTGGTCTAGAAAAATTTGAGCGACGGAGGAGGTTGGATGGCTGAGAGCACAAAAATGACTATATTTGGAGAGGTGATCAACCACAACTAGAATCACTGTCTTCCCACCAGATTTAGGGAGCCCTTCAATGAAATCCATAGAAATATCTGTCCAAATCCGTGTAGGTATGGGCAATGGTTCAAGCAATCCTGGAAGGAGTGTTGTTTCACCCTTATTGCGATGGCAGGTATCACATTCGACCACCATCTGTTGAATTGTCCTTTTCATGCCCCGCCAAAAGAAGTTACGCCGTGCTCGTTCATACGTTTTGAGGAACTCAGAGTGCCCTGCCGATGGAGAAGCATGGAGTTCATAGAAGACAGCCTGTTGAACATCTGTGCTCTGGAGAAGTATCAGACGACCCTCGTATCGCGGAGAAGCACCATCCCAAGAGTAATGTGGTACAGCAGAAGGGTTGTTGGTCAAGCGTTGGATGATTTGAGATAAGGAAGAGTCATTGACATAACACTATTGAACAGATTGCAACCAATTTGGAACAGGAATAGAAATAGATGAAAGAGAACCTTGGGCATCAAATGTGCGAGAAAGAGCATCTGTCACAATATTGTCTTTACGCTTCTTGTAAGTGATCTCATAGTCATAACCCATGAGTTTGATAACCCATTTCTATTGTGCCAAGGAGGAGACACGCTGGTCCAAGAAATATTTCAAACTCTGGTGATCAGTCTTGATGCAGAAATGATTCCCTAATAGGTATGGGCGCCACTTCTGTACTACATGCAAAATAGCCATCATTTCCTTCTCATAGATAGAGGTAGCTAAATTCTTACTTGAAAGGGCTTTGCTGGTGAACGCAATGGGGTGTTCATCTTGAAGGAGAACAGCACCAAGTCCATTTCCGCAAGCATCACTCTCAATAGTGAAGGGCTTGGAAAAATAGGGCATAGCTAGCACAGGTGTAGTACACATAGCTTGTTTTAGTTTGTCAAATGCACACTAAGCAGCAGCTGTCCATGTAAAAGCATCATTTTTCAATAGAGAAGTTAATGGAGCTGCAATCTTTCCATAATCCTTGACAAACTTGTGGTAGTAGCCAGTCAACCCCAAAAAACCATGAAGGCTCTTGAGTGTCTGAGGATGCGGCCAATTGTTCATGGCATCGATTTTGGCAAGATCCACGCGAACCCCTTGTGCTGAGATAATGTGCCCAAGATATTCAACTTCCTTCTGTCCAAAAACACATTTAGACTGCTTGGCATGGAGATGATTGTCAGAGAAAAGTTGCATGACAAGATCCAGATGTTGGAGATGTTCATCCCATGTTTTACTGTAGATGAGGATATCATCAAAGAATACCAGAATGAACTTCTGCAAGTAAGGTCGAAATATTTTATTCATTAAGGCCTGGAATGTGGAAGGAGCATTAGTGAGGCCAAAGGGCATGACCAAAAACTCATAATGGCCATCATGTGTGCCGAAAGCTGTTTTAGGGATATCATCCTCATGAACCTGAATTTGATGATACCCAGAACGAAGATCCAACTTGGAGAAAAAGTGAGCCCCATGAAGCTCATCAAGAAGCTCATCAACAACAGGAATTGGAAACTTATCCTTGATGGTGAGGTGATTAAGTGCTCGAAAGTCAATGCAGAGGCGCCATGACTCATCTTTTTTGCGGACAAGAATAACTAGAGAAGAAAAGGAACTAGTGCTTGGGCGAATAATACCTTGCTTCAATAAGTCCCGAACGAGCATTTCAATCTCTGTTTTTTGGTGAAATGGGTAGCGATAGGGCCTGATGTTGGGAGGAACGCTGCCAGGAAGGAGCTGAATACGATGGTCTTCTAGCCTGGAAGGTGGCAATCCCACTGGTTCAGCAAAGACACATGTATATTGATCCAGAATTTGTTGTAGATCCAAAGGAGTAATGGAGACCGCTGATGGTTGCATCTGAATGGAATGGATCTGAGCGATGGCACCATGTGAATTCTTCTAGAGGAGTTTTTCCATGCGATGTGAACTGATGATGCTCAGAGAACCTGGTTGTAATCCTTTCAATGTGTGTTTTTGTCCATTGAGGAAAAACTGCATCCAAAGTTTAGCAAAATCCCATAAGATAGGGCCATGTGTGCGTAGCCATTGAGCGCCCAAAATCACATCACATCCGCCTAAGGGCAAGGCAAACATGTCAGAGCGCAAGGTATAATCTCCCATAGAGATACGCACATTTCAACACTTCCCTTTGCAAGGTTAGGTGCCCCCATAGGCAACCACGACTTCAAAGTTGGAGCAAGGATGGATAAAACAATCAGCTTGTTTGGCGATCCGAGGGTCAATGAAATTATGGGTGCTACCAGAATCAATGAGTATTGTAAGAGGAAGCTTCTTGAAGTAATCCCTGACCCATATTGTTTGGGGGGTGGTGATTCCAGCTAAAGCATGGAGAGATATATCTGGCTGGTCATCCTGAGACGAAGGGTCAATAGGCGGTTCCTAAATGTCAACCGGAGCATCCAGTGTTTCTGGATCTTCATCACCAATTTCAGAGGCAGGCGAAGACTCCACATCCAAGAGATAGAGCTTTTGCTGAACACATCTATGTCCTCGAGTGAATTTCTCATCACAATTATAGAAAAGCCCCTTTTCTATGCGTGCTTGCATCTCTGTTTCAGACAAACGCTTGATAAGAGTCGGTCGAGGAGCCTGCGGTATAGGTGGTCGCTGAGAACCCATATTTCGGAATGGAACAAAAGTGGGCTTGGAGCATTGTTGGGCTGCAATCTTGTCTTCTACCAACTTATCCAACCCTATGGCTTCCATCATTGTGGTGGGATAGAACATTTTGACCTCAGAGCAGATGGCATCCTTTATACCACTGATAAAACAACTCCGGTAAAATCCATCAGACAATCCTTCGGTGTGGTTGGCTAGGTTCTCAAATTCGGTTTGATACTCTCTCACAGTGCCAATTTGGCGAAGTTTAGTGAGGGCTCCGATGAAGTCATCAAAAGCACTAGGACCAAATCGTTGCAAAAGGAGATGGCAAAAGTCTGACCATTTGGGATCTCGATGAGCCTTGATGTACCAATGGTACCATTGAAGAGCTTCCTGTTCCAAGTGAAAGGATGCCAGCGGAAATTTGTTGACATCAAAAGTATTATGCAGACTAAAATATTGTTCTGCATGATAGATCCATCCAGTTGGATCAGTACCATTGAAGCGGGGAAAATCAAGCTTCGGACCACGGAAATTGCTGGAAGAAGAGAACCCATTGTCTGATGAAGACTCGGACTGCCGTTTGTTGTTCATGGCTGAATGTTAAAGATGGAGGACGAGAAATTTTTCATCCAGATCCTGGAGTTTGGCTTGGATGGCTGCAAGTGCTTCTTCCATGGTTTTTGCTCCTGCAGTTTTTGCTGCAAGACTAGGAGTTTTTTTTTTTTTTTTGACTGGGTAGGAAAACAAAAATAGAAACTGCTTCAGTAAGGGAAAATCTAGACTTGGGAAAAAATCTGAAGGGTAATTGGGGTTTGGCTAGGTGTTGGACACAGTCGACTAGACAGGGAAGCAAAAATGAGGATTTCAGAAGCGGGGTGAAAGAATGGGAAAATTTGGCAGAGGGAGACAAAGAAGCAGAATTCAGAAAGGAACTCTGTGGTAAAATTTGAAGGTGATTGGGTGAAATCTGAGGAAGTTATGGCAAACCCTAAAAATAGACAAATGTGGGCTTTCAGGCTTTGAGAAGGGGAATTGTGAATAGGGTCCTCAGGAATGAAATATGCAGAATGGGATGACAGGGGTTCCTCGAAAATTTCAAGGAAAACAGAGTGAAAACAAGGGAGATATGGACAAAAAACTGATTTTTTTTTTTTTTTTCAGACTCGAGCGGCTATAGCTCGGAAGGGATCTGGAACAGCGCCGAATGGATTGAAAATGGTTGGATCTGGAACGGCTTGCAAAATGGATCCGAAACGGCGCAGTAGTGATCGACAATAGTTCAGCTGAAAGTAGATATGGACCCCAGGTATGTGCGGCTTCCTAACAGTTCATGGGTTTCACTCGGCCACCAATGCTGTCTGACGGCTTGCGTATTGGGGCAGTACCCCTCACTCCA
Organism: Larix kaempferi; assembly: GCA_027924585.1. Lineage (NCBI taxonomy): Eukaryota > Viridiplantae > Streptophyta > Pinopsida > Pinales > Pinaceae > Larix > Larix kaempferi. Next base: position 82,662,685 of record BSBM01000001.1, read on the forward strand.
CGGCTCAGGTAAAACTGATAACCGCTTTGCCACAAACGACAGCTCTTGGTTTACCTCACGGATGGGAACTAGTCAATCAAGTAGGGGTCGTTGCCCTTTTCGCTGGCAGGTCCTCTCAATGGGCCAGTTACTTCGGGGTTCCTGTGGTACTCCTCACAATGAGTTTTAAGGCTTATGCCCAAGTGCTTCCCACAGTTAAGCCGATAGGGATTATTCCCAAATCCGAACCTCCAACAGATGCGAAAAAAAATTGGCAGAAATTTCACCCAGCGAGCCCAAGAAAGTGCTCTGATACCAGATGTGATGCACCTGCAACAATTAATTAATATGAATATGCAAAATAGCAAAAATGACAGAACTCAGAATCACTTTTATATTGATCACAGGCCACTTCGAGGGGGCAACCTCCTATGAGCAAGCTCAATACAAATAACTTCATCGTGCCTTCATAGGTCTCAACACCCACTTATATACTAAGTCTAGGCGCCAATACTATGGGTCAAAACCATGGGCCACTACAAACTATGGATCAACAATACTACGGGCGACTTACAAAGCATATGTGCCAACAACAATAACACAAACTATTGATCAACAAATACTACGGGACGACTTACAAAGCATATGTGTCCAACAACAACATACTAACAAAGTAAAGACATGGGTTCCTAACACTTTGAGGTTTCATCCGCCACCCTAGATGAAGACAGAAGAATTTTAGTTGATATTTCCTACATTGAGTCCCACATTGATGATATCAAAGGAAGCACTCAGGTTCATGCTTGTGAGGTTGAGGACATTCGACGTAAGCTTCAGGAGATGGAAAGGACACAGTCCTCTTAGCACAAAAATATATGGAAGGACATTGTTGACATTAACCGAAGGATTCAGCAGCAAAGCATGAATTCCAATGAGAGGAATGAGACCCGCTTTGTCTAGTTAAAATAAATTCTCGGTGAAATTCAGGCCAAGATGGAAGGTTTAGGCAGGGGAAACAACACACCATTGCATGAGCAAGAAGAAGCCTCCCCAATGGAAGAAATATCCTCAATTCAGCGGGAAGTTGCGAGGAAGAAGCTCCAAGAATGAAGCTCTTAGTCCTTCTTATACTTTTTTGCCAATACTTATGTGGTCATTTTATTAGAATCCATAGTGTTAGAGGATGTAATATAAGGCCTCGTAAAAACATATTTTTTTGAAATCTATATGAACAGAAAGAAGCAAAATTCTCCATGGAACTATTATGTTCTAATCTCATTTTGGATCCTCCTTGAACTATTATGTTCTAATCTCATGTTGAATCCTCCTTAAAGTGTGTAATTAAATGATGTATACTTATGTTTTATGTTAGTTATATATATATAATCCTTTTCTTGTTTCCGTTAAAATAAAAGTACACTAATTTCACTTCAATTAGTATTGTATCTCTAATCCCTTCCCCGATTGGTGGGAAGTTCAATATGATCAATCGAGAACTTTAAAAATCTTTGAAGGACAGTCAATTTGGAGGAATGAGGCTAAGAGACCATGTGGTGATGATGAGTCACTCACAAGTAAAGTCAAACTTCTACATTGTGTGGGGTTATAGAGTAGTGATTGAAAGTGGATAAGTATGAGAATGAGCATAATAGGTGATTAGTCAAATTAAATTTGGTATTCTCAAGCACTCACTTTGAAAATTGAAATTTGAGAATCCAAGCATAAAACATATATTTCCAATTAACTTTAAGAATTATAGTGAAAAAAAAATTTAATTTTAAGAGTTATAGTGTAAAAAATAAAAGAATTTGTGTCCCAACTTTTATGGTATCGTACACATCCAACTCATTAGCTCTATCAAAACTTCATATCCAATCTTAAACATATCCAACTCATTGGCTCTTTCAAAACTTGATAGCAATATATAGTTTAGGATCTAGCTAGCTAGGGTTCATCAACAACTCCTCTGAGAGTAGAGGCAACTTAACAACGTTATTATTCACTCCTTAAAACTTCTATAAATAATTAGAGTGAGCAATAAACATAAACCAACAAAATTAACCGAGAAAAGAGTGTGTGCAACACTCCAAAAGCCAATTGCAATTCTTCTTCAACTATCCATATGTACCCACAACTTTTTGGCGATTTCCCATGATGATTCTGCAACTAGTCACACAATCTTTCAGCAGTTATCCTGCAACAACAGGCCATGACCAATCCAGCACAAGGACAAGCACAAAAACCATGATGTTTAAGCACTGTCTAAATGCTGGAACTTGTGTCACCACTACTTGGGCATAGTTTTTACCTTTGAGGGGGAACAAATTCAAAGACAACTTAATGCAAACACCACAAAAGCATGGAATTCCAAGTCATTCTGTAATGACTGCGCAGGTCAAGATCATAATCTTCAACTAGAGATGCACGGTACAACTCGACCTCATTTCTCTTTGCTCAGTAACTCCCGCATATCTTACATAGAGTTGCTACGTTATCCATGATGACCACAATTCCCTCAACTTCCATATCTGTCACGTCTACCTCCCATATGTCCAACATCTCCATTGGCACATTTCGTAATAAAATGATTATGCTGACTGTGTTTAAATCATTATGAATGTCTACCACCAATCTATCTCCTTCCACTTTCGCCACCACAGCCATGGCCACCGTGATCTTTCTCATCACCCTTTCCTGAGCTCCATCAACCATCAATACTCATCCCAGTGCATAGAATTTGACAGCTACGGGATCGACCGGTATCCATACTATTGACTACATTTGCCTCAGCGACCAACTTATGGAAAACATCTTCCAAAGTCCTGTAAGATGTGCTTCACAACAGGCCTTCAACGGAAGAATGATATGCTTCAATATTCCATATGCGTGCTTGGCATGCTTCAATGGATTGTCCGCCGTGAGAAATTCGGATCACTTCTAACTAACTTACGCAGAACACAACTGAAAGGGTGCCAGGCCACAATACCGATTTATAAGTGTACGCATAATAAGTCCTTCATCTGCAACTCCACGCAACCCTTTTGCAAAAATAGCTGTAACTTCTGTTGTCCAACACGTACAACGCCAGAAATTACCCACAAAGGAATTTAAGCATAACCATATTCCAAAAAAAATTACGATCAGTTCGATTTTTATAGACTAGCTTAGATTCAAATCCAGGGTCGAGAGGAATTAAATCTCCCCAGGTGTAAACCTCTCTTTGAAAAACCCTCCTCTCCTCCTCCACAAACATTACAAAATCTCCCTCATGCTGGAGTGTTCATGCTAGAGTGTAGAGCCTCTGCTGGAGTGTTTATGCTGGAGTGTGGAGCCTCTGGGCCCAAAAATTGAACAAAATAACAAATTCTATTGTCTAGGAACAGATCCGGATCTGGATTCTGATATAAAGAAACCATCTTGCCATAGACAAGAATATGGCCGTCGTCCCGACAAAGACAGGAATGACAGCTTGACTCCACGTTTTTACGACGATCTCATCCAGATGATGCTGTTTCCACTGGATGTAGGGAAACACATATTGCCTTCCTGGTTTGTGCAATTTGTTTCTTCTTCTAGTAACATTATTTTTTAAAACCCTATTCACATCATCCTACAAAATTAACAAATAACCATGTGAATAATAAATCCGCAAAACTCAAAACAAGTTTAGATCGGCTTGTATTAGTGTCAAAGCTGCGACCTGATTCCTCTCTCGTCCATGGTAGAAAAGTGAACAGAACTTTGCTCCACTCATCTTATATGACAATTTTCAAAGATTTTCTAAATAATCAAAATATTAAGAAAAAACATTGCTTTTACGTTTACATCTCACATTTTACTATAAATATCCATACGGTAGGTTGACTGAACTGTTTTTTCTCACATTTGGGGAGTTGGTTCAAGGAGGTTGGAGAAATGTACTTACAAGTTGAATGTGCATCTAGTTCGCGTCGGCTCTGTCACCCCATTAGACGTTTTGTCAATTCGTTGTATCGCAGAGATGTCAGACAATATCGCAGAGATGTCAGACAGTCTGTCAATCGTGTACATTTCCTAGTATTTAATCAGCCGCGCTTGTATTTCGCAAGTGTATAAATATAAATCACTCTCATTAGATTAAGTAGAGATGAAAGTTGTGAAGAAGTGAAAAAGAAGAAGAAGTTTATCGTGAAATGTTTGAAGAGCCCAAGTTCTACGTAAAATGGTGAAAGATTGAAGTATTTACCATCTCTCTGTATTGTGAAAATGTTACTTGCTTTACTGCAGTAATATATCAGTCAATAGTTATTTTGTCTTCGTTCTCAAGAATGGTGGTTAATGCATATCGCACATCTTCTTCTTATTCACCTAGGTAAATGTTGTTTACATTTAGTGTTAGTAGAAGAAATAAAGAATTCCAAGTATTTCACAACGGTAAAGTTTTAGTGTAACCGAGAGTAACTTCGGCATAATCTTCATTTTTCTTCCGTTCTTATGTTTTAACAACAAATACTTTATCAAAACGTTTGTTTAAGAATAGGTTTGTCTATGTCAACAAGTCCGCCAAGGTTACGAAGTTAAGCGGGGTAAAAGATATCTTCATATCAAGAAGTCTAAGCGGGGTAAAAGATATCTTCATATCAAGAAGTCCCCAGAGTATTGCTTATCGCAAGGTTAAGCAATATCACATATCGCATATCGCAGATCGCATAAGGTTAAGCATATTGCATAATGTGCGAAGTAAATTTGGTGCGATATCAGCGAAGTAAATGGTCGTAGAAGTGAAAGTCATTCACAAAGTCAAAATTAGAGCTTCCATCAAAATATGCAGCAAAAGAAAGATTTGTTTATGGCGCAGTTAATTTTTAATTGATTGTCGCGATATCATTGTCCCCTCTTCCCTTCATGTGGTATCAGAGCCTGGTTTACGACGAGAAAGATTTCTATTTACAAAAAGGGAAAAGTGATTGCTTCCACTTCTGGTAATTTGCAAACTCCAATATTTTTCGGTAAAAATTAAAAATATTGGTCGCTAACAATGAAAGCTTTGTTTAGAGGTCAAGATGTATGGGACATAGTCCAGACTAGTTATGCAGAACCAGCAAATGCAGCAGCATACAACAATCTCACTCAAGCTGAGAAGGATGTTCTAAGGGAATAGAGGAAGAAAGACGGAAAGGCGTTGTTCCACATACATCAAGCGACACATGAATCAATACTCCCAAGAGTAGCAGTAGCGTAGTCAGCCAAGGAAGCGTGGGACACGCTAGAAATAGCTTACCAAGGTTTGAAGATAAAAACTGCTAAACAACAAATTCTTAGAAGAGATTTTGAATCATTGTCAATGAAAAATACAGATTCAGTAGACTCATTCTATACTCGTGTAATTAGTCTAGTTAATCAAATAAAGTCTCATGGAGAAACTCTAACTGACCAAAGAATTGTTGAAAAAGTTCTTAGAGTTCTTCCAAAGAAATTTGAATCTTTGGTTGTAACCTTGGAGGAAAACAAAGATCTGTCGACATTTACTATTGATGAGTTGCAAGCCTCACTACTCAATCATGAACATAGAATCAACGGTTCAGATACATCGTTGGAAGGTGCATTCGCAGCACAGTCATCTATAAGTTGCGGTAGAGGCAGAGAAAGATCAAGCTCTAGAGGCAGAGGACGAAGTTCTTTCAGAGGAGGTCATGGCAGCAGTCTTGCACATGTCGTTGGTAGAGGCCAGAATCAGACTCCCAATCATCCAAGTGGGCAAAGGTATGATAAATCAAAAATTCAATGTCATTACTGCAAGAAGTATGGACACTTCGCATATGAATGCAGGAAGAAGCAGTATGACCAAGGAAAGCAAGGTGAAGCGTAGTCAAGCAACAACAGCACACCGAACAGCTCACTGTTCTTAGCATGCACATCTCCACTGGAATGCAATGCTGTCCAAGAAAGTCCAAATGACATATGGTATTTAGACTCAAGCTGTAGTAATCATATGACTCGTAATTTAATTTTATTTCCCATTCTAGATAAATCAGTTCAAACTGATGTAACACTTGGAAACAATATTCAAGTTACTGTTTTGGGAAAGGGTACTATTGATATTCTAACAAAACAGGGGGAGCATAAATATATGTCTGATGTGTATTATGTTCAAGTTTTGAAGCACAACCTGATGAGCATTGGTCAGCTGATGGAAAAAGGTTACAGAGTTCACATGGTAGGTAAGCGCTATGTGATCAAGTACATATATCCCAGCAATCAGTTAATTGTTGAAGTGTAGATGACAAGTAATCGCTTGTTTCCTTTGAGGATAAAACCCATCATAAAAGGTAAGACAACTCAAGTTGTTCATGCAAGTCAGAATGAAAATTTTGAAGCTGCGTTCAAGACAGAAAGCAAAGGAGTAGAAGTTCGCAGCTACAAGGAAGAAAAAGGCAGCACAATCCAAGCTGCGTTTCAAACAGAAATGAAGGATGAATTTTGGTTATGGCATTTCAAATTTGGACATCTGAACTTTGGTGGGCTGAAGCTACTACACATGAATAACATGGTGAAAGGATTGCCATTGATTTAAAAGCCAGAGAGAATTTGTGAAGGTTGTATCTTTGGAAAATAGCATAGAGAGACTTTTCAAGTTGGAAAGTCATACAGAGCTCGTGCACCACTTGAAATTGCCCACTCAGATATTTGTGGACTGATTCAAACACCGTACATGGGAATATGCACTTATCTTCTTACATTTATTGACAATTTCACAAGAAAAACATGGTTTTATTTTCTAAAGCATAAATCTGATGCATTTGATTGTTTTCAGCAATTCAAGGCACTAGTGGAAAAGCAGAGTGGTTACAACATCAAGATATTGAGAACAAATAGAGGTGGTGAGTATGTATCAAATGATTTCTTGAACTTTTGTAAGAATCATGGCATATAGAAGCAGTTCACTGCGCGGTATACACTGCAGCAGAATGGTATCGCAGAGAGAAAGAACAGAACCATCATGAGGATGGCACGCAGTATGTTGGCAGCCGCGCATCTATCAAATGAATACTGGGTTGAAGCAGTGGCAACTGCAGTATACATCATGAATCGATGTCCGACGAAGAGCGTGAAGAACAAGGTTCCGTAGGAAGCATGGACAGGTATGAAACATAGTGTTTCGCATTTAAAAGTTTTTGGTTGTGTAGCATACTCACATGTTCTAGAAGATCTCAGAAGAAAATTAGACAATAAAGGACAGAAATGCATTTTAATTGGTTACTCTGAAGACACAAAAGCATACAAGTTGTATGATCCTGTTGCAAGGAAATTTATCATCAGTCGCGACGTTCAGTTTGTTGAAAATGAAGCATGGGATGGAACCGTAGAGAAAAATGTTAAAATCGTGTCGCATATCGAACATGATGACATCGCAGAAGATGCGGTTGAAACTCCGCATATAAACTAGAATGTTGCAGCTCCGTCTACTCCCAGGACAGTGCAACATGTTTCAGCACAAGGTACTGCAACATTAGTCGCAGCTCAAGCAAATCCAACAAGCACAGCAAGTACACAACAAACTCCATCAAGTAGTTCGCACAGTTCGACACCAGCAACTCCGCCAAGAACAAGAATTATGCGCGAGATATATGATGCCGGTACACCAAATTCATTTTCTATCTTTGCATTATTTTCTCAAATTAATGATCCGCTAACATATGAAGAAGCTATAGAAGATAAATTTTGGGCACAAGCCATGAATGAAGAAATAGAATGCATAGAGAAAAATCAAACATGGGAATTAGTCGACATTCCTATCGAAAAGGATGTGATAAGCATCAAATGGATTTATAAGACCAAGCAAGATGCTGAAGGAAATGTGCAGAAGCACAAGGCAAGATTGGTAGCAAGAGGATTCACACAGCAACCTGGTATAGACTTCAATGAAACTTTTGCACATGTAGCACGAATGGAAACTGTCAGAACAGTTCTGGCTATCGCAGCACAAAACAAATGGCATGTTTATCAAATGGATGTCAAGTCTGCGTTCTTAAATGGTTATTTGGAGGAAGAAGTACACGTGGAGCAGCCACAAGGCTATGAAGTTCTAGGACAAGGACACAGAGTGTACAGACTGAAAAAGGAACTGTATGGTTTGAAGCAAGCTCCCAGAGCTTGGTACAGTCGCATCGACTCATATTTGATTCAGAATGGATTTCACAAAAGTGAATGTGAGCCAACACTGTACAAAAAAATCAACAAGCAAGGTAATAAGCTAATCGTCTGCCTGTATGTAGATGATTTGATATTTGCTGGTGATTTTGGCATAGAAGACATTAGAACAGTCATGGAAAGTGAATTTGAAATGACTAATTTGGGGCATATGAAGTATTTTCTGGGCATTGAAGTCCAATAGAATGAAAATGGTATTTTCATATCGCAGTCGAAGTATGCAAGTGATGTCTTGAACAGATTTAAGATGTTAAATTGCAAGACAGATCCAACACCAGTGATAACAGGTTTGAAATTGAGCAAGGATGATGACGAATCCAATGTTGATCCTACGATGTTTAAAAGACTTGTTGGCAGCCTTATGTATCTTACAGCGACAAGACCCGACATCATGTATGGAGTCAGTTTAATCTCAAGATTCATGGAGACACCAAAAGAATCGCATTGGCAAGCAGGCAAAAAAATTCTAAGGTATGTAAATGGAACAAAAGACTTCGATATTTTCTATTCAACTGCAGAAAATTTCAAACTCATCGGGTACACAAACAACGATAATGGAGGCAGTATAGACGACAGAAAAAGCACATCTGGAAATACATTTCATGTAGGAACATGTGTTGTATCATGGGCTTCAAAGAAGCAACCGATCATAACTCTTTCTTTATCAGAAGCAGAGTATGTCGCAGCTACAAGAGCTGCATGTCAAGCTGTATGGATGCGAAGGATGTTAAGTGATCTGTCGTAGTATCAGCAAGAACCCACAGTCATTTACTGAGGCAACAATTTAGCTATCGCACTGTCAAAGAATCATGTCTACCACAAGAGAACCAAGCACATCGACACAAGGTATCACTTCATCAGAGAATTAATAAACAATAAAGAAATATGTTTAGAATTTTGTAGGTCTGAAGATCAGGTTGCGGACATCTTCACAAAACCTTGGCAAGAGACACATTCCAATATCTACAAATTTGTGTAGGAGTGACAAGTTCTGCACAGTGAACTTCGTCATGCACAGAGCATGTTGCAGCTCTAAATCATTTTGTAAAATTTTGTCATCAACTCATAATTAAGGGGGAGTGTTGGAGAAATGTACTTACGAGTTGAATGGGCATCTAGTTTGCGCTGGCTCTGTCAATCACCATGTCAAACATTTTGTCAATCCGTTGTATCGCAGAGATGTCAGACAGTCTATCAATCTGTCAGAAGGCATTGTGCACACTTCCTAGTATTTAATCAGCCGCACTTGTATTTTGCAAGTTGAATTTCTTAGGTAGAAAGTTATTACAGTCTTTAATGAAGTTCAATAGCTTCCAAGTGAAGTGATCCCAAGTTTATGTATAAATATAAATCACTCTCATTAGATTAAGTATAGATGAAAGAGGTGAAGAAGTGAAAAAGAAGAAGAAGTTTATCGTGAAATGTTTGAAGAGCCCAAGCTCTACGTAAAATGGTGAAAGATTGAAGTATTTACCATCTCTCTGTATTGCGGCAATGTTACTTGCTTTACTGCGGTAATATATAACTCAATAATTATTTTGTGTTCATTCTCAAGAATGGTGGTTAATGCATGTCGCACATCTTCTTCTTATTCACCCACGTAAATGTTGTTTACATTTACTGTCAGTAGAAGAAATAAAGAATTCCAAGTATTTCACAGCGGTAAAGTTTTAGTGTAACACGGAGTAACTTCGGCATAATCTTCATTCTTCCGTTCTTATGTTTTAGCAACAAATACTTTATCAAAAATTTTGTTTAAGAATAGGTTTGTCGATGTCAACAAGTCCGCCGCAAGGTTACGAAGCTACGCGGAGTAAAAGATATCTTCATATCAAGAAGTCCGCAAAGTATTGCTTATCGCAAGGTTAAGCAATATCGCATATCGCAAGTTTATGCATATCGCATATCACAGATCACATAAGGTTAAGCATATCGCATAATGTGTGAAGTCAATTTACTGCGAAGTAAATTTGGTGTGATATCAAATGTTGCAGCAAAGTAAAATTCCACAAAGTTAATCCATGCGAAGTAAATGCTCGCAGAAGTGAAAGTCATTCACGAAGTCAAAATTAGAGCTTCCATCAAAATCCGCAGCAAAAGAAAGATTTGTTTACGGCGCAGTTAATTTTAATTGACTGTCGTAGTATCGCGGTGCCTCAGTGTTGTGGTATTGTAGTGTTGCGGAGCTCTCTTCCCTTCAAAGGAAGCCAGTTTCCCAGATAATGACTGACCCTAGTGCGTCGGAGGGGGACAGTGTTATGACCAACACTCTTTGGTCACGACTCATGAGTAGAGGGAGGATAGCTACAAGTCTGCTTATATTGTTGAGGATGATCCTGAACATATTGGAAGGTTGAAGGAGAAAGGACCGAGCTCGGGGTTAGTCGCTCCTGTGACGGTTAATCATATTTGGGAATATTTCTGAGAATTTAATTGGTATAGGGGTTATGTTTGTTCTGGAATTCCTTTTTCTAGTTCTGGTGTTACTTTTCTTTTCTTCTTCACCCATTCTACTGTAGAAATGGAAGAGGGAATGCTGTGTCCTACAAGGATCCCTAAACAAAGTCTCTAGTTAGGGATTTTAATGTCCATCCTTTAAGCAGTTAGAGTTTATAATGTCCATCCTTTAAGGAACCTGGGTACTCTAAAGAAGAAACTGGGGACCCCTATAAAATATCATAGGGTGTCGTCTCTGGGTACTCTCAAGAAGAAACTGGGGATCTCCGATACTGTGGAAGGACGTCTAGCCTCATTGAGGAAGAAAAAAAACTCCAAAAAGTCTTGTTTTTTCTATTGATGGGTGTCTGCTTGCGAACTTCCCTTCCCTTTAGGAAGTATGAACTGTGATTTCAGGGCCCTCGGAGCAGGGAAGCCTGGGGACTAGAGTTTAAAATGATAATTTATCCCTGAATCTTAGGGGGATGGGAGGGACCCTTAAAAGAATTGCCCTTATCATCTCTTGGTGGTTGTTAGACTTGAGATTATTCTTTTACAAGAGTCTATGGTTCCAGGGGACAAGGCTAGGAAATCCAATTCTACCATAATTCCTGGTTGGATTATCTACATAGTAGATGCCAGTGTCTTATCTGGAGACCTTATCTCGGCTAGGAATTCGAGGTGTGCATATTTTGATGCTGATTTAATTTGTGTAGGTGTGTTTATTGAAGGTCTGGTCAGGGATTTCAGTTACCAGTCAAGATCCTAAATTGTTATGGTTTGTTTCTTGGCATAAAATAATTTTTGTAAGATTTCAGTGAGGATATTCTCTTAAGTGGTCCAAGGCTAATCATCTGAGGATATTTAAATATATCTTTGAGTGCAAGGAAAGTCTGGGTAAGAAGGAAAGGATGGATCCATTAAAAGGTTTTTATACTCATATTTTTTATTTTTTATGAAACAAAATTAGTTGATGTTATGCCAAAACCCACTATCCCTACATGTGGAAATGGTAGAGATAGAGATGGTAGAGATGGAGATGTAGGGGTGGGAAAAAGGTTGAACAGGTTTTTGATAATGGAGTAGGTAGATTCAAATCTTGGACGATGACTTCACTAATATCATATCATTTGTCTATTTGTATGCACTTGGAGTTTGTAAAGTTTGTAAGGGATAAATCAAATTATTTTTTTAAATCCAATCAAAATATTTGATAGTTTACAAGTGGAAAAAAATTGGAGGCAAGCCAAACACTTCACCCATGGCACATATGACTGATAATTTAAAAACTCTAAAGTATGCAGTTATTGAATGGGAAAAGGTTAATAAAATGAGGATGCAAAAACAGGTAATGGGAATTGAAGGGAAAATACATGATCTATTTCATAATCCAATAGGTTTTGTTTTGCAAGAGGGAGCTCTTAAAAATGGAAGAAGAATCTTGGAGGTTAAAGAGAAGAGCATTACCATTAAGATAGGGTTATAGTAATATTAATTTTTTTTTTAAGTTTATTTAACATAGAAATAATATATAAGTTTATTCAACATAGAAATAATATTAACTCTATTTGGGAATTATAACAAACTGTGAAAAGATTCATTTCAAATTGAAGTGCAAAATGTTATGACACATTTTGAAAGACTATTCAAGGATCTTGAGGAAATAATATATTGCATTAGCTAAATCTTGTAGATAATTTCCCAATATTTTCAAGTGAAGATGAAGGCATGAAATTTTTTGAACCTATGTCTTTAGAAGAAATTAAGAAGACATTAAGCAAGTTTGCTAAAGCAAAGAGTCCATGTCACGATGGATGTGATGGATGGACCGTGCTAGTGGACAATCACTTCAAGGAAGTGGTGGAAGAATCCATGTTAAAATGCAATGTTTTAGGTGCTCTTGATGCTATTTTTATAGCATTAATTCCAAAACTCTCAAATCAAAGCTCTTTCAATGATTTTAGGCCTATTTATATGTGCAATTGGTTTATAAGGTAATTGCTAAAGCGATAGCAAATATAATTAATGAAGTTCTTTCTATCCATATATCAAAAGAGTAGTTTCGATTCTTACATAACATGAAGATTCTGGATGCCATGCAATGCATTCTATTAAGATACATTTAACCATGATGCCTTGATACTAAATTTGGGCCTAGTGAAAGCATATGATAGGGTTGATTGGTCCTTTCTAAGACTAATTTTGTTGCATTTTGGGGTTTGTTTGGAATCCATCAATTGGATTATGGGGTGTGTTAATTCAACAAACTATGTATTTTTAGTGAATGGAAGTACTACAAAAAATTTCCAAATCTCTAGAGCCCTCTCTACTATTTATGTTAATAGTGGAAGGCCTCAATCATGTTGTAATCAAAGAAAATGAGGAAGGAAGAATTTTAGGGTTGAAAGTATGACCTCATTGCAATTTGACTCATTCTCCTTTTGCAGATGATGTACTCATATTTGGTAAGGGCACGATGGAGGACAAGTTGAAATACCAAGATATGCTTAGTATCTTTTGCAAATCTTTAGGTATGGACGTTAGCATCCACAAATCCATTTTACTTCAAAATAGGATTGATGATCCAATTGTTGTTCATCTTCATCATTTATTGCAATTTCATGTGGAAAATTTAGATGTGGGGATGAAGTACTGGTGGATTTTCCTTAAACCAAATGATTACAGGAAAAATGAATGATTGGATGCGGTTAATCAATCAACTGAATTGATCACTAATGTCATAGGTGGCTATATTTGGGAGGGAGACTCATGATGGTAAAATCTATGCTTGAGAACATACCATTGTACTTGTTATCCTTAGAAAAAACCCCAAAATACATACTTGAGAAGATTAAGAAAAAGTGTTCTTAATTTATGTGGGCTAGTAAGAATGATAAGGGGGTTTTCATTTAGTAAAGTGAGAAAATATTGCTAGATCTAAAAATTTTGGAGGGTGGGGATTGAAAAATATTTTCAATTTTGGTATAGCATTAGCAACAAAGATTCTATGGAGATGTTTATTAGGTTCTAGATTGTGGAATATGGATACAAACTATAAGTACTTAAGAGACAAGTAAGTGGAAGAATGGATTTAGATGGAAGCAAAATAAGTATTCAATGTCTCAAACTATTAGAATGGATTAGTCAAGGTGTTGCATATCACTACTAACTAGTTGGCTTGGAGTATAGGAAATGGAAACAAGGCCTTGTTAGGGGTGGATCTGTAGATTTGAGGAGCAAGTTGTTACAAGTTCTGACATAACCTTGTAGGAAGGATAAGGAATTTGGGTCTCAATACTCTGGCTCAAATTGGAGTTCCTATTGGAAATGGGAATTCTTGGATGAAAGTTGTAGATTTAGGATTGGTGGGAACCTTAGAAGAAGAATGGGACACTTTCATTCATGGTTTAAATCATTTTCGGGTGAACCTATCTAATGAGGATGATAAGATGGTGCGGAGCAGGAATGTTGTAGATGGCTAGGTGATTGCTAAGCTTGCTTATGAAGCAACTATATTTTCCATTTATTTTGATGACAACACATGGTGTACTTCTATTTTCTGGAAGTGGAACTTCCCACTCAAGTATAATCTTTTTATTTATCAATCTCTACCCAATAAAATTCTAACTTGGGAAAATTATGTTAAGAAATGTGGGAAAGGAATTGCTTTTTTTTATGCATGCAAAATTGTTAGACAAATTATCATCTTAAATAGTCCAATGTGTGTTCACAAAACAAGTATGGAGGGAACTTAAAACATTCTTAAATTTTTTTTAAGGAAATGGATAACAATGTCATATGATCATAATTGGAGATCTTGGTTAGATTCAAATAACATTTTTTTTAAAGAGATTCCTAGTTACATTTGCTAGAAAGTTTGATTATAGAAACAAGGTTCTATTCCAAGATTTCAATCCAAATTTTTATGTAGTAGTGATGGTAGTCTTAGGTTCTTTCAAGGAAATTTCTGAATGGGTGAAGACACATAAACATAGGGAAGTGAAACCCCCTTATCTAATTTTAAGCTATCCCTTAGGGTATTTTGATGGATCCTCTCAAGGAACATAGGATTCTTGTGGAGCAAGAATGTGTTTTCTTATGTTTGAAAGACGTATTTTTTTTATCTTAAGTTGGCAGGTTGTGTATGTAGGATCGAATACTAGAGGTGAGCTTATTGCTTCGTGGGGTCTTATGCATTTTTCTCAGTTCAAAGGTATGCTTCATTTACTAGTTCTTGGTGACTCTAAAATTATGATTGATTAGGTGAGTGTGAAGGAAATATTTTAAATGTTCTCAATTTGGGATGGTGGTAGAAGAAAATTTGTTCTTTATAGGATTTTTTTTCAATATCCATTTTTTGCAAGTATACAGGGAGTTCAATGTTCAAGCGGATTCTATTTCAAAGGAATTTCTATGAGTGCATGAAGGAACCCTGACCTTTGAGGAATGAGACCAAGAACTTGTGATTTCCATAGGATCTATGTCTCTCTTTTAAGGATTTTTGTGTAGGATTATTAATGTAATGGGGTAAGACAATTTTTGTATAAGTGAAATTTTGGACAATATATTTTTAGTCTATTTTGATCCTATTAAAGGCTATTTTTAATCTGTATGATTATGATCAATTGTATTTTATATCTTGATTTTATATAAAATACAAATATAAACATTATTTGGAAAAAATATTGATAATCTTATTTGTTCATTAATTAATAATAAAATTTAATAATTGCAATTAAGAACATAACAATCATAGTTACATTCATACTTGACTAAAGATTAAACCATTTTCATATATGTTATTCAATTCAGACTATAAACTAATATAATTTATTTTTTAAATAACAAGTTTTAAAAAATATAAGAAAGTTAAAAATTTGAAATTTGTTGGCAAACAAACAATCATAATTTATTTTAATTAAGGGGGGCTCAACAACAACAAGGGCATCATATAGACACATTTAAGAATAGAGTACAAGGCACCTAAGGGAGTAAAGTGTGTTTTTTTAAGACTCGAGAGATTTCAAAGCCCAAAGTTCAAATAAGAAAAATGATTTCCTCATAATTTTATACGTTTTTTTAAATGAATGACTTGAATAATTTTTACATACTCTTCAAAAAACATAATGCAATTCATATGATCCAAATTCAAAGAATTGTATAATACTCCAGAATGCCAACCCCAATTCTATGTATTTGGTTTGTTTATTAAACTATGTTAAAAATTTGCTTGTCTTGTGAGGTATAACAAATAAATGAGGGGTCCTAATATCTTTAGGGAAAGAAATAATATAAAAAAAATATAAAAATTAAGAAGGCTATAAAGAAAAAAAGGATTTCAACTTAAATCTAAATAAAAACAAGTATTAAATAAAGAGAATAAGAAGAGAGTAAAAAGAAGATGAAGATACCCTTCTAGAATCATGTATCTCCTACATAGTTGGCATCACCTAAGAAATTGGCTAAGAAGAGTAAATGTCTCTTCTACAGAAGAGGGGGAAAATAATGTAAGGGGGAAGAAAAAAGAGTAATACATATCAAAGATAGAAATATATGGAGAATAAAAAAAGGGAAATATGAAATGAAAGATGATCAAAGAACAATGTGAATGAAAGAATACAAGAAGTTGTAATGTCTATATAGGCTAGAGTACTATGTGTTGGTTGGCAGTAGGATTGTCTACGTAGGATGGAGTTCTGATCATTGGTTGGAAGGAGTATTTCCTGGATTTCAACCACATAGATTGGTTATGTGATTTGGCTAAGCTAGGACCCTAAGTTGGAATGTAGATCAGCTAAAGTAAAAGGAATCTAAAACTTTAAGGATCCTAAATAATATCCCTAGAGAGACAAGAACTCGGCTTGGGAGCGACTGTGGGGAATCTAAGATTGAATTTTCCTACAGATCTACAGTTGGGTTGATTAGGGAAATCCCCACAACAGTTGCAGAGTGATCAATAGCACTCATAAAAGATGAGTTCCTTGCACTGTAGATCTTTATGTCCCTAATATTTATGAACTTTGTATCTATTGATGGTAATGCTATCATTGTTTATGCATGCACCTATCTTTTTGAATCTAATGGATTATCTAGAAGATCAAATCTGAAATGTATGATCTACCTATTGCATTTATGTGGTATTTTTTTATCTAAAGTAATACTTGATTTTATGAGAGATATGGAAAATGGGATGTGGTCCTATGTAAATTTGTCGTGAAAAAAAAAACAAAAATAGTGCTAAACTATGATATAAATGCTAGTAAACCTTTGATACTATGAAGAACTAGAAAGAAGTATTCTTAATTGATATGAATTATGTACCGGTTGTTATTGTTATGAATATGGAATGTTGAAGTAGTTTGTTATGTTGCATGGTTAACCTAACTATTGCTCTAGGTAGCAGAGTCTAGTACAACTATATTAGAATATGTGGTTACCCTAACTATTGCATTGGGCCATAGAATATAGTACAAATCTATTGGAATATGTTGTTACCCTAACTGCTACATTGGGTAGTAAACTCTAGCACAACTATATTAGAATATGTGGTTACCCGGACTGCTGCATTGGGCCATAGAGTCTAGTACAACTATATTAGAATGTGGTTACCTTGACTCTTGCATTGGGTCGTAGAGTCTAGTACAACTATATTAGAATGCGGTTACCTTACCTGCTACATTGGGAAATAGAGTCTTGTAAAACTCTATTAGAGTGGGTGGTTACCCTAGCTACTACATTGAGTAACAGAGTCTAATACAACTATTTTATTGTTTATAGAATAAAATAAGATTGTTAAACCATTTGATTGTACCTAACTATGGAATTAGGCCATAGACTCTACCGGAACCCATAACTAGAAACAATACCTAAGGGGTAACAAAGCTGATATATATATATGTAAAGTTATATGTATCTAAATTACTATAGTAAGAGATTGTTGATTTTACAACAAATTGTTATCTGACACATCTATGCCTAGATAGGTAAATAGTTCTAGATGATAAAAATAAACATTTAACGGAATGCCAAGCATGCTATATGAAACTAAATTAAATAATACTCCTAAATCTATAGCCGCCCCATGGGAAACACCACTAGTTATAAAATAATAGTCACAACCCAGATAAATAGTCAATTGGAAGTCTATGTACATACTTGTTACATACTATCACCTAATGCTAATTAATCCTATAAGATAACCACTAAATAAAATAACCATGGGCTTGTGGTTTCCCAGATATTTACATCAATAAGTAAGCAGAGCTGGTGGATCCTAGACTTCATCAAACATCACTCAGAAGAGTAGTTCCTCTTGCAAGAAAAAAGCACCACTAGTTTGGGGACATAATCTTTTAATATGTAATAAACATATTAATGACGAGGTGTTAAAATACATAATCACCTGGGTGTCGAGAGGCCACCCACTCAAAGATACCTATATACAATATGAAAATATGGGTCAGTAATGAATAAAACTTCTGAACAATGCTAAGAAATGAAATCTCATTAAAATATATTCTTATATATTAAGATACCAAAGCATGACTTGAACAGAAGAGTAATGAAAACATAGTCTTGTAAAATTAGTCACAGCAGATCTAATGAACAAGTAAATCAATCACAACAGATGAACATAGAAAATATGGTGCAAAACTGTGCAAAACATGCAGCAGTGCTCTCTATCCCAGAAAGGGTGAATGAATTACAATACAAACTGTCACAATGAACAGAGCAATTCGAATTGCCTAAGGAGGTCATTCGAATCACTGAATGGAGTAGCTTGACTCTATCTAGGAGTCCTCATCAATCATCGGTGTTGCTCATCAATCACAACAAACAGTCATCCAGGTGTCAAGCTGAGTCTAACTGATCAAAATAAATGTAACTGAAGTGTGTAGCACTGATATAGGATCTGGAGGCTCAGTGGGGGCGCATGGGAGGCTAACTGGAGTCAGAGCAAGTCACCTAATCGAACTGGAGGTCAATCGGAGGTGAAACAGTCAGTCAGGAGTGAAATCGGAGTGAAATCAATCAGAATCGGAGCTAACTGAATGTAACTAGAGTGAATCTGCAGTGGTAGGTGAACAAGTGCGCCCTTCTCTGTCAGTAGGTGAGAAGAGGGCGCCTTTCAGCTTAGGAGGGCTAAAACTCTGTGGAAAGTGGCTCCCGGGTGCTAGAAGAAGGTGGATAAGGTGCTGGAGGCATCAAACTGGTGATTGGGATGCATGCCTGTGCATGCAGAATCCTGAAATAGATCATATCCTGAAATAGGAATCCTGAAATAGATAATATCCTGAAATAGATCATGCAAGATCCTGAAATAGATGATGTATCCCGAAATAGATGATGTGGATATCCGAACAAGTCTAACTAGTTATGTGTATAATACAAGTTATCTTTAAGGTATAGTATTGAATGATGAGATCTAAGAAGTTTGGTCTAAATCTATTGATAAGTTTCTCTTGTCTTAAAATAAATATAAATGAAGAGTAAACTAGTTCAATACAAGCATACAAGTATGAGCCTATGAATATCAATATGAAAATGAAGTGAAGCTTAGATTTATACTTGATATTTTAATATAGCATGCCTAGCCTATCTGCATGCAAGGAGAATGAAGTTTATGTGTGTGCGCATGCGTTTAAACTCCTATTTGATTAGAAACCTCGTGTCTGTGAGAAGAGATGTAACTATATTAAACCAACTTACCCTACTAAGCAATGGAAGCATGGGATATGCAATCATGCTATTAGTCTTTTTTCTATGAAGATTGACCTCGACCAAATCGAGGAGGATCAAAGAGAGACAAGGTGGATTTATATATATATTATCGACGTTGAGCTTGATTGAGCCATGGTTTCCCGTGCTCATAACCAATCACCAAGTGACTATTGGTGTAAGTGTTTCCACGATACGATCCAAGGATCGATGGGGAAGGGAGTCTCATACCCCTATGAACTAAACTTGGAGAAAGTGGATTTTCCCACTGGATTTTAAATAAGCAACAATGCCCAAAATGGTTTAACCCTCCCTTAGAAACAAGCTTAATCTAATTAAGAGATCTATGAAGGATCGGCTCAGTGAATACCTGGTAAGTTTGATACAGAGGCATGGTAAGTCTTGTCATCATGAGCTTGAAACCAAGACAACCATATTGCCATCGGTGCTTTCCATGGTCATACTAAAGTTGGTTTTGGTTTGGCCACACCACTCTTTCAAAGACATCAGTATGCAAATCAAGAGAAGAAAACATTAAGCAATAACAAGTTCAGATAACAAATAAACTTGCAATAATTATTATCGGTCGCATGAAGATATCGTGCCACCATGGTGTTGTCCTGTTGGTCTACTAGCAATGGACTGAACAGGATCGCTTGGCCCATGACCAAATGAGAGATGAGGATGTATAAGAGTCACTCTTAATATGATATGGGTGGATTGAAACATTGTTTCCCTACAGTGTGAGCAAGATATGAAGTTGTGCCAGGAAAAAAGTAATGAGAGAATGGAGGCTTGCCTTAGAAGGTGCCCCCATTTCCTCCATGAAAAGGAAATAATTTATAGTCCTCATGGAATTAAAGCTAACCTTTAATTGATATGAGTGTAATAGTCATTGTTTGGAAACTAATCGATTTTCCTCTCTTGGATGCAACATGGAGTAGGCATAAGTTTGGGTAAATCATTAAACACCTAGACCATGGTCTAGTGGGGTCAGTGAGCATGGGAGTGTTGGATAGGGATATGCACATGCACTATATGTTTAACTTATGCACCACAATAACATTGGCCATGGTAACATAATACTGTGGTAACGTATGCACCACAATAACATTGGCCATGGTAACATAATATTGTGGGGCCATGGTAGCATACTAATGGTAGGTATATGTAATTAGGGAATATATAGGAATGATACTAATTAAATAGGAATAACATATAACAATTGGGTGTCTAACTAATATGAATATAGGAATAACACTAATACCGAAAGAATGAAGGAGCCTAACGAAAAGCTAAAAAGTATGAAGATATGACCTATGCCTGAGAACCATAAGACAACATTAGAGGGATAAACCAGAAGAACACCTAGCCATATGATCCATAACAATATCGACGGCCCTGAGATCGAGTACGCTCATAAAAGGAGTCGGAGTCAACCAAAAGTAGTGAACGTGCATTTTCCTCGCCCGTTGATCAAGATCTATGAATCTGATTGATCGCGCGTCAATAAGTTGTATCCAACAAAAGTGAGCTTGGGCGCACGTTGTACCTAAAACCATTCTGGATACGTATCTTGCATTTAATGGTCACGCATGCTTGAAAGATGTTTCTCAAATATGATCAACATCAATGGGTTACCACTATGGGAAACTAGAGTGGTATCTGCTTGAATCCAAAGAGTAAGTTTCCAATAGCTTAGCACGTCCCATCGACTTGTCACCTCATGGTCAAGTCCTCACTTGCCATATGTCCAAGTTGTCCAGTCACCCCTTTTTGTTCATTCATCCACTCCACACATGCCATCTGGCACATGGGACCCCCTAGTCTATCTTTCCCTCCACCCCGTCATCTGAAGTGTAAAGTGTATTTTCTTTCAATGTAAAAAATGATTTTACCCTAGCTCCATTATTTTATTATTTTACATCCAAGGAATGTGCTACTGCGACAACCAACCTACCAGGTCCGCATTGCATGATTTATACTTGTCCAGGTCAACATATTTTGATATTGGTCAACCTCCGGGTTTCAAATAGGTATTCATCTACCATTTTTGGTCGTCTCAGTTATTGTAGTCCTGATTTTCTACTATCAATTTTCTTGTGCCCTAGTTCACATAAATACATAACATATATGGGATTTAACACATGACATCCTGCCCTAATACTATAAACCAGAGAAATAAATGGCACGTAATTCCAAAGTCACCTCCCAAACCCTCGCTTCTCTAGATAAGAACATGTTTATGACCATGAATCAGACATTTTTTATACCATCATTTACAACTCAGATTTAGTCAAGACCCTCAGAGAAGACACAAATCTTGCATTTAATTACCAGGATAAACTTGACCTCTGGAGTTCTAATTTCGTTTGCTCCATTTTCCCTTGATCAATTGTCTTCCCAAAATCCATTACCTGGTGCTCGAAGAACTATTCCCCTTCCACAAGAGTAGTTCTGTCAGCTGACTCAACCAAAAACGTGTTTTTTGTAACCCAGAAGCCCTGAGAAAAATGTTATGCATACCTGAGTCACTAGCCCCTTACAGTTTCAACAAGAAATCCCTAGCCACATATTTTAGTGGCCTCATCCTATTTGATCATCACTTGTTCCTATCCAAACATCTAGAGCCTATAATGGACATACCAACTATCCCTCTCCCCTATTCTACAACTGTCTTTTCTGAAGATTCTAGGAGGGCCATATCAATTATTTGCACTATAATTGGCATGGAAGATGATAAAATAGTAGATGAGGTTATTTTGGGGGTCTTGTTGAAGATAACCACAAAACCTAGAAGGAACCCACCACATTTTGATCTATGCACCTTTCTACATGACAAAATCCATGAGCAGTTGGAAGAATTTCGAACAATTGAATATTTCAGGTTCCCTTCCTACTTATTTTTCCTCTTCTTCTATCTGAATTTTGAGAGTTTCAAGTATTTGGGCATGAAAACCACATATAATCAAGGGATACATAAACCAGTTCATGAATGGACTGAATTGGTGTTGAGAAGAGTAGATAATTCAAACTTCTTTCTATCCTAGAGAATTTCAAACTTCTTTACAGACAAAGTCATGATAGATAATTTCCTACCCTTCTTCATTTTGATAATTGCCTTTCTTTTGCTTCTCTTCCTCCTTTTATCTTGGACTTGGTACTACTCACTGTGTTTTAAGATAATCTTAGTTATTATCTTGTAGCAGGTATTTGAATGAGAACCTGGATGATGAGTTCATAAACTCCCTTTTTCAATGTTCCTCCCCTTTGTCAACATTTTCTCCATTTTGTGATAGGGTTTATACTCTGCTCTATGTCAACCATACACCAGTCTTATCATTTGACCATGATCATCTCTTCTTCTCTAATTCTCCTTCTAATTTTCTTACACTTCAACCATGTGCTTGTCACATAGATTTTTTCTGGACCAAATGTGTTTCTACAATTTTATCACCTCTACTTTACTTCTTGACTTTGATGAAGATACCCCTTTATTCCTGGCAATTGATATTAGTTACCTTCAAATACCAATTGTAATTTTATGATATGTACTCCCCTTGAGTATATGATCCCCTCTAATGCTAATTTCAGGGTTTCTCTTTTACGTCACGAGAGACTTTAGAAGATATTTTCATAATCCTTCTCTCCATCGGTGTATTCTTCATCTTCATCTTGATTTCCATCATAATGGATGTCATTCTTATCTACAACACTATTATGCTAAACATCATCTTTGGAAACTTCATTGATGCTTGGAATCTGTATTTCCTCTGGCTCTTTCTAGTCGTCCTTTCTTCTCCACATCTTTCCATGAGGTACACAACTTACTGACCTTCTTTGTTTCTTAGATTCTGTACTTTGATCTTTTTCCTTGGTTGTGCAATTAACAGCCTTGTGACCAAACTTATGACAGCAGTGACAATATCCATAGAACTTTCCTTTATATTTGAGGAATATTTGATCTTCCTGCTTCACAACTTCTATCTTCTTCCATCCCTTCCTTTGTTGTTGACCTTTTATTGAAGCACTCTTCCCCAGATTACATTCTCTAGCCATATGTCCAAAATTATTACATGAGTAGCAATGTCCAAAAAAGATCTGTTGGGCTCTTCTTATCATTGGTCTTTTAGGTATCACATGAGTTTTGTCTTTATCATGAGATGAGGGAGCATACTTCTGACTATCCTTCTTAATTGGTATTTTGAGTGTAGCAGCATAGCTTCTTTCATTTCTATCTTAGAGTGTAGGAGACAAACATTCTAGAATCTTTTCTTTGTCATAATCTAATCCAGTTTTATCACTTGATGGTATTTGGTTGCTTAGGATTTCATCTAAAACCTTTGAGTTGTTCTCAAATTTTGATTTAATAGATTCTTCATCAAACTTATTTATAAGCAGGATAACTTATTGTCTTAAGCTATTGGCCTCTTTCATGTGGTCTTCTAGCTTCTTTACTTCTTTCTTGAAGTTAGCAACTTCTTGTTTTAAGCTCTCATCCTCTTTCATGTGGTCTTCTAGCTTCTTTACTTCTTTCTTGAAGTTAGAAACTTCATGTCTTAAGCTCTCGGCCTCTTTCATGCTAGCCATTCTTTGTTGTTTTGACTTGTGCAACTCCTTTTGGAGGGTCTTGACTTCCTGTTCTTTTGATTTCTGCTCTTCTAGGTATTTTGAAAATTTTTCTTTCAAAGAATTGTTCTCCAATCTGATCTCTCTCAATTCTTCAAGGGTACTTATGAATTCATCTTTTAGGTCCAC
Source organism: Larix kaempferi (assembly GCA_027924585.1). NCBI lineage: Eukaryota > Viridiplantae > Streptophyta > Pinopsida > Pinales > Pinaceae > Larix > Larix kaempferi. The sequence continues at coordinate 82,686,766 of BSBM01000001.1, forward strand.
CCTTCTTTCCATATCTAAATTATTTTCTACAGTTACTGCTCCATGAATAGATTTTATTCATCTTCATTATCTTCCAAGGAATAGAAGAATTTATTCCTGTCATTAAATTTTTTCGTGCATATGGTTTTGTTCTTTTGATCTTCCTTATGGCTGCAAGTTTCTTCATCATCATTCTTGAAAATAGTGAGGTATGCTTTTACTATTTATTTGACTAAATAAAGCTTCTCCAGTTTGACCCAAAGTTCCTTAGCTGAGATGCATTGTCTTATCTTTTCTCTGATGGGTTGAGATAGTCCATCAAGTATGGCCTCCATTGCTATTGAGTTATTTTTCTTGTACTCTTTCTGAGATGTAGTCCTTATTCTTTTTGGTGGGATATAATCAAATATTATTGAATTCCATACACCCCATCCTAATGATTGTAAGTATCCTTATTATTTTTGGTGGGATATAATCAAATATTACTGAATTCCATACGCCCCATCCTAATGATTGTAAGTATACACTCATTCTCATGCTCCAATATCCATATTCTTCTTTGTCAAGTACTGTGGCTTTATAGGGTGCAATACCTTCTTGTTGATCCATAGTGGTTTCTAATAGGATCTTCCTTCCAGTGGTTTAGACTGTAGTGAAGGATCCTGCTCTTATACCAATTGCTAGAATATTGGTCAATACTGAGAGGGGGGGGCGAATCAGTATTGTTAAATTTTTACCATTTTAAACCACTTATTAAACTTAATTAAAACATGGAATCAACAAGATACATAGGACACAGATTTTATCGTAGAAACCCAATTGGGAAAACCAAAAACTCTTTCTATACTGCAAAATTATGTTTACAATAGTTTTTGCAAGCTACAACTTGCTGGATACTTCAATCCCCAAGTTTCTCAGCTACAACTGAAGGATGCTACTGTTACAAAAACAGGATCACAGAGCAATAACAATAAACAAAAATGCAAATATAATCACACAGACACATTACAAGAGAGACACCAATATATCGTTGTTCACCCAAGATGGGATATGTCTACACTGAAATTGCCAGTCCTTATTATTATACCATCCAATAAATGAAGGGATACAACCTGCAGCACATTCGATGCACTTCCTCTTCACTGTCTCACAGTCTCTCTTCACGATCTCATATATCTTTACAATGCATAATACCTCAACCCTAGATGTATTACAATATCTTTCTTATAAAGGGAAATACAATGGGAAAATACCACGGGTTACCCAAAACCATGGGCCCGTAATTTGTTGGCGAAACAACCCAAAACTTTCCTTTGGAGGCTATGCCCCCGGACCCCCTAGGGAGCATGTCGGGATCATAACCAAGCCTGGGGTACAAACACGGCTGAATCATCATCTATGAGATTGGAAGATCAGGCTCCACAACCAACAATCTCCCACTTGGATACTGATCATAGCAACTCCACCGCTGTTGTACTTGTTGGACTTGGACTTGGAAAATTTCTCATCTTCTCCTTCATGCTAGAAGGCCTACTGAAACTGAGCAACAACTCAGTTTCTCTCTGGTCACTACCTTTGTGAACATGTCTATAGGATTCTGGCTAGTATGTATCTTGTACACCTTCAACAGTTCATCTTCCAGAACAGAGTGTATGAAATGGTACTTGAGCTGTATATGTTTAGTTTTGGAATGGATTGTTGAGTTCTTTGCAAGATGAATGGCACTTGTTGATGTATTTGTAACTTTGGAATGTATTTCATATATGTATATTGTATTCTTATAGAGATGTTATTATTCCTCTGTACGGAAGTGTCTGTATTCCTATAGATATGTTATTATTCCTCTGTACGGAAGTGTTTGTATTCCTATAGAGATGTTATTATTCCTCTATACGAAAATGTCATCATTTATATTGTAAGTGTCGTAACTTATACTTAATGGGTTATTAGACCACCTTGTTTGGGTCGGCCCTGTATAAGTCATGTGGGTTAAAGGGTTATTAGACCACCCTATTGGGGGTCATCCTTGTCAGCATTATGTTATATGGTTAAGTTAAGGCCGACCTAGTAAAGGTTATTAGGCAAGTCAAGTCAAGTATAAATAGAGTGCAGGAGGAACTCTATTTCATCATTCTATTCTTCACTCACACACTCATTGAAGAGTGGCGCACTAGTGGAGGAGGAGAAGCTGATGCTAGGAGGACTAACTCGTGTACTTGGGTTGTATCATTGCTCTATCTATCTCTGAGGAAGTTGTGGGGTTTTTTACCTTCTTGGTTTTCCCCGGTGAAACTCTTTGTCTCTTTTGTGCTTTCATTATCATGTCCATGATTTATATGTTGTAGATATGTTGTACATGTTATTCTCTTAGTTAAGATACTAGATTAGATTGAAATTTCTGAAAAACTATCATGGTATCAGAGATATCCTGAAAAAAGGCATGGTATGGCACTTATGACACTTGTTGCACTTGCAAAGCTAGGGCTTGATATAGCAAAAACAAGTCATTGTAGCACTTTCACTATAAATTCATTTTGGCGAAGTTTCAGGATCTGAAAATCTTACAGTTCGAATATAAGATCCCCATGTATGTTGTTTCTGAAGGAGAGCCTCTAATTCGTTGTACTTTCAGATTTATGATCTGTACAATATAGGGTTTCTGCCTCTTCCATATCTCATTCATAAACAGGTGACCTAGGTAAAAAAATCACAACTTGGGCTAGGAAGCTCCGAATTAAATTTTGTAAAAATTGGCAAGTAGGGAATGGACTATACTTTCACAGGTCCTATTTTCAGAGGCCTAAATTGAACCAGTGACACGTGGCACTCCGTACAAGTTCACTCTCCTATTTTATCCCATAAACAGGTCACGTTGCAACACTTGGCATAACTCTCTCTCAGAGAATCCATTTGAGGTCAGGCCTAGGGGTTGGAAATATAACAGGTTAGGCTACCACAAAAAGAATTTTTGGACCCTGTAGATCTGAAATTTCGGAGTTACACCAGAAACAATCAGGTACATATTTTTGTCAAAACAGAATTGGATTTTGAGCACCTTCATTCATGGCTCAGGGAATTTAGGGTTTTGGAGAATGTTGGAATTTTTTGTATCAAAGACCACGACTGGATGCTCCTCATCAAAATCAAAATTTAGAGACTAAGATCGAATTTTTTGGTTGGGCAGAAGGTCAGGCTTGATCAAACCCTAATTCAAGACTTTGATCGGAAAGGTGAAAAATTATGGCTTCTGCAAAAATGAGAATTTTTGAAATATGTGACCATAGCTGGAAGCTCCTTAGAAAAATCGAAGTTTAGAGCTTTGGATCAAACTATTTGGTTCGGTGAAGCTCCGGGAAACTCAAACCCTAATTCAGGGTCCTCCTAAGTGAATCTGAAAGATTGAAAAGCAAATTTGAGGGGTGAAACTTTGCAGTTTTCAAATTCTGAGTTAACTAGGTTGATCAACTCATCAAGGTGCATCTTTCTATCCTTTCAGAAGTTTGAAATTTAAAGTTTGAATTTTTAGGGTTTCCCTGACAAACCCTAATCCAGCTCCAGATCCAGTTTCTACAAATCAAGTGGATTGGGTTAATCCTAGAAGAGAATGGATTGGTCACCTGCATAAGTGAAGAAGTTCCAGTTTCAAAGGGAGATGAGGCTAAGGCCTTACATAAGAAGATTAAAAGAAAACTCGACAGGTATGACTTACGGGTATGTTTTGAAATCTACTCATGATTAAGTTTATGTTTGTCTTCATTAAGATTAGTATAATCTTGATTAATTTTAGACTTGTCGTATCACCTTAATAAAAATATGAATGCATGATAGAAGATATTCATTGATTAGGGTTTTGACATTTATGATTGTACTAATGCATTGTGGTGATGTATGAGGTTTATGTTGTCCACTAACATGAAAGGTACATCAAGAAAGAAAAATCATGTTCTAGTTCAAGAACATATGACCATGGTGACATGAAGACAAAGATTCATCCATTGTCATGGATCACATAGAAGATCTACTTACAAGGTATGTATAATTTGGTTCCACAATGGTTAACTTATGAGGTCACTAGCACAAGTCATTTAAGAGAGCAAGAAGACATCATGTGGGTATGTTAGACATAACCAGCTAACATATTAATCCAGGTATGTTTTTCCTATATCAAGTTAGAATCCTACCTTGTGATAGGATCTCTTATATAAGTATACTTGGTATTATTGATAATGATGAAGTTATAGGTTTGAGTAATCATGGGTTTAGGCATATTATGCTTCTTACTTTGATTGATGATATGACTAACCAGAAAATTCCTATGGTCAAATAGGAATATGCATGAGTAAAAGAATTGTGATAAATTATCTATGTATGAAATGATCTTGACCATACATGTTTAAGATTACTTAGAATCATAATGTTTTTTTTATAGTATTAATATTATACTAATGAATGTATGTACGAGACCTTGAGGATAACACAATGATGATACTAGTAAGTATGCATAGTGATCAAGGATGGATATAAGTTCAAAGATAGGTAATCTAGGAAGCAAAGATCAAGAGGAAGCACAATTCAGTAGTTCCTGCAAGGAAGCAAATATTGAGAGGGAGTCCACCCTACAACCAAACAAAGATAAGTATTTGAATTGTCATTTCTTGCATACGTATTTGTTTAAATAATATTGCTCAATGATGTATATGCTTATGTTCCTAGACTTAGGGTGTGTATTATGCATATTAGAATAATTGCATTAATGAACAGTATGCTACTAATATGCATGTGATGGGTAAGTGGCCTATGGCACTGTACAACATTCCATTGCTACTTATCTAGAATGAAACCTCTTTGCTGACATGTTGGGAGTTGTGCACACTCTTAACAATGTTTTGGTAGAGATTGGAAGGCATCTAGAAAGTTACAGGATATGGATAAACATTGTATTGAAGCATTGGCTAAAATAATTGCATGACTGTATGACATATTTCTTTATGTGTAAGAATTTGTTTTGGAAACTATGAGATGTTTCTAATCATGCAATTTAACTTGCTTTGTAGGAAAGATCATATACCATCACCTACAAAAGAAGGACTACAACATTTGTTCCAGCAACGGAGTTCAAACTATCTATTGAAGAATCTAAAGTTCTGATGATATGGGATACAGTAAAAGGATGCCATGGTCAAGAAGTACAAATCGATCATGTTTGGGATGTGGTCCCAAGACCTGAAGGGAAGTTTGTTGTGACTTCCAAGTGGATCTATAAGATCAAGCATGCTGCAGATGGTAGCATAGAGAAATACAAAGCAAGGGTTGTAGCTCGTGGCTTCTCCTAGAAAGAGGGATTGACTATGAAGAGACTTTTTCTCTTGTGGCCAAATACACTTCCATTAGATCAATACTTGATCTGGCTGCAATAATGAAAGGAAAGATACACCAGATGGATGTCAACACAACTTTCTTGAATGGTGTAGTCGAAGAGGAAGTGTATGCGGAGAAGCCACTCGATTTTGAGACACATGATAGTGAGTCATATGTGTGCAAGTTGAAGAAAGCCTTGTATGGATTGAAGCTCCTAGGACTTGGTATGGTAGGATAGATAGATTTCTATCCAGTTTGGACTTTACCAAGAGTAAAGCAGATTCCAACCTTTACTACAAGGTTGAGGAAGGCAATCCAGTGATACTACTTTTGTATGTGGATGACCTATTTGTTACAGGAGAGGATAGACTGATTGCCGACACAAAGTGGAAGCTTTCTCTCGAGTTCGAGATGAAGGACTTGGGGATGATGCACTATTTCCTAAGCATGGAGGTGTGGCAGAGTGCAGATGGAATCTTCCTTGGACAAGGGAAGTATGCAGTAGAGATCCTGAAGAGGTTCAGGATGATGGACTGCAAGGCCATGCCATACCTATGGCATCAAACTTGAAGCTTCTGTGTGATGCTTCATCTGATCCAGTTGATGTCACAGTGTGTTGTCAGATGATTGGGTCCTTGATGTACCTGACAAACATGAGACCAGATATTTTCTTTGTGGTGAACACATTGAGCCAGTTCCTGACGGATCCAAGAGGTGTTCACCTGGTTGTTGTAAAGAATATTCTGAGGTACCTGAAAGGTATAGTTGATTATGTGCTCAAGTATGATGCGAATCAAAAGTTTAACCTGCAGGGTTATGTTTATTCAGATTGGGCAAGCAGTGCTGCAGATAGGAAGAGCATTTATGGGTGCTTCTTCAATATGGGATCAGGTGTGATCTCTTGGTTTAGCAGGAAGCAGTCCTGCGTAGCACTAAGTAAAGACAAAGCCAAGTATGTTGCATCTTGTTCGGCTAGTTGTGAGGTAGTATGGCTGAGGAAGCTACTGTCTGAGCTATTTGATCTCTCGTTGGATGCTACTGGTATTTTTTGTGACAACCAGAGTTGTGTGAAGCTGTCTGAGAACCTGGTGTTCCACGACAGGTCGAAGCACATTGAGATCAAATATCACTATATCATGGGTATGGTGCAAAGAGGAGTAGTGAAGCTCCTGTATGTTGCGACGGATGAGCAGGTTGCAGATGTGTTGACGAAACCACTAGCTAGAGTGAAGTTCAAATACTTCAGAGAGAGGCTTGGTGTTCTTCAGATTGACAACACTTCGAGGAAGAAGTGATGGACACATTTGCAGGAGCCATTCCAAGCATGGTGAGAGGAGGATCCTTCCCATGGCTATGGATGTAAGCATTGTGTGATGAGCATTAGGATAATGCTCTAGTTACTGCTCTATATGCATCATGTTGGATGCTTGTTATGATTAGTTGGATCATGTATATGTATATGCATCATGTTGGATGCTTGTTATGATCCGTTGGATCATGTATATGTATATGCATCATGTTGGATGCTGGATATGATCAGTTGGATCATGTATATGTATATGCATCATATTGGATACTGGATATGATCAACTGGAACATGTATGATGATATGTATCAGGTAGATACATTGTATCATTAGGTAGATCATGTATGATGATATGCATCAGGTAGATACTTGGTATGCATCACGTGGATGCACTGTATGATCAGGATGATCATGGATGATGAGATTCAGGATGTTTCTCCAGATGATATGTATCAGGATGATGTTGTGATGATGATCAGGATGATCATGTGATGATGTACATCAAGATGATGTATGGTGAGTATTAGATTGATACTCTGTGGTCATGGACAGGTTGTGCAGATGAGCATATAAGCAAACCTAGTAGATCTGATAGGTTGAGCAGTACGCTCGTAATCAGTCCTGGGATACACTTTCAAGGCATTTCTCTGGGAGGACATGTAACCAGACCTAGGAGATCCGATAGGTTGAGCAGTATGCTCGTAATCAGTCCTGGGATGCTCTTTCGAGGCTTTGTTCTATGGCATGTAACTAGACCTGGGATATCCGATAGGTTGAGCAGTACACTCATAATCAGTCCTGGGATGCTCTTTCGAGGCTTTTCCATGACCACATGTAATACGTCCTCGAGATTTGGACAGGTTGTGCTAGTCACGTAAAAGGCCTCAGATGCTCTTTAGAGTTCTTTCTAGTCAAGACACTCTTTTAAGGTTTTGTGGTGGGGGTCACATGTAATATGTCCTGGAGATCCGGACAGGTTGTGCTAGTCACATAAAAGGACTCGGATGCTCTTTAGAGTTCTTGCTAGTCAAGACACTCTTTTAAGGTTTTGTGACAGTCACGTGTAAGTGGACCTGGAGATCTTGTCGGTCATGCTTTGGCACATAAATGGTCCTAGGATACTCTTTCGAGGCATTGTGACGCACGTAATAAGTCCTAAGGATTCCAAAGTATGTCCAGTGATGATGAAGACCTACAGGTGGTGGGCCTACATCCAGTATGAAAAAGAACTAGCTCTGTAGAACTTCCTATGACGAGTAGATCGTAGATTGATTGAGATAGCAGCAGCAGTAACGATGACGATGACGATGATCCAGAGAAGAATACTTGTGCTAGTAGATCTGTGTCGAGAAATACCTTCCTAGTTAAGAGGGAGTGTTGATGTATTTGTAACTTTGGAATGTATTTCATATATGTATATTGTATTCCTATAGAGATGTTATTATTCTTCCATATGGAAGTGTTTGTATTCCTATAGAGATGTTATTATTCCTCTATACGGAAGTGTCGTGATTTATATTGTAAGTTTCGTAACCTATACTTGATGGTTATTAGACCACCTTGTTGGGGTCGGCCCTATATAATTCATGTGGGTTAAAGGGCTATTAGACCACTCTATTGGGGGTCGGCCCTGTCAGCATTATGTTATGTGGTTAAGTTAAGGCCGACCTAGTAAAGGTTATTAGGAAAGTCAAGTCAAATATAAATAGAGTGTTGGAGGCACTCTATTTCATCATTCTATTATTCACTCACACACTCATTGGAGAGTGGCGCACTAGTGGAGGAGGAGAAGCTACTTCTAGGAGGACTATCTCTTGTACTTGGGTTGTATCATTGCTCTATCTATCTCTGAGGAAGTTGCAAGGTTTTTCACCTTCTTGGTTTTCCCCGATGAAACTTTGTGTCTCTTGTGTGCTTGCATTATTATGTCCATGATTGATATGTTGTAGATATGCTGTACATTCTATTCTCTCAGTTAAGATCCTAGATTAGATTGAAATTTCTGAAAAACTAACAGCACTCTGGCTGTCACTATACAACCTACTATCCTTCTGCTTCTTACCCAATTCCTCCATAAACCTCTACAACCAAATCATCTCTTTACTAGCCTCTGTGATAGAAACATACTCTACTTCCATTGTTGAAAGTACAACAACCTTTTGCAGTTTCGAAATCCAACTTACTACTGTTCCACCTACAGTAAACACATACCCTGTGGTTCTCCTCCTGCTATCCTTATCACCTGCCACATCTGCATCAACATATCCCTGTAGAACAGTGTATGAACCTCCAAAACATAATGCCTGATTAGTAGTACCTCTCAAATACATGAGAATCCACTATACTTCCTTCCAATGTTCTTTACCTAGGTTGATCATATATATGCTCACAACTCCCACTGCATCTGCAATTTCTGGTCTTGTGCACACCATGGCATACATCAAGCTTCCAACTGCTAATAAATAGGGCATCTTGGACATGTAATATGTCTCTTCTTGTGTCTTGGGACACATTTCCTTACTTAGATGGAAATGGTTGGCCAAAGGTGTACTAACTGGTTTTGCATTCTGTATTCTGAACCTCTTCAACACCTTTTGTGTGTACTCACCCTGAGACAATGTCAATTTGCGATTTTTCCTGTCTCTTGTTATTCTCATACCAAGGATTTGCTTTGCAACACCCAAATCCTTCATCACAAATGAATTTGCTAACTTCCTTTTGAGCACATTTATTTTCTGCATGTTAGACCCTGCAACAAGCATGTCATCCACATACAATAACAAGATAATATAACTTCCATTATCTAGCCTCTTGAAATAAACACAGTGGCTAGAATGACATCTACTATAACCTTGTTCTGTCATAAACCTATCAAATTTTAAATACCACTTCCTTGAAGCTTGCTTCAAACCATACAAGCTCTTCCTTAACCTGCATACCAAATTTTCCTTCCCTTTGACCTCATACCCTTGTGGCTGCTGCATATATATCTCTTCCTCCAAATCCCCATGGAGAAAGGTTGTTTTTAGATCTAACTGTTCAAGATGCAAATCTTCTACTACCACTAGACTTAAGATAGTCCTAATTGAAGTCATTTTAACAACAGGAGAAAATATTTCATCAAATCTATACTTTTCTTCTGTGCAAACCCCTTTACAACAAGTCTGGCCTTGTACCGCTTCTTTCCTCCTTCTTCTTCCTTCAACCTATAAATCCATTTGTTCTGCAATGCTCTTTTACTAGCAAGCAAATGAACCAAATCCCAAGTCTAGTTTCCTACCAATGAGTCCATCTCCTCATTCATCCCTTGCTCCCACTTCTTTCTAGTTTCCACCTGCATTGCTTCTTCATAACATTCTGTTTCACCAGCATCAGTCATCAATAAATAATACATTGAAGGAGAGTATCGTACAGGGAATCTACTTAACCTGGTAGATCTTCTTACACTTGCAGGAGTTTCAGGTACTTGCTGTTGTTCTTGATTTTCTGGCACCTTTGGAAATTCATTTTCTTCAATTTCATCAAGTACTGTGTACTCTGTGTTTTCCTTTTCCTGTTTCTTTCCTTGCAACTGATCTTTATATATTAACTTTTCATTGAATATCACATATCTACTCCTAATGATTTTTTTTATTTTCATAATCCCATAAGTGATGACCAAAATCATCAACCCCATATCCAATAAAGGTACATTTCTTGGATTTGGCTTCAAGCTTTGTTCTATTTTCTTTATCAATATGGACAAATGCTTCACAACCAAATATTCTAATAAATGAGTAGTTTACCTTTTTACGTATCCATGCCTCCTCTAGAATACCACCATCCAAAGCACTAGAAGGCCATATGTTTATTAAATAAACAACAGTATTTACAGCATCTGCCCAGAACTATAAGGGCAACCCTGCATGCAATCTCATACACCTTGCATGCTCCATGATCGTTTATTCATCCTTTCTGACACACCATTTTCTTGTGGTGTTCCTAGTACTGTCGTCTCTCTGTGAATCCCATGGTATGCATAGTAACTATCAAACTCCTTGCCGCAATTCTCACCTCCATTATCATATCTGAGACACTTCAACCTTTTTCCTGTCTCATTCTCAACCAAAGCTTTCCACTTCTTAAAAGTAACAAACACATCAGATTTATGTCTAATGCAATAAACCCAAGTTTTTCTAGTTGCATCATCAATAAATGTAACATAATAATGAGATCCACCAAGAGATTGTACATGAGCTGGTCCCCATACATCTGTATGCACAAGCTCTAACTTTTCATTCTTCTTTTGTTTCCCAACCCTGAGAAATCTGACTCTCTTCTATTTTCCATAAACACAGTTCTCACATAATTCCAAACTTACCTGCTTCGAATCTAGCAGCAACTTCCTTGAGTGGAGAATCTGCATCCCCTTCTCACTCATGTGGCCAAGCCTATGATGCCACAATGTTGTATTTGTTCCTGTGGAAGCTAAAGAGATAGAATGGTCAACATTATGAGGACATAAATACAACGTACCTAACCTGTCTCATTTTTTTATCACCATTGATCCTTTAGTGATCTTCCACCACGTTTCTCCAAATGTAGATAGACAGCCGCCACCTCCCAACTGCCCTGTTGAGATCATATTTCTTTTCATAGCAGGAATATTCCTAACATCTTTTAGCAGCCATTTAGTTCCATTCTTAAATTTTATCCATACCTTACCCATTCCAACAATTTTACATGGCTCATCATCACCCAATAAAACATGTCCAAAATCGCCTGGAACATAATCATGAAAATATATCCTATGGGGTGTAGCATGACATGAAGCCCCTGAATATACTACCCAATAATCACTAGTATTATCTAATGCAAGAATCAAAGCATCTTGTAACACATCACCTGCTACATTTTCTTCCTGGGTAGTTTCCTGTTGTCCATCTCCTTTCTTCTTTAGAGATCTGCAGTATTTCTTCAGATGTCATTTCTTTCCACAGTTTCAACACTCTACTTTTCCCAGTCTGGACTTGGATCTTCCCATTTTAGACTTGCCACGATTACCTTGGCTCTTTCCTTTCTCCTTTTGTCTTCCCCTGCTCTCTATGGTCAACACATTACCTAATGTCTCACCTATGCTTTTTCTTCGCATTTCCTCGCTAAGAATAACACCAATAACATCATTAAATTTCAAGGTGTTTGAACTAGAGACAGAGTTACTTACAACCATGACCAGTCTATTCCAGCTTTCTGGCAATGAAGACAAGATTAGAAGATCCCTAACCTCATCATCAAAGTTCCAACTTACAGAACTTAGTTGATTTGTAACCATATTAAATTCATTTAAATGATCAGCAATAGATCCACCTTCAAACAGATTCATATTAAATAAATGCCTCATTAGAAATACCTTGTTGGAGGCTGAGGGTTTTTCATACAGCTTACCCAAGGCGCTCATTAAACCCTCTGTTGTCTTTTATTTTGAGATATTGAAAGCCATCGACGAATCCAGGGACAGTCGTATTGTTCCCAGTGCCTTTCTGTCAAGAACCTCCCATTCTTCGTCCTTCATAGTCGTCAGCTGCTTTGCTCTTCCTCCCAACGGTAGGAATAGATCCTCCTGGTACAGAGAGTCCTCCATTTGCATCTTCCATAACTAGTATTTTTGTCCATTAAACCTCTCGACCTTAAACTTTCCTTCTTCCGCCATTGCTCCCACTCGAGCCAGAAACCCTAGTTTATTGCGGGTTTATTTTCCAAATAGACCTTTAGCTCTGATACCAATTGTTAGAAAAACAGGATCGCAAAGCAATAACAATAAACAAAAATGAAAATATAATCACACAAACACATTACAAGAGAGACACCAATATATCGTGGTTCACCCAAGATGGGCTACGTGCACACTGAAATTGTCAGTCCTTATTATTATACCATCCAACAAATCAAGGGATACAACCTGCAGCACATCCGCTGCACTTCCCCTTCACTGTCTCACAATCTCTCTTCACGATCTCAGAGATATTTACAATGCATAATACCTAATACCTCAACCCTAGCCGTATTAAAATGTCTTTCTTATAAAGGGTAATACAATGGGAAAATACCACAGGTTACCCAAAACCATGGGCCCGTAATTTGTTGGAGAAACAGCCCAAAAATTTCATGTGCCCCCTAGCTGGGGGAGTGCAACCACTCCCCCGGACCCTCTGGGGAGCGTGCCGGGATCATAACCAAGCCTGGGGTACAAACATAGTGGAATCATCGTCTATGAGACTGGAATATCAGGCTCCACAACCAACAGCTACAACACCCTCATTTATGCCTCCTACAACAGACAAGGATGCTACTGCACCCTTATTTACCAACCACTACTGGAAGGAGGCTACAACCCTTTGGTTTATCAGCTATAACTGAAAGGATTATTCGACACCCTATTTACTAGCTACCACTTGAAGGAGGCTACAACCCCCTTGTAGGCATGTAGCCTTCCCTAGCACCACCCTACCTCTCTAATGTGTTTATATCAATCCTCCAGACCTTTATTACTTCAATCGTGTCATATATAATTCTTTGTTTTCTTCAGTCTTTTTCTTCTCTTGCTGCTACATAGATATGGGCTACAAACAACTTCAACTCCTCCCTTTAATTTCTGACTTATGTTATGCACTTCTTCATCTCGAATATGCAAACATTCTAGTCTATTCCTCTGGTCTCAATGTTTCTTTAAGTATTCATCTCAAAACCTAGCATACACTTCAATTCTTGTTCTTGTTGAACCTTCAATATGAACTATTGAGACACTTTCTTTCCATTCCACACTTTTGTTTATATATTCTTCTTCATCATTTAACCATTTCATCTTTACAAAATGAACTCATGCTCTTTCTTCCTCGTGCCTCTTCAAATATCTGTTTATTACTGATTTTAATTCTATAATTCTATTTATCACAGATTTAAATTTATTATTTTGTTTATTTCTATTTTTTAATTAATTAATTAATTAAAACTTCATTGGTCATCCTTCAGGCTTGCGGGCTTCATTCATTTGTGGGATATCCTTCATCTTCAGCCAGCAAGCTTCTTCTCTCATGGCAAACCCTCAAGCCTACGAGCATCTTCTTCTTCTACCTACGGGCATGGTCCAACATTTCGCGGGCTTGTCTTCTAACCTCCTATGGGCATATCTCCCTTTACCTGTGGGCATAACCTAGCTTTTGCATGCTTATGCCTTAAGCACCTTGCGGGCTTAACTTAAGCCTCTACGGGCATTTTACAAGCCCTTGCAGGCATTTCTTTATCCTCTGTGAGCATAATAAATCTCTTGGGAGATTGTATCCCTTAAGCCCTTTGTGGGAATTCCATAAGCCCTTATGGGAATAACTTAAGCCTTTGCGGGCATTTTACAATCCCTTGCGGGCATATCATAAGTTGTCATTTAACCTTATTTTTCACCATTTTGGCAGGCCAAAACATCACACGTGTGAGCCTCAAAGAGAGAACTAACACCATAGTTAGATGGCCAGATCACCAGGGAATATTTCCATGCCATATGGAGAATTTATTATCACAAGGACACTCTTTGGTGGGATTTTCCAAATGCCTCTTCAACCTTTATTTGGACATCAAAACAAACTTTTTCTTACTTTGCCAGGCTTGTCTTTCATACGTGTGAACTATAGAGGAAAATCTGATCTTATGGATAGATAGCCAGTTCATCAAGGATAATCATTAGACACCTAATTAATTTTATCAGCACAAGGACACCTCCTTGCAGGAATTTCCAAATGGCCTCTTAGCCATGTGAGTTCAACACTTAGCCAAATTTTTGTTCTTAATATGCAAAACAAACAACATTTTTCTCATTTTGGCAGGCTTGTCTTTCACACATGTGAACTCCATAGGAAGATCTGAGCTCATGGTTAGATAACCAATTCACCAGAGAACAAGCATATTCCATCTGATTAATTTTATCAGCACATGAACACCTCCTTGCGGGCATTTCCAAATGGCTTCTTAGCCATGTGAGTTTGACACTTGGGCAATTTTGTGTCTTTAATATATAAAACACTTTTTCCTTCACTTTGGCAGATTGATTTCTTTCATATATGATCACCATAAGGAAAACTAAAAGCATGTTTGGATAGCTAATTCAACAATGAACAAGACCATGTCAAAATATGAACTTATTGACACACACCCATCATCTGGAGAGAATTTGAAAGTGTCCTTCCAAACTGCTGATTTGACACTTGGGAAAAATTATCAAACCCTAGGTTAAAATGAAGTGATTTTTCTTTTCATCAAATTTGAAGTGTGAGACATCCATTGGATAGGGGCCAACTAGGGGATTCTATCCAAACCAATTTCGCCCCTTGAAACCTCTTTCTTTCTCCTCGGTGGGCATTTTACTGGAGCAATGTAAATGAGGGTAAGAAGCACTTTTGGCAGATCAATATCTTCCTCCTCAGAGACTCTTTGGACAATATGATACCATGGTCAGATGAAAAAAACAACATTCTACAAGATGACCATATGGTGCGTTCATTTTCTTCAACCCACAAGCTATGGCTGGCATTTCCCTGAGGCCACTTAGGCAGTTTTGCTACTTTGGTGTAAAAGCAACTTGAAACCCTATTTTGGAAGACTTATAACATTCTCCTCATAAATGATTAAGGAAAACGGAGACCATGACTAGATAGCCACTTCAACAATATATAGCCTTATATGATGGTGCATGCATTTTTCTCAAACCATGAATTATGGCAGGCATTCTCTTAGATCAGTTTTGACTACTTTTTCCATACTTAGTCAATTTCCAAAGTTTCACAAACTTGTCATACTTTTCCAAAATGATGTCATATTTCAACACTGACTTAATGATAACACCAAAACACCATCATGTGTCTTTCCAGCTTCACCACACATGCCACATCATCATTTTATTTATCCTTCCTTTTTCTTTCACTAAGTTTGCCCTACCATCATGTCATTGGTTATTCCTTTGTCATTACTGAACTTTTTTGACATCAATGACAATCATATTCAACATTCTCCCACTTTGGAATTGATGGAAAAATCTAAGGATTCTCCCCCTTTGGCATTGATGGAAAAATATAAACATTCTCTTCCTTTGACAACAATGACAAAGGATAACTTATTATGCTCTTTTGCTGCAACCATCTTGATAGAGATTTTCCTATCCTTCTTCCTTTTGATAACTGCCCTTCTTTTGCTTCACGTCCTCCTTTTATCTTGGACTTGGTACTACTCACTTTGTTTTAAGATAATCTTAGTTATTATCTTGTAGCAGGCCTTTAAATGAGAACCTGGATGATGACTTCATAAACTCCCCCTTTCAATGTTCCTCCCCTTTGTCAACATTTTCTCCATTTTGTGATAGGGTTTATACTTTGCTCTTTGTCAACCATACACCAGTCTTATCATTTGACCATAATCATCTCTTCTTCTCTAATTCTCCTTCCAATTTTGTTACACTTCAACCATGTGCTTGTCACATAGATGTTTTCTGGACCAAATGTGTTTCTTCAATTTTGTCACCTCTACTTTATTTCTTGACTTTGATGAAGATACCCTTTTATTATTAGCAAGTGATATTAGTTACCTTCAAATACCAATTGTGATTTTCTGATATTTACTCCCCTGAGTATATGATCCCCTCTAATGATAATTTCAGGGTTTCTCTTTTAGGTCATGAGAGACTTTAGAAAATATTTTCATAATCCTTCTCTCCATCGATGTATTCTTCATCTTCATATTGATTTCCATCATAAAGGATGTCATTCTTATCTACACCACTATTATGTTGAACATCATCCTTGGAAACTTCATTGATGCTTGGAATATGTATTTCCTTTGACTCTTTCTAGTCTTCCTTTCTTCTCCACATCTTTACATGAGGTACACTACTTACTGACCTTCTCTGTTTCTTGGACTCTATACTTTGATATTTTCCCTTGGTTCTGCAAATAACAACCTTGTGACCAAACTTGTGATAGCAGTGACAATATCCATAGAACCTTCCTTTATATTTGATGAATCTTTGATCTTCCTGCTTCACAACTTCCATCTTCTTCCATCCCTTCCTTTGTTCTTGACATTTTATTGAAGCATTCTTCCTCGGCTTACATTCTCTAGCCATATGTCCAAAATTATTACATGAGTAGCAATGACCAAAAAAGATCTGTTGGACTCTGCTTGTCATTTGTCTTTTAGGTATCACATGAGTTATGTGTTTATTATGAGATGGGGGAGCATACTTCTAACTATCCTTCTTAATCGGTATTTTCAGTGTAGCAACATAGCTTCTTTCATTTCTATCCTGGAGTGCAGGAGACAAATATTCTAGAATCTTTTCTTTGTCATAACCTAATCCAGTTTTATCACTTGATGGTCTTTGGCTGCTTAGGATTTCATCTAAAACCTTTGAGCTATTCTCAAATTTTGATTTAATATATTCTTCATCAAGCTTCTTTCTAAGAAGAATAACTTCTTGTCTTAAGATATCGCTCTCTTTCATGTGGTCTTCTAGCTTCTTTACTTCTTTCTTGAAGTTAGAAACTTCTTGTTTTAAGCTCTCACCCTCTTTCATGTGGTCTTCTAGCTTCTTTACTTCTTTCTTGAAGTTAGAAACTTCCTGTATTAAGCTCTCGGCCTCTTTCATGCTATACATTGTTTGTTGTTTTGACTTGTGCAGCTCCTTTTGGAGGGTCATGACTTCCTCTTCTTTTCATTTCTACTCTTCTAGGTATTTTGACAAATTTTCTTTCAAAGAATTGTTCTCCAATCTGATCTCTCTCAATTCTTCAAGGGTACTTATGAATTCAGCATGTAGGTCCACCTTTCTTTCCATATCTAAATTATTTTATGAAGTTACTGTCTCCATGAATAGATTTTATTCATCTTCACTATCTTCCAAGGAATAGAATAATTTATTCCTGTCATTAAATTTTTTCTTGCATATGGTTTTGTTCTTTTGATCTTCCTTATGGCCACAAGTTTCTTCATCATCATTCTTGAAAATAGCAAGGTATGCTTTTACTATTTCTTTGACAGAATAAAGCTTCTCCAATTTGACCCAAAGTTCCTTAGATGAGATGCATTGTCCTATCTTTTCTTTGATGGGTTGCGATAGTCCATCAAGTATCGCCTCCATTGCTATTGAGATATTTTTCTTGGACTCTTTCTGAGATGTAGTCCTTATTATTTTTGGTGGGATATAATCAGATATTACTGAATTCCATACACCCCATCTTAATGATTGTAAGTATACACACATTCTCATGCTCCAATATGCATATTCTTCTTTATCAAGTCCGATATCTTTGTAGGGTGGAATCCATTCTTGTTGATTGTGAAGAACCTGCAATAATTAATTAATGCAAATACACGAGATATCAAAAATAATAGAACTCATAATCACTTTTATATTGATCATGGACCACTTCGAGGGGGCAACCTCCTTTGAGCAAGCTCAATACAATTAACTTCATGGTGCCTTCAATGACCTCAACACACACTTATATACTAAGTCTATGCCCAATACTATGAGTCAAAACCATAAGACATATAATACTACGGGACGACTTTCAAAGCATATGCGTCCAATACTATGGGTCAATACTATGGGCTAATATAAACTATGGACCAACAATTACTACGGGATGACTTACAAAGCATATGCATCCAACAACAATATACTAACTGTTAAATTTTCAGAATTTACTTCAATCTGATCTAGGATCTTAACTGAGAGAACAGCATATCTACAGCATATCAATCATGGAGACAATAATGCAAGCACACAAGAGACACAAAGATTTACTTGGGGAAAACCATAAAGGTGAAAAACCCCAATAACTTCCTCAGAGATAGATAGAGCAATGATACAACCAACCAAGAGAGATAGACATGACCTAGCAGCAGATCCTCCTCCTCCATAAGTGCGCCACTCCTCCTTGAGTGCATGAGTGAGAAGTGAGTGAGCAAATAGAGTGCCTCCCGCACTCTATTTATACTTGACTTAACTTGCCTTTTTACCTAACTCATGTAGGATCGAACTTTACCACATAACATAATGCTGAGTGGGCCGACCCCCAATAGGGTGGTCTAATAACCCTTTGACCCACATGACTTATACAGGGCCGACCCCAAATAAGGTGGTCTAATAACCCATCAAGTATAAGTTACGACACTTACAATATAAATGACGACACTTCCTTATAGAGGAATAATACCATCTCTATAGGAATACAATATAAATATATGTGAAATACATTCCGAAGTTACATATACATCAACACTCCCTCTTAACTAGGAAGGTATTTCTCAGCACAGTTCTTTTAGCACAAGTCATCTTCTCTGGATCATCGTCACTAGATAATCGTCATCGAGTCATCATCATCGTCACTGCTGCTGCTATCTCAATCAATCTCTAAATCTACTCGTCATAGGAAGTTCTACAGAGCCAGTCCTTTTTCATACTGGATGTAGGCCCACCACCTGCAGGTCTTCGTCATCACTGGCCATACTGTGGAATCCTCAGGACTTATTATGTGCATCACAAAACCTCGAAAGAGCATCCCAGGCTGTTACGAGCACACAGCTCTACCTGTAGGATCTCCCATGGCGCTATTACATGTGACCTCACCACAAAACCTCGAAAGAGCATCCTAGGATGTTACGGGTACACAACTCCGACCTGTAGGATCTCCCAGGGCGCTATTATATGTGGTCATGGCAAAACCTCGCAAGAGCATCCTAGGATTGATTACGGGCACACAGCCCAACCTATCGGATCTCCCAGGGCACTATTACATGCCATAGGACAAAACCTCGCAAGAGCATCTGCCAGATATCCCAGGGCGCTATTACATGCCATAGGCAAAACCTCGAAAGACTATCTGCAGATCTCCCAGGGCACCGAATTACATGTCCTCCCAGAGCAAAACCTCGAAAGAGCATTTGCCAGATGTCCCAGGGCATCGATATTACATGCCATAGGCAAAACCTCGAAAGACCATCTACAAATCTCCCAGGGCACTGGATTACATGCTCATCTGCACAACCTGATCCACGACCACAGAGTATCACCCTGATACTCACTATACATCATCCTGATGTATCCATGATCATCCTGATCATCATCACTGCAACGTCCTGTTGCATGTCATCTGGAGCAACATCCTGAAGCTCATCATCTATGATCATCCTGATCATCACTGCAACATCCTGCTGCATGTCATCTGGAGCAACATCCTGAAGCTCGTCATCTATGATCATCCTAATCATCACTGCAACATCCTGCTGCATGTCATCTGGAGCAACATCCTGAAGCTCGTCATCTATGATCATCCTGATCATCACTGCAACATCCTGCTGCATGTCATCTGGAGCAACATCCTGAAGCTCATCATCTATGATCATCAATGCATCTTCCTGATGCATACCAAGTATGTACCTGATACATATCATCATACATGATCCTCCTGATCATCAATGCATCTACCTAATGCATACCAAGTATCTACCTTATACATATCATCATACATGATCCTCCTGATCATCAATGTATCCACCTGATACAAATACAAATACATGATACATATCACCATACATGATCCACCTGATCATACAATGTATCCACCTGATACATATACAGATACATGGTCCAAGCATCCAACAGGATGCATATACGAAATACATACACATGATCCAACTGATCATATCCAACATCTAACATGATGCATACATACATAAATGATCCAACTGATCATATCCAGCATCTAACATGATGCATACATACATAAATGATCCAACTGATCATATCCAGCATCCAACATGATGCGTACATACATACATAAAAATGATCCAACTGATCATATCAAGCAGAAACCAGAACATCATCCTGATGCTCATCATCCAGCGCTTACATCCACAGCCATGTGAAGGATCCTCCTTCCAACATGCTTGGAATGGCTTCAGCAAATGTGTCCATCACTTCTTCCTCGAAGTGTCCTCAATCTGAAGAACACCAAGCCTCTCTCTGAAGTACTTGAACTTCACTCTGGCTAGTGGCTTCGTCAGTACATCTGCAATCTACCCGTTCGTCGCAACATACAGAAGCTTCACAGCTCCTCTCTGCACCATATCCATGATATAGTGATATTTGATCTCTATGTGTTTCGACCTTTCATGAAACAATGGGTTCTTGGACAGCTTCACACAACTCTGATTATCACAGAAGATACCAGTAGCCTCCAACGGGAGATCAAATAACTCAGACAGTAGCTTCCGTAGCCATACTGCCTCACAACTAGCTGAACAGGCTGCAACATACTTTGCCTCAGCTGTACTCAGTGCTACACAGGACTACTTCCTGCTAAACCAAGAGATCACACCTGATCCCATACTGAAGAAGCACCCAGATGTGCTCTTCCTATCTGCAACACTGCCAGCCCAATCTGAATCAACATAATCGTGTAGGTTAAACTTTTGATCCGCCTCATACCTGAGTCCATAATCCACTATACCCTTCAGGTACCTCAGAACATGCTTTATAGCAACCAGGTGAACACTCCTCGGATCTGTTAGGAACTGGCTCAAATTGTTCACAACAAAGCAAATGTCTGGTCTTGAGTTCGTCAGGTACATCAAGGACCCAATCATCTGACGATACAAAGAGACATCAACCAGCTCAGATTGGGCATCACATAGAAGCTTCAGATTTGATGCCATAGGTGTGGCCATGGCCTTGCAATCCATCATTTCGAACCTCTTCAGGATCTCTACTACATACTTCCCTTGTCCAAGGAAGATTCCATCTGCACTCTGCCACACCTCCATGCCAAAAACAAATAGTGCATCATCCCCAAGTTCTTCATCTCGAACTCGGCAGAAAGCTTCCGCTGCGTGTCGGTAATCAATCTATCTTTACCTGTAACAAACAGGTTATCTGCATACAAAAGTAGTATCACTGGATTGCCTTCCTCAACCTTGTAGAAAAGGTTGGAATCTTCTTTACTCTTGGTAACGCCCAAACTGAATAGAAAGCTGTCTATCCTACCATACCAAGTTCTGCACACATATATGACTACACCATGTTGTCTTGAGATCCATCTGGTGCATCTTCTATTTCATCACTTTTATATTTCTCAATGCTGCCATCTGCAACATGCTTGATCTTGATAGATCCATATGGCAGTCATAACAAACTTCCCTTCAGGTCTTGGGACTACATCCCAAACATCATTCGACGGATCATGGCATTCCATCCTAGATCCTGGGAACTTCAATATCTTCAATATCTTCAATAGTTATCTTTATTGCTGGAACAAATGTTGTAGTCCTTTTGTAGGTGAAGATATACTGTCTTTCCTACAAAACAAGTTAAATTGCATGATTAGAAACATCTCATAATTTTCAGAACAAATTCTTACACATAAAGAAATATGTCATACAGTCATGCAATTATCTTAGCCAATGCTTCAATACAACATTTATCCATATCCCGTAACTTTCTAGATGCCTTCCAATCTCTACCAGAACATTGTTAAGAGTGTGCACAACTCCCAACATGTCAGCAAAGAGGTTTCATTCTAGATAAGTAGCAATGGAATGTTGTACAGTGCCATAGGCCACTTACCTATGTATATTAGTACTATATTGTTCATCAATGCAACTATTCTAATATGCACAACACATATCCTAAGTCTAGGAACATGAGCATATACATTATTGAACAATTTTATTTAAACAAACACATATGCAAGAAATGATAATTAAAATACTTGTCTTTGTTTGTTCGTTGGGTGGACTCCCTCTGAGTCTTCGCTTTCTTGAAGGAGCTGCTGGAGTCCTAATCTGCAGTAGCTTCTTCTACAACTTTCTGTTGTGGAATGTAGAGAGATGGTCAACACCCTCTGAATATCTGCATCCTTTCATAAACCACTGGAGTGTACTCCCTCTTGATCTTTGCTTCCTGGATTACCTGTTCTTCAACTCATATTCATCCTTGGTCCCTATGCATGCTTATTAGTATCATGATTGAGTTATCCTTGTGATCTCATATAAAATCATACATTCATTAGTATACTTTTAAAACACAATAATCTCAAGCATGTATAATCATGATCATTTCAAACAGAAAATAATAAGCATTAGCATTCAAGGTTTATGTAGGATTCTTATGGTTAGTCAAATCATAAGAAACATAACATGTCTAAACCTATAATTACTCAAACCTATGACTCTTCGGGTTAGTTGAATCATCAATCAAGATAAGAGATATAATATGCATAAAACCTGTGATTATTCAAAGCTATACCTTCATGATTCTTCTGGTTAGTCATATCATCAATTATGGTAAGAAACATAATATGCATACAACCATGATTATTCAAACCTATGACTCTTCGTGAATAATCATTATCAACAACACATTAGTATAAGATCCTAACACAAGGTAGGATTCTAGCTTGATATAGGAAAAACATTCCTGGATTAGCATGCTAGCTATTTATGTCTAACATACCCGCATAATGTCTTCTGGTTCTCTTCAGTGACTTGTGCTAGTAACCTGCATGTCTCGTAAGTTAACCATTGTAGAAACAAGTTATACATACCTCGAAAGTAGATCTTCTATGTAATCCATGACAATGGATGAATCCTTGTCTTCATGTCACCATGATCATACGTTCTTGAAGTAGAACATGATTTGTCTTTCTTGGTGTACCTTTTATGTTAGCAGACAACATAAACCTCATACAACACCATAATGCATTAGTACAATCATAAGTGTCAACACCCTAACCAATGAATATCTTCTATCATGCATTCAAAAATTTTGTTAAGGTGATACGACAAATCTAAAATCAAGATTGTACTAACCGTAATAACATGAAGACAAACATACCATAAACTTAATCATGAACAAATATCGAAACATACCTTGATGAGTCATACCTGTCGAGATCGCTTGTAATATTCTTATGTAAAGCCTTAGCCTCATCTCCCTCTGAAACAGGAACTCCTTCACTTATGCAGGTGACCAATCCATCTTCTTCTAGGATTAACCCTATCCACTTGATTTGCAAGAACTGGACCTGTAGCTGGATATGGGTTTGTCAGAGAAACCCCAAAAATTCAAACTTTGAATTTCAAACTTCCGAAAGGATAGAAATATGCGCCTTGATGAGCTGATCAAGCTAGTATATTTAGAATTTGAAAACTGCAAAGTTTCACTCCTCAATTTTGCCTTTGAAACTTCCAGATTCACTGAACGTGACCCTGAACTGGTGTTTGATGAAGCCCACTCTTTTGCCCCATAAAAAGGTTTGATCCAAATCTCTAAGCTTCTATTTTTCTGAGGAACTTCCAGCCATGGTCACAGATTTAAAAAATTCTCATTTTTACAGAAGCCCTAATTTTCCACTTTTCTGATCAAAGTCCCGAACTAGGGTTTGATCAAGCCCGGCCTTCTGCCCAACCAAAAATTCTGATCTTGGTCTCTAATTTCTATTTTGATGAGTAGCATCTAGTCGTGGTCTCCGATTACAAAAATTCCAACTTTCTTCAAAGCCCTAAATTCCAGAAGTCATGAATGAAGGTACTCAAAAATAATTCTGTTTTGACAGAAATATGTACCTGATTGTTTCTGGTGTAACTCCAAACTTTTTGATCCACAGGGTCTTAAAAAGGTTTCCTGAGATATCCTGACCTGTTACCTTTCCATCCTGATAGGTCTGACCTCAATTGGATTCTCTGAGAGAGAGTTATGTCAAATGTCGCAACGTGACCTGTTTTGGGATAAAACAGGAGAGCGAACTTGTACAGATTTCCACGTGTCACTATTTGAACTTTGGCCTCTGAAAAAATTTCTTGAGATATCTCGGCCTTTTATCTTTCCATCCTAATAGGTCTGACCTCAATTGGACTCTCTGAGAGAGAGTTATGCCAAGTGTCGCAACATGACCTGTTTATGGAATAATACAGGAGAGCGAACTTGTACGGAGTGCCACATGTCACTGATTCAACTTCGGCCTCTGAAAAAGCTTTATGAGTTAGTACAGACTGTTCACTACCTGTCACTTTTTACTAAATTTCATTTGGAGCTTCCTAGCCCAAGTTATGACCTTTTTCCCAAGGTCACCTGATTTTGACTCAGATCTGGAAGAGGCAGAAACCCTATATTGTACAGATCATAAATCACAAAGTACAACGAATTAGAGGTTGTCCTTTGGACACAAGGTACATGGGGATCTTAGCTTCGTCCTGTAACAATTTCAGATCTGAAAAGTTTTCCAAAACGGATTTATAGCGAAAGTTCTACGATGACTGGTTTTTGCTATATCAAGCCCTAGCATCGTAAGTGCAACAAGTGTCATACATGCCATATCATGCCTTCTTTCAGGCTAGCTCTGATACCATGTTAAATTTTCAGAATTTACTTCAATCGGATCTAGGATATTAACTGAGAGAACAACATGTACAGCATATCTATAGCATATCAATCATGGAGACAATAATGCAAGCACACAAGAGACACAAAGATTTACTTGGGGAAAACCATAAAGGTGAAAAACCCCAATAACTTCCTCAGAGATAGATAGAGCAATGATACAACCAACCAAGAGAGATAGACATGACCTAGCAGCAGATCCTCCTCCTCCATAAGTGCACCACTCCTCCTTGAGTGCATGAGTGAGAAGTGAGTGAGCAAATAGAGTGCCTCCCGCACTCTATTTATACTTGACTTGACTTGCCTTTTTACCTAACTCATGCAGGCTCAAAATTTACCACATAACATAATGCTGAGTGAGCCGACCCCCAATAGGGTGGTCTAATAACCCTTTGACCCACATGACTTATACAGGGCCGACATCAAATAAGGTGGTCTAATAACCCATCAAGTATAAGTTACGACACTTACAATATAAATGACGACACTTCCTTATAGAGGAATAATACCATCTCTATAGGAATACAATATACATATATGTGAAATACATTCTGAAGTTACATATACATCAACACTAACATAGTAAAGAGAAGGGTTGACACGGGTTCCTAACATCCCCTCTCCCTTAGAAAAAGCTTTTTCCTCAAAGCTTTGGTTGGAGAAATTGCTACAGATTTTTAAGGAGTGGTTCCCCAGTAGCATCCTCGGGTTGCATTTCGGGCCACTGATGCCTTTGAAGTGTCAGGGAGGATTGCTTAGAATTCTGTAGACGAAGAAGAACCCTATCAGTTGCGCGGAAAATACGCTCAGAATGGTGTTGATCGGCTTGTTGTTTCAAGCGAATTCTGGCCATGTGAAGATTGTCCTCCATAATGAGAAGAATCTGATCGTGGTTTCGAAGAACCGAGTCAATTTCTTGAACTAGAGAACTGCTAAAGGTGTATAGAAGAAGAACTGGTGGTGTCTGTCTATAGAATGCTTCATATGGTGTCCTTTGATATGTGATATTGTACCACCAGAGCGCTGCTAGGAAATCCATAGAAATAGTTGGCCAAAGCTGTGTAGGGATGGGCAAGGGTTTGAGCAATCCCGAAAGGAGTGTCGTTTCACCCTTGTTGACTTGGAAAGTATCACAGTCAACCACCATCTGTTGAATTGTCATTTTCAGTCCCTGCCAAAAGAAGTTACATTGTTCCTAGTCATACATTTTGAAGAACCCGGAGTGCCCTACTGATGAAGAAGCATGGAGTTCATAGAAGAGATAGCCCTGTTGAACATATTGCAACCAATTTGGAACAAGCAGAGAAAGAGCTGTAAGAGAAACTGGGTCATCAATTGTGCGAGAAGGAGCATCTGCCACCATATTGCCCTCACCCTTCTTGTAAGTGATCGCATAGGGATAACCCATGAGTTGGATAACCCATTTCAGGTGTGTTGGGGAGGAGACCCATTATTCCAGAAAATTTTCCAGACTCTGGAGATCAGTCTTGATGCAGAAATAATTCCCTAATAGGTATGGCTGCCACTTCTGTACTGCATGCAAAATAGCCATTAGTTCCTGCTGAGAGGTAAATGCAACTAAATTCTTACCATAAAGGTCTCTTGAAAGTGGCAAGCTCATTGGTTCAACAAAGACACCTACATATCTATCCAAGGAAGTAGTGGAGACCGTTGATGGGTGCATCTGAATGGAATGGAGTTGAGCGATGATACCATGTGAATTCTTCTTAAGGATTTTTTCCAGGCGATGTGAACTGATGATGCAGAGAGACCCTGGTTGTAAGCCCATTAATTTGTGTTGTGCCCCATTGACTGAAAACTACATCAAAAGTTCCGAAAAATCCCATAAGATGGGGCCAAGTGTGCGTAACCATTGAACGCCGAAAACCACATCACATCCTCCTAAGGACAAGGCAAACATGTTAGAGCACAGGTTATAATCTTCCATAGAGATACGCACATTGTGACACTTCCCCTTGCAAGGTAAGGTGCCCCCATTGGCAACCATGACTTCAAAGTTGGAGCAAGGATGGACAAAACAATCATCCTGTTTGGCAATCCAAGGGTCAATGAAGTTATGAGTGCTACCAGAATCAATGAGTATGGTAAGAGGGAGCTTCTTAAAGTATCCCCTAACTTGCATTGTTTGTGGGGTGGTGACGCCGGTTACAGCATGGAGAGAGATCTCGGGTGGTTCGTCCTAAGATGGGGTGTCAACATGCGGGTGTTGAATGTCGACCTAGTCATCTACTGTATCTGGAGCTTCTTCATCAAGTTCTAAGGCAGGCGGAGAATCCACATCCAAGAGATAGAGATTTTGTTGAACGCGTCTATGTCCCCGAGTGAATTTCTCATCACAATTATAACAGAACCTTTTTTCTCGGCATGCCTGCATCTCTGTTTCAGACAAATGCTTGATAGGAGTTGGTTGCAGAGCAGGCGTGATGGGAGGCCGTTGGGAACCCATATTTCTTAAGGGAACAAAGATGGTTTTGGAGCATTGTTGAGCCGTGATCTTGTCCTCTGCCAACTTAGCCAACCCTAGGACTTCCATCATTGTGTTGGGACATAACATTTTGACCTCTGAGCGGATTTCATCCTTAAGACCACTGATAAAACAACTCATGTAGAATTCATCAGATAATCCTTCTATGTGATTGGTCAGTTTCTCAAATTATGTCTGATACTCTCTCACTGTGCCAATTTGGTGAAGTTTAGTGAGTGCTCCTATGAAGTCATCAAAAGCACTAGGACCAAATCGTGGCAAAAGGAGTTGGCAAAAATCTGTGCAATTTGGCTCAGGATGAGCTTTGATGTACCAACGGTACCATTGAAGGGATTCTTGTTCCAAATGAAAGGATGCAAGTGGAACTTTCTGGACATCAAAAGTATTATGCAGACTGAAATATTGTTCTGCTCGGTATATCCATCCAGTTGGATCAGTACCATTGAAGCAAGGAAAATCAAGCTTCGGCCCGCGAAAATTGTTGGAAGAAGAGAACCCGGTGGCTGCAAAAGATTATGGCTGTCGGTTATTATTCATGGCTGAATGCTGAAGATGGAGGCTGAGAATTCTTTCATCCAGATCTTGGAGTTTGGTTTGGATGGCTGCAAGTGCTTCCTCCATGGTTTTTTTTTTTTTTGGAAATGGATAGAAAAACACAAACAAAAGCTTATTTAGTAAAGGAAGATTTGGATTTGGGAAAAACTCGGATGGGTAATTGGGGTTTGACTAGGTTTTGGACACTTTTTGATGGACAAGGAAGCAAAAAATGGGGATTTCAAAAGCGGGGTGAAAGAATGAGAAAATTAGATAGAGAGGGACAAAGAAGCAGAATTAGGAAAGAAACACGGTGGAAACATTTGAAGGTGTTTGGGTGAAAATTGAAGGAGTTATGGAAAACCCTAAAAATATACAAATGTGGGATTTCTGGTCCTAGGAAGTGGAATTTGGGATAGGGTCTTTAGAAATGAAATATGCAGAATGGGATTGCAGGGATGTCAGTGAAGTTTCAAGGAAACAGAGTTGAAACAAGGGAGATATGGCCCAAAAACAAAATTTTTAAAAACTTTTTTCTTTTTCCTTTTTTTTTTTTTTTTTAGAAATGGATCGGCACCAGCAGCGCGTAAGGGATCCGCAACAGATGAATCTGATATAGCACGGAAATGATCGAAAATGGTTGGATCTGGAACAACTTTCAGAATAGATCTGAAATGGCTGGATCTGGAGAGGAAGTGATTGGCAACAGTTCAGCTGAAAATAGATATGGACCCCAAGTATGTTCAGCTTCCTATCGGTTCAGGGGATTCACTTGACCACCAATGTTGTCTGACGGCTTACGTATTGGGGTAGTACCCCTCACTCCATGGCTCAGGTAAAACTGATAACCGCTTTGCCACAAACGACAGCTCTTGGTTTACCTCAGGGGTGGGAACTAGTCAATCAGGTAGGGGTCATTGCCCTTTTTGCTGGAAAGTCCTCTCAATGGGCCAGCTACTTTGGAGTTCCTATGGTACTCCTCACAATGAGTTTTAGGGATTATGCCCAAGTAATTCCAACAGTTAAGCGGATAGGGGTTATCCCCAGATACGAACTTGCAACAAATGCGAAAAAAAATTTGGCAGAAATTCCACCCAACGAGCCCAAGAAAGTGCTCTGATACCAGATGTGAAGAACCTGCAATAATTAATTAATGCAAATACATGAGATATCAAAAATAATAGAACTCATAATCACTTTTATATTGATCACGGGCAGGGATGATTTTAAGAACCCCCCCCAAATTTATATGTATAAAAAATTGGCGAATCTCCCCAATATATAGGAAAATTTGAAGGCGATTTTATCAATAATATAATACGTATATATATTTTTTGGCGAATATTTCATTTTATTATATGATATTGTAAAATCTTGGTGAATCTTTCACTAAATTATAAGATATTGTAAAATCTTGGCAAATATTTCACTGAATTATAAAATATTGTAAAAATTTGGCGAATGTTTCACTAAATTATAAAATATTGTAAAAAATTGGCAAATATTTCACTGAATTATAAAATTTGGTAAAAATTTGGCGAATCTTTCATTGATCTATAAAACACATTGAATGGCACTCTGCTTGTTAATTATGAGTTCAAGGCTTCTTCAAATGTTGAGTTCAATTGCTCTATTTCAAGTTTTGGTCTCAATATCAAATGGTGGTGGCCTTAATGAAGCCTTCATATCCAAGCAAAGCCGAGTAGATCTTGGAGACATGTATTCTAAATGTGGGTGTTTGGAGGATGCACATAAAGTGTTTGGCCAAGTTCCAAAGCGAAATACAGCCTCATTGAATGCAATGCTTTCAGGATGTGCTCAACATGGACATGTCAGGGAGGAACATTATCAGAGGGGTTCATTCATAGCTCTGATGACGATAGCATTTGCACTTCTTCTTACTTACATTTTTTTCCTCTACTGCTTGAGTTTTTAGAATCTATTTGTAGTTCTCCTTGCAATTATTAGAGTTTTATTCTTGTTCTTATTTAATAGTCTTGGGAGATGACTTTTTTGAATTGCTTAGATCAACAAAGGAATTGAACCCACAGAATATCCTTCAATAGATTGTGTGGCTACCCTGGACTATGTTTGATACTTCAAGGCAAGTTTGTACATAGGTTTTAAGCTAGGCATGTTCCTTGAGTATTTTTCTTGGCACATACTTTGAATAACATTATAGTGATTTTGTTGGCATCATGTAGTGTCGACTATTGGGGGCTATCTTATTGTTGTGTCATACTTTTGGACAATGTAACTTTATTCCATCTAAATTCTTCAACAGTAGTACCATATCTGAATGTTATACCATTTGTTGATACCATATCTAAATGTGTCTAGTAGTTGATTTTGATTGTAGATGTTGTATTGTTTGTTGATATTGGTGTGTAGATGTTATTGTAACCCATGTTAGAGATTTTATTACAAATTGTAGTTTTCTATTGATTAGAGTTTCCATGAAATGTGGGGACCTGGACCTTGACAAACTGATAAACTAATAGAATTAGACATTATGCATCATTTTGGCCTCCACTAGCCAATTATGCCCGTGCAGGCTATGAAAATTATGAAATGTAATTATGCCAATTAGACTAGAGGAATGTTGGTCTCGTGCCAATAGGTCTCCTATGATCAATGCATAGGAACTTAGTGCATAGACCATTTTTCTCTTCGCTTAGCTATGTAGAGCTCATTTATTTTTCTGAATAATGATAAGTATTTACAAAGAAAATATACAATCAGCATAAAAGAATCGAAAAAGTGAAGACAATTAATTCATGCAAATAAAAGGTAATAAAAACTTATTTTCTCAAACCCTAAATCAATGGAAATCAACTAAATCTAATATTGATTCAATCTACAACAAAGGGTTAAATCAAGCATCAAATGAGAACTAGAAGCATTCAAGGTTATAACAAAATAATTAACCAAAATACATGCAAAGTCCAGAAATCGACCAAATGGTTCAAATAAAAGCAATAAACCAACCATAAACATTTGCACAAAATATTTGAGATAAACACCAACATGGTTTCGTGTACTTGAATGAGCTCATTCTTGCTTAGCGAAAGTGTAGTCAAATTAGTTATTTATCTGTTAATGCTAGGACACTATCTATGTGAAGAGATAGCTCCTAGGCCTAGCTTTGTCAAATTTCAGTGTCATTTCCTATCACATACAAGAAAGAGACAATGTAACAGATAAATATAAAAACATCAATCTTAAAATAAACTGCATCAAGGAAATGTATGTCATATCATCAATGTTATAACAAAAAAGTACAATGTAGAATCTATTTTTATTAAAACGCTAGCTCAAATTTACATATAGTGATCACCTGCAAGGGTCCATGAAACACCTATACCAAAATAAGACTCAAGAGTCTCTCATGTGTATTGGATCATGTACAATCTTAGGTGAAATCCATTTCCCAATTCACATTTGGGCCTGGTCCTCATTTTCGGCACTCTGAACATGACCTTCTTCGGATGAACCGTCATTATGATCCTCAAGAACATTATGTTCCATATCAAGTTCATTAGATAAAATTTTCATATTGTTTTATGCCCTTCTTTCACAATTTGATCGCCAAAGAGCTACTGCTCTTTCATATGGAAAATTGTCAACCTCATACTTTGTTACATATAATCTTAAGCATGTATCCACATTTTTATCAAGCGTGTTCCTCAACTTTGACTTCAAAAATGTCAATGCACTAAACATTCTCTCATCCTCCAATGATCCCAAAATCATGGTTTGACATAAATCTACTAATCTGAAATACTCTGACATATTTTGTAGTAGATATTCGCTACCACTGAGTGTAGTCCATAATTTTGTAATTGCACCATATTCTAGAGCATTATCCAACTTAGAAAATTGCTCCCACATTGTATCAGCAAAGCTTCGGGCTTGATCTTTCAATTTTTTTCCATCTAAAATACCTTGAATATGTTCTCCTTGTATCTTGGTCTCTCGACAAAAATGACTCTGCAAAATCTTACATTTTGCTATAAAGTCAACCTTTATAGTTTCTGAACATTGACGATTGTTCCAATATTGAGGGTATACCACAAACATGGCCTCCAACAATTCATCTCAAGGAAATCGTTCTCTTATCTCTGATGATAGTGATTTTGCGATTTCTATCAAGCTGTGCCTCACTAAAATCACAACATTGTCAAATTTTTCTCTTGACACAGGGCACTCTTTGGTGGTTCTTCCTATTTTGTCATTATAATAAAAAGGAACCATAGACCCACGTACTGCCATACATAGAAACCCTTTTTCATCAAACTTCAATAAATTTTCATCATTTTCAATATTGATTATCTTATCCCAGTTTGTAAATGCTAGACCTGTAAAAGAATCTGCCATCATATACAAATTATCTAATGCAAGGCATGCTAATTTTATAGCATTTGTGTATTTAGCAATATACGTGGTGCGACTCTGAGACATCTTCACGAGGCTATTCATTTCATGAAGTAGAGGAAGAACTCCAGCCAATGTTAAATATGTCTCTATATCAGTTAATAGAAAAAGAAGAGTTTGAGCTTTTTCTACACTTAGGAGATGTTCATACATCACCCCTACCAAGGATGCATATTCATCGAATAATCTTTGAGCTGGTCCCTTCAGTGAGATCCATCTTGTATCAACATCTTTTAATAGTTTTTTTCCATTTGTAACACCGTTGGCAAATTTTTTTAACTCTGAAAACCGTTTGGGACTCTGACAAAAGTATGCATGAACCTCACATACAATATATTCAACTTTTGAAACCAATGGAAAGTTGCTCACTATTTTAAATGAAAGATTCATCCTGTGAGCCATACAATGAATACCAATCATATACGGTGAAGCTGAGAGTTGTAGTCTAGCACAAAGGTTGTTCCTTTGTCCTTGCATTACTAATGCTCCATCTACTCCAACGCATACCAACTTCTTTGCGATCATTGAATGATCCATTCCACCAGTTTCCTTCGTATTAATAACAAGTTCATAAATGTTTTCTGCTGTAGAACTTTTGCTCATTTTATGAATTCCAAGTAGATAGGAATTCCTGATATGGTGATTGACCGTATAAATGCTCATGCAAATCCATGCAGTATTATCAACAGCTGTAACTTCATCCAAAGACAGTGACAAAAATGTAGCATTCACAATCTTCTCTTTCATATCATCCTTTTCTAATTGAGCTAGATATTTTCCCCATTCCCAACCACTCATTAAAGACCAATGAGAAGATGGAAAATTTGGCACTTGAATAAAAGATAGATATTTCATCATTTTGGGATAATCTATCATAGGACGACCATTGGACAGGATGTGAAATACAGTGCTTAATTCTATCGACTTCGATAACAAATCTTTTTCCATCATCTTTCCGAATTGAGAAGTTATGGTTCCTCCACTTTCATCCAGTTTTCTCTTATTTATTAAGTATTTATTGCATTCCTCTTCATATTGGAGATGTCGACATTGGCTAACAGATTTCCATCTAGTAGTAGATTTCTTCTCATCATTTACAGTTTTCTTATCATACACCTTCCCAACATGCTTCTCTATTGTGTCTAGCTTCATTTGCAATTTCACTACCTTGCCAAGTTTCCAACTACTTGAAATGCATTTAACTTCTTGTGAGGTCTCATTCTCATTTGTCGGAGGTATCAGTTCAATAAATGGGAATCTTGATACCCAATCAGATTGGAATTGTCTCCCGAAGTCCCATTGGCCTTTTCTCCTCTTCAGTGAATGGTCTATGTCACCTTGCAAGGAAAAATCTTCAACATTTGAGATACCAAATTCTGATGAAAAAGCAGTTGCCTCACTTTGATCACTAGAGGAATGTATTCTACCATCCATTGTATGTTTTGCAGATGCATCCTCCAAAGTGTTGACATCTCTCTCACCGATACCTTGCTCAAGAGAGTTTGAAGCATGAATATGATGTGGATTATTGGATTGATGTTTTTGAAAATATGATATTACATCCTTTTGTCTTAATGTTTTATTTTTCTTTCCATGATCCATGTTTGACATCTTACCTAATGTTCCACAATTGATATTCCAAATCAATATAGAAACCAGAAGGAAGCCTGCATGAGAAAAATGACATAAAATTAGTACAACTGCAATTCCCTACGAGGAGGTTGGTCCTCCACAACTGCAACAAAAATATACTAAGTGATTAACCTAGGGGCCACTAGAACAGCAGGGAACAAACAACACACCACTATAAAATTTTCCTACGATGATCAAGACCAGGAAAACAGAGATGAACTCTCAAAGGAAAGTTTGTGATGATTAGGGCCCAGAATGTATTGCTACCTCCAACAACCATTTGAGGTTGTGGTGATGGGGTCCCTTGTGCTCCTGATGAACTCATCTCACTGTCGTCGTGACTGGCGGGTAGGGAGATTAGCCACTTTGAAGAAATTTTGATAAAAGGATCTGTTTTAAAAATATTTTTGAAAAATAGAATCAAACAATCCTATGGTTTTCTAGACTCAACAAAAATAAAAAGCGTCCACACAGTAAAAAATTCCCTAAAGATTTCAAGCAAGCAAACTTACTCTTCCAAAGAACTGAAGCTCAGTGAAAAGCTAAATTGTAGGGCCTTCTGAAACTAGTAGTTGTTGAGGGATGTTAGCCCTCAGACAATTGCTAGCAGCGAAGGTATGAGAAACAGTTACAATAAAATTTAATCACCAGGGGTGCAAGTGTTGGTTCTTGACCAATCACCCTCCCAAGGAGTAAAATCTCCAAAGTCTGTCTCAGGTATTGCAAGTGTGTCCCACTTACAATAGCCTATGTGATGTCCTAAGAAAATCTACTAAAGTTACCACTTCACAATTCACGGTCAAGAAGAACAGTCACAAGTCAGGAACACGTCTCATAACCAGGCACTCTAGAAAAGTGATGTCACCCCGAGGACTTGTCACTTAAATAGAATTCCCTGATGAGCTCATGTCCCACTAAACAAGCAAGAGGGGGAACCACTCTTTACTTATCCATATTGACCTCGTGCTTAATGCATGTTTAAGAAGCGCTTTCCAGACATGTGTTTCATGTTAGTAATGGATTTCTCTCTTTAATCAATGCTAGTTTCAAATTTTTGCAGCCCAAGAGTGTTAACTCTCCAACCTAATCCAGGGCACTAACCTAAACTTGTTGGTGATATGAAAATCAAAATTTTGTCAATTTTAGATTAAGCTTCAATTTTAAATGTAGTTTGCTTAGTTTCAGGAGTGGAAATGAAACTGGTGGTGTTCTGACTCAAAAATAGAAAAATGAACCAAACAATGCAAAATGCTCACCACTCTACCTTTCAATTAGATGAATATTCTAAATTAAGGAAGAGTTAGAGGTTCAAAGGAGATCCAAAATAAAAGACAAAGATATCACTTATAAAAATGAACAAATAGCATTCTACAACAAAATGAAATCAAACTATTCGGCCAAGACTTAAACTAATCTAAGAAAAATAAACAGGTGGGATCAACCTCTGAACAAGGTGACCACTAGAAACGCTAGTCCCGAAAACCTTCCAGCTAGCTGGATGTCCGCAAGGATGCTAACGGGAAAGAGAAGTAACCACAAAACTATGTGGCCCTGCCCTTGGGATGAAATCCCAAGGATATTATCTCAAGTCAAGACTTGGAAGAGAACTAATCTAAGTACAGAAAGCAAATGAACTTATCGACATGTTGCGGGGTCTTGACTCTCAACCCTGGAAATCTATTTGAAATGGACATGGTAAGTCACACCACACCAATCTAGAAAATTTTACACCCACACCAATCTGGAAAATTTCTCACATAAACTCTTACAAAGAACAGAGACACAACCACATCAACATACCTTCTCACTTGATCGGTTGAAGCTCCGAGGATGAGAAAGGAAACCACCAAAGCAATAACTTCGTCAACCGGGCCTTTATCTACACTACAATGAAGTTATGAACCAACACCTTTACTTCCACTTTAACCTGTCAAAATAGTCTCCACCTTGATTAATTACACCAATTAAAAGCTCCTAAAATAACATCATGACAATCAACATAAAATTGTCTATTTTCCATAGCAAATCCCAGTAAAGGTAACCAAAATCTACCTATTATTTAGTAGGAGGAAATATATTTAAAAAACACAGAGTTTCGTCCCCTGCACTTGTGACAATGGTCTAAAATCATGGGCCAAAACCTTGGTATATAAGTTGCAAATCAATGCTTATTCGTGCTAACAAGTTCATTGACATTCCTTGACCAAATAAGATTACAAACCTGTTAGGTGGGATATATCCTATTATATTGAGTTGATGCTTCTATTAAGCATTATACATGTACAACATCTCTATAAGGGTTTGATTGAGAACCTTTGATTGGTTGTCATTTTATGGATAAGATGTGTATATATCAAGCATTATGTTTACATCATTTAGCCTGAATTTCAAAATGTATCAATAAATTTTGGATCCTCCAGCGATCTGAGTGCAGTTGCAGCAGCAAGCTAGTCTGTAGTGCATGCTCAAAACAACTAACCAAAAACAATGCTCAAAATAACAAATCTGTGGGTGAAAATTTCAAATGCATTCACAATCTAATGCATGCTCTATTTTAATGGCCAGCTCCAATGGAAAATTCGATGAGATAACTCTGTTGCCCATGGTGCATTCAACCTCTCAATTCTGTTAATCCAGCACATACATATGCTATGCTTCAATGTTGTTACAGGTTCAGGTTATGGCCTATGGCTGACAGCCAAACACAGATTTAATTAAAACACATGGTGGGTAGCAATGAGACCCATGGTCTAACCGTAGCACAATCCAAAAGTAATTAACTGGCTGTAAATGATGATTTAGTCAAATGATTTAGAATAAAGATCATTGAGCAACTGTTGCAAACCATTGATTTGAACCAGGGCAATTTGGCGGTGAACTAAGGAATTGGCACACTGATTATCCTAGGATGTTCCCAACAACATGGATTTATTTCTCAAATATCCATTGTTTACAATTGATGCTCATTCTCAAAAGTTCCCAGGTCTAATTGTTAGCCACTTTAGCATTGCTATGATGCATTAACTTGTTACCAGCATGTGATAACTATAAACAAGAAAATTTAACTCTACATGACAATAGGACTTCATATTATAGATTTTAAGGCTGCTTCCATACAGAGTGCTCAAAAAACGCAAGGGATAGATTTCATATGCTAACTACCATGGACAACCTCTTTTGTCACTAATCACCTTAGCAGGGAATAAAGTGGGCATCATACATTGGCTCGCCATATTGTTAGCCTTAGTGTATGCTCAATGCTCAAAGTGGATTTGCCACATGCCCTGTTTACAATACAATGGACGAGTCTTGACTGAAGCAATGGACTCACATATGTTGATGAGATTGTAAAGGATGATTTTATAGTTGTCTTATCTATTGCAAACGATGATACTAAAAGCATAAGTATCAATATTTGGTGGCGAACATATGCTTCAACTACATAGAATGGAAATTGGCCAAAAATGGTTTGGTATTGGGAAGTTCAGCTCTTAAAAAGTTACAAACAGGAGTGCAATCAAGATAGGGAAAACATCTCTAAATACAATTTGATGGGGGCTAATCAATAAATTGGCATAAAGTAATATGTCAAAAAATCTATCAATACAATCAATGAATTTGACAAGAAACTATTAGCAATAGTAGTCATATTAGCAACAGTAGCCTTTAACTAATTATAACTTTTTTCCTTGTCTTTAATATCTACAAAATTCATAATTTACTCTCATCCTCTATAATTGTGAGACCACCCTCCAACTTTGTGTAACATGCAAATCAAATATGCTTGGCCTTAGTAAGTAGTTTAATCGCAATAATTCTTTCAGTTGAATATGCAAATAGTATGAATTTGACATAATGCATCATTATGGTAAAGCTTCTGGATATGAACTGTGTTGGAGTTTATAAGTCCCAACATTTTGAGTGGACACTCTACCCATCATTTGATAAGCATAAGATAGGTGGAGTGTCCACTTGAAACGTTGGGACTAATAAAATCCAACACAGTTCATATCCAGAAGCTTTACCATAATTATGAATAACTGTGAAAAAATTTGGTCTCAAATAATGCATCATCCAAAAAATCCAAATATTCTAATTAGTGATTGTTGTAAGTTCCTATCAAGTTTGCAGTACCCTCATAAATTGATTCAACCTTGCCCAATGATTTGACTCCGTTGAGACACTAATTGCCTCTTGGCAAAGCAGATCAGTAATTTATCCATGTTACACTGAGCATCTGTAACTCTTTCCAATTAACGGGGGGTTGTTCACCACCTAAGATTCAGATAAACAAACTCAATAATTTACTCCCACAGCAACCACCACTTATAATTACTAGAGCCACTACAAGACCCTGAAATAATTGATGTAATCTTATCATCGAATATTTTGCAGTCACAAAGATGATTTCACCTTCAAGTGCTAGGAGTGAAGATAATACTCAAGTGTATATTGGGTATACCTTTGAATATGCTACATCTAGGTACCATCATAGGTCTGATTTCAGAAAAGACTACACCAAATGACCATCCAACATGAATGGAGGTGGGATGATGAATGAGACACATAACCAAAGCTGCTATCTATATTTTTTTTTTTGCATATACTTACTGCTCTAGAGTCCAACTACACTAGATTACCAACAAATATGACCATTTTCATAAACATTACTCTTAGAATTAGGTCAGAGATGCACTCTGCACTCCCCATATTTCATTTGGACATGGAAATATCAGTTCCATTAAGTGTACTGCTTGTTTTTGGCATCAATTCCTTTCTTCCCAATCAACCCAGCAATCTGTCATTCTACAGATAAGCACATTTGCATCAGATTATAGACTTCTGACAAATATTACCCAAAAGTTGGAGGTTGGAACTAACATGGAAAAACACTCAATAGTTGAATCAAGTAAGGTCGTCATGGCTTGAATATACTGAACATTAATGCCACAAACAGCTCAAGAGACATTATCGACAAACCAAAACTCAATCAACAAAAAATGGAATAAAAAATAAAGGTTATGTCCTATCAATTAAACAATCAAATAGAGCTAAAGAAAAAAACTTTAGCTAGCAAAAAATCCAAATATTCTAATTAATGATTGCTGTAAGTTCCTATCAAGTTTGCAGTACCCTCATAAATTGATTCAACCTTGCCCAATGATTTGACTCCGTTGAGCCACTAATTGCCTCCTGGCAAAGCAGATCAGTAATTTATCCATGTTACACTGAGCATCTGTAACTCTTTCCAATTAACAGGGGGTTGTTCACCACCTAATATGCAAATAAACAAACTCAATAATTTACTCCCACAGCAACCACCCCTTAGACTTGCTAGAGCCACTACAAGACCCTGAAATAATTGATGTAATCTCATCATCAATATTTTGCAATAACAAAGATGATTTAACCTTGAAGTGCTAGGGGTGAAGATAATACTAAGGTGTATATTGGGTATACCTCTGATTAGGGTACATCTAGGTACCATCATAGGTCTGAATTCAGAAATGACTGCACCAGATGACCATCCAACATGAATGGAGGTGGGATGATGAATGAGACACATAATCAAAGTTGCTATCTATATTTTTATTTTTTGCATATAGTTACTACTCTAGAGTCGAACTACACTATATTACCAACAAATATGACCATTTTCATAAACATTACTCTTAGAATTAGGTCAGAGATGCACTCTACACTCTCCAGATATCATTTGGACATGGAAATATCAGTTCCATTAAGTGTACTGCTTGTTTCTGGCATCAATTCCTTTCTTCCCAATCAACCCAGCAATCTGTCATTCTACAGATAAGCACATTTGCATCGGATTATAGACTTCTAACAAATATTACCCAGAAGTTGGAGGTTGGAACTAACATGGAAAAACACTCAATAGTTGAAGCAAGTAAGGTCGTCATGGCTTGAATATACTGAACATTAATGCCACAAACAGCTCAAGAGACATTATCGACAAACCAAAACTCAATAAACAAAAAATGGAATAAAAAATAAAGGTTATGCCCTATCAATTAAACAATCAAATAGAGCTAAAAAAAAATCTCTTAATGCCTCAATCATGGCCTTGTAGCTAAAGGTCTTATGGTTATAATGATGATATCTTTTAAGGAATCATTTACCATGTCTAGTGAAAAATAAAAAGGGGTTTATATACCAAAACAAACATGAAAAGCATTCAAGATTAAGAACAGTGTCACCAAAATCGCAATCGGCAAAAACTCAGCAAGGCAGAAGAGTGAAGAGTTTGAATCGGATCGGGAATAAATCAAGAAAAACTTGACAAGTACAAAAATAAAGATATATACATAGTTTGAATTTATTTTTTAAAATATTTTTCAGTGATGCTCAATATAACCATGTCCATACAATGGAAAATATCAATGGATGTCCAAAATTTCATGGATCAATAGGTATCTCATATATAATGAGTCCAAAAAGGATCAAAACAGAGAACCAGAAGCATCTGTTTGTAAAAATATGCTAAATTCTGTAACAGTCACTAGCCAAGTAAAACCTCGAAAAAAAAACTGATACTTTTATGCCCTAGATGCCCAATAGCATTGGTGAATGGCCAACAAGTGTTAGTGGGTGCCCTAGATGGGTTAAATTGTCCTCCTTTAGCTCTTTTTGTCACTTGTAGTCAACAAAGAGAGAAAAATAGCTCAAATAGGTCAAAAAATGAGCAAAATCGCACTCAAAGTGGGTTTTATACATTTAATGGGCATGCAGCCAAGTCAAAATCGTATTGACCAAGTAGCACTTGGTCAACCCCAAGTTAACTCATT
The DNA here is from genome assembly GCA_027924585.1 of Larix kaempferi. Lineage (NCBI taxonomy): Eukaryota > Viridiplantae > Streptophyta > Pinopsida > Pinales > Pinaceae > Larix > Larix kaempferi. Next base: position 82,727,778 of record BSBM01000001.1, read on the forward strand.
CAATTTGAAAAAAAATTGTGTTAGAAGTGAAGGATGATAGTAGGGTGTTAGATGACGGGTAACCGTAGTCTTTCTAGAATCTAAACAATGTGGGGTAACCATATATTCTTGGCATGTGCATCTAGTAGAGGATTCAAAATTCTCAAAATAGGCATGGTGAACTCAATGATTTGGTTGTACCACTTACCAAAGGTTAAATATTTGAAGGCAATGTTTTGGACATCCATTTAGATCTTCTAGGGATCAAACCAGAGAGCAATCACTCATCGATCCAAAGTGAGGTGGAGCTCCCACCCCTATGGAAGATGCCACTTTTACATTGTAAAAGCGACCAATGGATACTCAAATATGAAATACATGGATGCATTGTGGGCATCCACATAGGCATGGAGCAACTCATTCATGAGGAATTTGCACCAGTTGAGTTTGATCTCCTAGTTATGTTGACTAAGGAAAACACATAATATCCTACTGAAAAGCATTTTTCTATGCTGTGATCAACCATTGATAAGAAAATTTATGGAATTGTGCAAGCTTTGAAGAACTCGTGACACTACTTGTGAGACAAGGAGACCATAGTAGATTGACCACAAGCCAATGAAATACAACAAACTCAGTTGAAGTTGGAGGAAAGTTGCCCCTTGAAACAAGTGAAATTCAACTTGATCATGTAGTACAAGAAATGGGAAGAAACATAGAGGCAAATTTCTTGTCTCAACCCCTCATCACAACATTAAGAATTCCGTTGAAGTAAAAATATACTAAGATTGCAAATTTTAGCACGATGTGTCCCACTGATGAGGTCTTCACTGACATTGTTGACTCACTTAGGAAGTTGACAGAAGGATGAATAGAGGAGCACAAAGACCATCATCTGGAAATCGACATGTTATGTTTACCCTGATTGCAACATGTATACAACAAACTCAGTTAAAGTTGTAGGAAAATTTCCCCTTGAAGCAAGTGACCTGTCTGTAGCAAATCAACTTGATCATTTAGTAGAAGAAAGGGGAAGAAACAGAGAGGCAAATTTGTTGTCTCAAGTTTCAACCCCTAATCACAACATTAAATATTCTGCTGAAGTAAAAATATACTAAGATTGCAGCTTTTAGCACAATGTATCCCACTGATGAGGTCTTCACTGACATTGTTGAAAGTTGGCAGAAGGATAAACAGAGGAGCACAAAGACCATCATCTGGAAACTGGGATGTTATGTTTACCCTGATTGCAACAAGATACAACTATAGTTAATTAGGGATACAAATTACTCTTAAATATTTGGTCAATTTAGAGTGGGGAATACATTGGCTAATTGAGGAGATATTTATATCAGTCTAAGATGGAATAGGATGTAGGGAATTTAAAATGGTCCCAGGTCTGATTGTTAGCCACTTTAGCATTGCTATGATGCATAAACTTGTTACCAGCATGTGATAACTATAACTATAAACTTGTTACTCTTGCGGTGCTCCAATATTATGCATTCAAATGACAGGAGTTTTTACCAATACTCCAACCCAAAAATCCATTCTTTAATTATATTTATTAGGATCAACACCATTTGAAGTGTGTCCCATATTGACCATTAATATATACCCCATCCCACCTATATGAACTAAATACCTAACAAATCCTAGCTAAATATGGTCATCAATATAGGTCAAGACATTGCTTTTGCATTGGATTTATAGACCATTTATGTGACATTATTGGCTTAGGAATGACCTAGGCAACACTAAATCATTAAAAGTGGGTTCTAGTGCAACCTACCATATTTTCATTAATGGTAAGAAGAATCAACTCTTTTATAGACCAAAATACCCCCTAGTATAGTTTTCTAACATAGTATTTTATTATGATGAGACATTACCCTATGTAGAAAGACCTCCTTCTCCTTAATCTATTAGTTTCATTATTTCCCTACTTCCTTTAACACCTATTATGTCCCATCCCTAAATCCCAAGTTCCCCAACACCTCAACCATTGAGTTTTTCTCTAGTGGATTAATGTAAGTATATGTAAACTATTTTATGTTGTTTTATTCCCAGATATATAGAGCAACAAAAATATGAGCCAACAGACCCACCTATATGAGCCAACAGACCCGCCTAATAATTATAAGCTACCTATCTCTGTCACCAATAGATGTATCTCTATTCAGACTAGTGTTTTTTTAGCCTTATGGGGGGTGTCCCTAGGGGTTGTATGCTAAAATGAAACTAATAGGTCTGTGCAAATAATCCAACTGATCAACATACACAAAAATCACTCTTAAGGTGCTGGGAAGAAATCAAGAGCAAAGTTAAGTTCTCGGTAAAATAATAAAGATGGTTGAGATCATATTCTTAATGCCAATTACAACAGTAAAATGAAACAAATGAAAAGAAGAAAATATGAGTCTTAAGTGATTAAGAAGTCAAAGTAAGTGCATTACAGCTACAAACACTGTGATACAAGTTACAATTAATAACTATCCATCCAAGAGATTCAAAGAGCCAGAGGCAAGACATAGTCAAACCAAATCCATGTGTTATTTAAGAGATTGCATTACAACATTGTGTTAACACAAGAGAGGTTGCAATAGTCCTAGTGTCATGCCAATGATGGAACTAGTCAGTTGGATCCAAAAGGTGGAAGGGTGATCAGAGCATGTTGTAATTTTCCCAATGAATACTCACTAATCTTTGCATATGTAATCTCCCTCTGCATTTATAGAATCAAAATCCACTCCTAATTGCTTATGGGAAGAGGAAATAAATCATACTAAATCGGATAATATCTGCATGCTTGACACTGTAGCTTGATTTGTTGTTTGGGTGGATTTTCTTGTTATTTTGGATGAGTGTTTAGAGTGAAAAAGTTATTGTTTATGCTAACTTCCAAGGATAGCTACTAAAACTACTTCCCTTCAACACTAATATTTATTTTATTTTCTCTCTGTCACTTAAACTGTCTAAAGAAAAAAATCAACAACAAAAAAGCCTAATGCATGATTTATGGGCATGAAGGAAGGCAGGACTGTGCTAAACCAACAGTTATGGGTTAAGTCTGAGCATTAAAGTGGCATTTATTCCCAATTCTGTGCAAGAAACAACCCAAAATATTCAATGTTGGGCCAATACTTGGTATGCTGGGTTGAAGATAGGACTAATTCTTGATCTCATACTGCAATCAACATGATTCTTGGGCAATAAACCAGCAGTTTTGGGTGAAGGAAAGGCTTCAAGAGGAATCAAACAACAATTATTTGGGTTACTGGACCCTAATTCTCCATTTTGGGCAGTTCCCAATCAATGAACATTGTTACTATCACTTCTGGGTGCAAGCAACATCAGCCTCAAGCCTCATATCTAAGCCCTGAAATAGTAGCGATAACTAGTAGTCAACATCGATTCTGGGACATTTTTTGAAGTCGCGACAATGGTAAAAGGCATCAAATATCTTTTCATGGGCGAGATGTTGTTTATTTTGACAATTTCCAAACCAAAGGTTTTGTTAAGTAATTTTTTTGTATTTTTTGCAACATATAATACAAAATTTTGATTAAAAAGAGATTCCAAGTGAAGATAAGGGAAATAAAGACCTAAGCCTCTTCCCTTCAAGGCCATTGACGAATCGTGGTTAGCATTCCTCTCAATAATTAGCAATCCAATTTGATGAATTAGAGAAACCAAGAAACCCTAGGGTTGTGTTGGATTTGACCTAATTAGGGAAAATATAGATTCCAAAGGCCTAACACTTCTACACCCTTGACTATTAATGTATTCACCCTAAGGCCCCTAAATTCTAATCCTACCCAAACTTCTAACCCTTGACTATTAATGTTTGCACCCTAAGGCCCCAGAAATCTAATCCTACCCTCTCTTTCTTTATTCACTCTTCATCTGATGAAAGGACTAAGAACTGATCATTTGGCCCAAGCCTATGATGACAAAGGGAATGCATGCAAGTGATGTGTGGAGCCATGCCAATATAACCATTGCTAGACATTTCTAGTAGAGCATTGTTCCACGTAGGCTACATACCACATACATTTACTTAAAGTTAATACAGAAGGAGGTTTTGTTGCAAACGATGTTCATCCTAACAACAGTAACATTCCAAACCATTACTATCCAGTTCCACGTACTAGATGGCTCCTAAAAGAAGACATGGTAAATAGATAAATATTTTGTGCAATTTTCCACACTTGAGACTATATGTATGCTTTTGTCATTGGAGGCATCCATAGTCCATTATGCCAAATATAGAGTTAATTCACCGATGATACAAACAATCGAAGAAATTGATAAATTAATGCAACTCTCATTACACAACTAGAAGCTACTTTTTGTCAGACTCCCCAGCAATGTATCTCTAGAAAATTTTGATAGATCAAACATCTATATAAAACTTTTTCTCAAAACAATACGCCAGGGAAATGCATAGATTTACAGACTAAGCATAGAACAAGCTAGAGAATAACACATAAGAGTAAAAACAATATGAAAACAATAACTCGTTACTTTGACTGCATAACTAATTTGCAATTAACAAACCTGCTTGAGAAATCGTGAACCAAATGCATTAGTGACTTTCAATCAACCTTTGACTCAACCATTCAAAATAGACTAGCTGTCATGAAGATGTTGTGCTTTAATTCTCATCACTTCCTGCAAATTCAAATACAAGCAATTATAAGCAAGGAAAGGAAAGGCTAGGACATCAACAAAACATTGACAGCACTCGAATATAAAAGCATGAATCCTTCCAAATTTCTTTGTCATGTGAGTCTGTGACAATTCTTGAGACAATTTTATACAGGTTGAACAAAAGCTTTATGCTAGCAATCAAAAATCCTGAAAGTTCATTATTTCATACGAGAATGTTGCAACACACTACAGAATTACGAACTTCTATGGTAGAAACCAGATGGATGAGATAAATAGACAACGTTGTATGTCTCAAATATTTAACACAAAACCCCACAAAATATTAAACAGAAGCCCCACCATCAATATGAGTCTTTTCTCTATGATTTTGGATGACAATCCATATGAGACTACATTTAAGAAACAGTTAAAAATATAATACAATTTATAACAAGTTTGTTTGATGATGAATGGTACTGTGCACTATCATGAAGGACAGAAAGGTTACTGTTTAATGGCTAGAAACAAGGTGGTTGAGAGAGAAAGGTATTTGTGTCAGAAACAATTCCAAGATGCGGAGATTTTAGGTGTATTGGACTTAGTAATGGGAATTTTTAGGAAGGCATGTGAAAAGGGTACTGTAGAGTACTTCCAGGAAGAATTTTTTGTATTTTTGCACAGAGGGAGGGGGAAGGCGGAGCAAAAAACATATTCACACTATATATGTGATTTGTCCTCTTGTTCAAATTTAGGGGGGATGTTGAATACATGAGTGTAATCTTCACTTCAGCTAAGGCTAACCTTTTATTGAGTTGGGTATCCATAAACTTTATTCTATAAACCCACTCTGAGCTATATTTGAGTTGGGTATTTATAAACCCACTCTCAAATGTGTTTGGGTGAGCTATATTCGAGCTGGGTATCAATAAACTCACTCTGAGCGATACTTAAGTCGGTTATCCATAAACCTAATCTTATGTATTTGAGCACTCTTAGTTGTATTTGATTTGGGTATCCATGAACCCTCTCTCAGTGTTCAAGTTGGGTATCCTTAAACCCACTCTCAGCAATATTTGAGTTGGGTATCCATGAACCCACTCTTTGTTGTATTGAGCTGGGTATTTCATTGTTCTTCTTCATGACCCCCTGTTCAGCTTAAGTGGGGTTGAGAATGGTGCAATCCTCACCTTTGTCCAGAGACAAGCTCACTTTGTAAGGATTATTATTGTGTATTTATTGTAATTCTAGGTTATGGTTAAGGCCGCTCTACTCATTGTACGGTGCCCTACTTCTTGAGTTGTGTATAAGTACACACAAGAATCATTTGTCATTCATCATCTTACAAACTATTGCTCTCTTTAAAAAGTGATTTAACCTTTAGGAACCTATCATATATTGCACTCCTCTTTCTTTTATGTAATTGACTCTTATTGTTGTATGGACCTGTATGGTTTCTCCAGGTTTTTATGGAATGCTTATATGACAATGATAAATTCTTATGCAGGGTATTATTACTCGTGCAAAAGACAGATTTGATGGATTTGTACCTTTACACAAAAAAATAATGTTTTAATATTTGTTTGTGTTATTATTTTGTTTCTGGTTTTATGACATGTGAGCCCACCCAAAATTTAGAGAAAAAAATGAAAATAGAATTTTCCTGTACAGAAATTGCCAGGAAACATCTGGGAAATCTAATTTAGATAAAAAATGAAAATAAAAGAGGAAATATAATTTCTTGTACAGAAAATTCCAGGAAGCATCTAAGAAAAATTTCTCAGGAATTTCTTCTGCTTCTTTTAGACTATTTCCTTACTGAAATTACTTTATGGACAGGAACAGCAGCAGATCTACGCATTTTGCTTGTCACTTGCTATATGTAGTTACAGGATTGGTTCATGACTCACATACAACAGGAAATGGAAGAAAGAAAAGCGAATCAAAATGAAGTGTTTAACACTTCATGCAACATGCTTGAAAATTCTTAGACCTTTCTTAAAGTTTATGTACAAGCAAAAATCGGTATATGCAAATGCAATCTCATAGATATGGGAAACATGAATAAAAGGTACATTATACTCTCATGTTGTCTTGTGAAATCTCTTAATGTTCTTGATTTAACTATTGATCCTTACTGGGCAAATTGTTTTTTCGGACTCTCAATTCTTCTCGGTCAACATTTTTTGCAATAACATTCAAAGCACAATTTTTTGATACATACAGACTTTCTGCAGTCCAAGCTCAATGCAGTGTGCTTCTGAAGGTATGCAGGCTCTTTCTTGTTTCCTGTGTAATAATACATATTCAGTTGCAGCAAATATAAATCCTAGCTAACCATAACTAAGAGGAAATTTTAGGTTGTCTAGACTATTTTTAGGACACCTCCAAGTAATCTGGAGCAGTTATCAATACTATTGCTAGATGCAAAGGCAACAAAGGTGCAATGAACATTGGAATGCCTAAATGGTGTGTTAAAAGTTGTTATAATGTATTGCATATTTTCCTCAATGTATATAAACAAATTATTTTTGCAGCAGTCTTATTGTTGTTCTCTGCCATTGACCACTTCATGTAGGCATCAGGAAGACTTACTGGATTACTTGCAATTATCAACCTGATATTCAACATTTGGCACTTGACAGGACCAGTTTTCCCAGCCATTTGGTGGTAAAGCCTCATGATCTGAACAGGTTGCTAGGCAATTTCTAGTCTTCACTTCAAGAGATAACCATTATTGCAACTGATCCAACTTCAACAGAGTCGAAAACTGAAAGCACTATAGAAGGAAAGCCATTGAACTAAGAAGCTACATAGACCATGTTAAAGGTTTGAAGTTCATCACTTATTCTTAATATCTTTTGATGATAGGTTTTTTAAAACATTGTTAGACTGGAGATACTTTATGCACTCTGCCTTGATGCTATATGTTCACAAGTCCTCTGCTTATCCTTAAGCATCAGTATAATATTGGTGTCCTTTTTGGATTCAGAAAACAGTGACAATGCATTGCATACGCAACTTTGGATTGATACTATAGAGGAGTTAATGGAGTATCACCACAGGGGAGCTCCAGTTGATGTAACATTTAGTGTGAAAGAAATGAAGGTATCATAAATTGTATATCTCATGAAGAGCTTGTATCTCACATTGTCAATGCAGTTCTGCTTTGTCTATTTAGTATTTAGTTAGTGTCTAAGCAACATTCCAAATGAAGAAAATACGACGCTGATAAGTTTCATTATATTGAAGTCCATGTTTTTCATAATTATACCATTTTACTAAATTGTGTTATTGCTAGGAGCAACATTTTGACTTTAAATACATAAATCCATAGTTATAAGTTTCCCATATAGCTAAGGTTGTTGACTATTATATATGTTGGTAACTTACCTGATCATTAACCTATACCAATTTAATGGGTCATGATTTGTGGTTGTATCCTTTGTCTCAAAATGATAGGAATTCCTTACATTTTGTGAAGGGTGTGAAGCCGATATGCATATGTTTTTTTGCAAATGCGGGTGAGTAAGCAATCTTATTGCTTTATTCTACTTTGCTAGCATGGCAATTTATGTTTTGCATTAGATTTTTTTTCCTGAACTCAGCTATTTTTTAATTTGACATTTTATTCATAAGAATATTTCAGGCCTATCCTATTGGCTCCCAAATTTAGCTTGGATGATGTGGCAAATGCAGACATTGATGCTACACTTGTGTTAGCAACCATGCTTATTTCGCAGCTTAGAGAAGTAAATAATTTAGAGCAAATTCCAGTGGGACTTGGTGTCTCACGAGAAGATGCTCATGGATCAGGGTCTAAAGGCTTTCATACACCCTCATAATCCTGCACAAAATAGACGTGGACTAGTTGTTCCTTCATCTAGCTCAGAACCGCCTTCTGATCACGTGAGAATCTGGTCTAATGTTACTGGTGTGTACTAGCTACTGGAGAATAGGTTTTTAGGTTATATCATTATCTAAAACAATTGAAATATCAGAAAGTGCTAGAGCATCTCGTTGCATCTAGGTTCTAGTTTTCCATTTGTATATGATGTTCCAACTTCTTTCTTGAGCAGTTAGTGGTACCAAAAGTGTTAGTAGGTAATCAACTAGTCGGCACCTGATGCAGGACAATGCCAATGCAAGTGAAGAAATAGTTTATGTTAGTAGGAATCACCACTTCCTTGTGGATGCACCCATTGACCTAGGGATCATGGTATAATGGAGCTTATATGTTGGGGGCCACATATCTCAACCAATACTTACCAGAGGACCTCCAGCCAAAGCAATGAGTTATTGTAAATTAGTTATGCTTCCAAAGTAATGAGTTATTGGATATATGTGACAAATCTAGAAATGTATGCTATGTCATAACCTCTACTCTAAAACAATCTTACATACCATCATCCTTCTTGCAGCTAAATACCAGAGTTCTGGAGGAAATATTTTGAGTTTTTTAAATGGAATTTGTTTATGCCATATATGATGCGAAGAGACAACATTACCTACCAGCAACCATAAATTGATCTTACTAGTCTGGAAACATACTCCTTTATCTGCAATCAACACCTTCCTGTACATTGATTGTAATATCTGCATGCTTGACACTGTAGCTTGATTTGTTGTTTGGGTGGCTTTTCTTGTTATTTTGGATGAGTGTTTAGTGTCAAAAAGTTATTGTTTATGCTAACTTCCAAGGATAACTACTAAAACTACTTCCCTTCAACACTAATATTTATTTTATTTTCTCTCTATCACTTAACTGTCTAAAGAAATAACCCTCAGCATTGGACTTCAGCCTATCAGCCTATCATTATTGTTGTTTAAAACAATCATCCATTTCCTATAAAAACAATCAAAAGGGAAACCAACCCTTTACTTTTTCCTTCATTATCTATTCTACTAGTGCTCATAACCTTGACCACACTCGTGATGTCGATGTTATCATGCAAATATGAGCCAACAGACCCACCTAATAATTATAAGCTACCTAGCTCTATCACCAATAGATGTATCTCTATTCAGACTAGTGTTTTTTTAGCCTTATGGGGGGTGTCCCTAGGGGTTGTATTCTATCATGAAACTAATAGGTCTATGCAAATAATCCAACTGATCAACATACACAAAAATCACTCTTAAGGTGCTGGGAAGAAATCAAGAGAAAAGTTAAGTTCTCAGTAAAATAATAAAGATGGTTGAGAACATATTCATAATGCCAATTACAACAGTGAAATGAAACAAATGAAAAGAAGACAGCATGTGATAAGGATGAAAATATCTAGGTGCCTATAAGTGAGAAAACTATCAGCTCCCAATAGAAAAAATTTCCAATTGCTAACATGATTTTCTCCACAGGTGGTAGAAGTTGGTCTCCAACCTTGATTTGCATCGATGGAATTGTAGAAACTCACAAATTGCCAACTTTCAATGGGAATAGTAGTAAGCTCGTGAATCAATTCAAGGCAAGCTTTCAGTCATTTTAAATCCCTTACAAAGAGAATATATGAATACACATTTTTTTTCTGAAGAAAGCTTATATTTTTCAAAACTTTATGCAAAATAGGCAATTTTACAATATGGAAATAGAGAACGCTAGCAATTTTTTAATACATGGGATTTGAAGTAGGTGTGAAGTATAATGGATGCAGTTGTTCAATCGAATTCGAGGTACTATACAAGCAATCAATTCAGTTGTCACATACCTTTTAATGCTCAAAACCCTTCTGAAATCTACATCCAAAGCAGTTTGCAAACCTCCAGATACACAGCCACGCTACAAACTGGTAACACGATTCTTTGAAACTGAGCCTCGTATGGGTGAAAATCAAGAATTTTACCAACGTGATTCAGCCTTGATTCAGCATGGGCGATGCTGTGGGTTTTATTGGCACTCTAGTAGCCAAATCGCAGGCGAATCGGACACCAAAACCCCTATTCCTTCAAATCGAGGGCAAACAATAGCTCCAAAAACCGCCATGCCAGAAATCACGGGTGAATGAATTTACAGGAAACACCATCCCTAAAAATCAGGGGCAACTGGTGCATCCAAGGAAAATAAACTGGCGAAAATAAATTTTCCCCTATTTCTCCCACAAAAATCGGGGACGACAGGTTTCTCCTATAAATTCCTGCTAAATACGATTTTGGCTATATAGTTTTTGAATATTTACAAAATAGTAAATAGTGGGCTATTAAAATTAATTCTCAAAAACCTTTTTTACATAAAAATTCACCCTAAAAAAAATTGGAAACCTTCTAAATTTGCCATTGGGCTAAATTTCGCCCCTAAAATCATCCCTGATCACAGACCACTTCGAGGGGGAAACCTCCTTTGAGCAAGCTCAATACAATTAACTTCACGGTTCCTTCAATTACCTCAACACACACTTATATACTAAGTCTATGCCCAATACTATGAGTCAAAACCATGGGACATATAATACTACGGGACGACTTACAAAGCATATGCGTCCAATACTATGGGTCAATACTATGGGCTAATATAAACTATGGATCAACAATTACTACGGGACTACTTACAAAGCATATGCATCCAACAAAAATATACTAACATAGTAAAGAGAAGGGTTGACACGGGTTCCTAACATTGATCCATAGTGGTTTTTAATAGGATCTTCCTTCCATTGGTTTAGACTGTAGTGAAGGATCCTACTCTAATACCAATTGTTGGAATATTGGTCAATACTGAGAGGGGGGGTGAATCAATATTGTTAACTTTGTGTCATTTTAAAACCACTTATTAAACTTAATTAAAACATGTAATCAACAAGATACACAGGACACAGATTTTATCGTGGAAACCCAATTGGGAAAACCACAAACTCTTTCTATACTGCAAAATTATGTTTATAATAGTTTTTGCGAGATACAACTTGCTGGAGACTTCAATCCCCAAGTTTCTCAGCTACAACTGAAGGATGCTACAACACCCTGGTTTCTTCCTGCTACAACAGACAAGCATGCTACTGCACCCTTATTTACCAGCCACTATTGAAAGGAGGCTACAACCCCCTAGTTATGAGCTACAACTGAAAGGATGCTTTGACACCCTATTTACTAGCTACCCCTGGAAGGAGGATACAACTCCCTTGTAGACCTATAGCCTGCCCTATCACCACCTTACCCCCCTAATGTGTTTATATCAATCCTCCAGACCTTTCTTACTTCAATTAAGTCATAAATCATTCTTTGTTTTCTTCAGTCTTTGTCTTCTCTTGCTACTACATAGATCTGGGATGTAGACATCTTCAATTATTCCCTTTAATTTCTGACTTATGTTATGCACTTATTCATCTCGAATATGAAAACATTCTTGTCTCTTCCTCTGGTCTCTATGTTGCTTTAAATATTCATCTTAAAACCCAACATACACTTTAGTTCTTGTTCTTGTTGAACCTTCAGTATGAACTACCGAGACACTTTATTTCCATTTCACACTTATGTTTATATATTCTTCTTCATCATTTAACCATTGTGTCTTTACAAAATGAACTCATGCTTTTTCTTACCCGTGCCTCTTCAAACCTCTGTTTATTACTGATTTTAATTTTAGAATTTTGTTTATTACTGATTTTAATTTTATAATTTTGTTTATTACAGATTTAAATTTATTACTCTGTTTATTGCTAGTTTTTAATTAATTAATTAATTAAAACTTCATTGGTCATCCTTCAGGCTTGCGGGCTTCATTCATCTGTGGGGTATCCTTCATCTTTAGCCAGGAAGCTTCTCCTCTCATGGTGAACCCTCAAGCCTGTGGGCATCTTCTTCTTCTACCTGTGGGCATGGTCCAAGATTTCATGGTCTTGTCTTCTAACCTCCTGCGGGCATATCTCCCTTTACCTACTGGCATAGCCTATATTTTCTATGCTTATGCCTTAAGCACCTTGCGGGCTTAACTTAAGCCTCTACGGGCATTTTACAAGCCCTTCCAGGCATTTCTTTAGCCCCTGCGAGCAGAATAAAGCTCTTGGGATATTTTATCCCTTAAGCACCTTGTGGTAATTCTATAATCCCTTGCGGGCATAACTTAAGCCTCTGAGGGTATTTTACAAGCCCTTGCGGCTATATCATAAGGTGTCATTTAACCTTATTTTTCACCATTTTGGAAAGCCAAAATCTCACACGTGTGAGCCTCAAAGAGAGAACTGACATCAGGGCTAGATGGCCAGATCACCAGGGAATATGTCCATGCCATCTGGAGAATTTATTATCACAAGGACACTCTTTGGCGGGCATTTCCAAATGCCTCTTCAACATTTATTTGGACATCAAAACAAAAAATTTCTTACTTTGGCAGGCTTGTCTTTCACACATGTGAACTACAGAGGCAAATCTGATCCTATGGATAGATAGCCAGTTCATCAAGAAACAATCCTATTCCACCTGATTAATTTTATCAACACAAGGAAACCTCCTTGCGGGCATTTCCAAATGGCCTCTTAGCCATGTGAGTTCAACACTTAGCCAAATTTTTGTTCTTAATATGCAAAACAAAACAACCTTTTTTCTCATTTTGGCAGGCTTGTCTTTCACACGTGTGAACTCCATAGGAAGATCTAAGCTCATGGTTAGATAACGAATTCACTAGAGAACAAGCCTATGCCATCTGATTAATTTTATTAGCACATGAACTCCTCTTTGCGGGAATTTCCAAATGGCCTCTTAGCCATGTGAGTTTGACACTTAGGCAATTTTTGTCTTTAATATGTAAAACACTTTTTCCTTCACTTTGGCAGATTGATTTCTTTCATTATGATCACCATAAGGAAAACTAAAATCATGGTTGTATAGCTACTTCAACAATGAACAAGACCATGTCAAAATATGAACTTATTGACACACACCCATCATCTGGCAAGCATTTGAATGTGACCATCCAAACTGTTGATTAGACACTTAGGAAAAATTATCAAACCTTAGGTAAACATGAAGTGATTTTTCTTTTCATCAAATTTGAAGTGTGATACATCCACTGGATAGAGTCCAACTAGGGGATTCTATCCAAACCAATTTCACCCCTTGAAACCTCTTTCTCTCTCCTTAGCGGACATTTTACCGGAGTAGTGTAAATGAGGCTAAGAAGCACTTTTGGAAAATCAATATATTCCTTCTTAAAGACTCTTTGGACAATTTGAGACCATGGTCAGATGCACAAAACAACATTCTACAATATGACCATATGGTGCGGGAATTTTCTTGAACCCACAAACTATGGCGGGCATTTCCATGAGGGCACTTAGGCAGTTTTGCTACTTTGGTGTAAAAGCAACCTGAAAGCCTGTTTTGGAACACTTATAACTTTCTCCTTAGAAATGATTAAGGAAAACTAAGAACATGACTAGATATCCACTTCAACAAGCTATAGCTTGATATGATGGTGTGTGCATTTTTCTCAAACCATGAATTATGGCGGGCATTTTCTTAGAGAAGTTTTGACTACGTTTTTCATACTTAGTCAATTTCCAAAGTTTCACAAACTTGTCATACTTTTCCAGAATGATGTCAAATTTCAACACAGACTTAATGATAGCACCAAAACACCATCATGTGTCTTTCTAGCTTCATCACACATGCCACATCATCATTTCCTTTGTCATTCCTTTGTCTTTCAGTGAGTTTTCCCTGCCATCATGTCCTTGGTTATTCCTTTGACATCAATGAAAATCATATTCAACATTATATATTTATTTTTAATTTTAAAAAATTAATAATATGTAATAATAGTAGTGATGTGACATGAATGATTAAAAAAATGAAACAATATATTAAAATAATATAATTTTGGAAAACATTTATATATGTTTAATATACAAATTATAGAAAAATAATATAAAAATAAGGTGAAGGATGATGATCTAACATGTTTATATCTTAGAATTTATAAAAGAAAAAATAATATCAAAAATATCTTGTAGTTGATGCATGGATAACAGGTATGCAATGCATGGATAACTCTTAGCTAATGTATGGATAAGGGGCTTCATGGCAAACAACAAGAAGCAAAAAAAGCTTATTACTTATTTGTGACACTTAACTTGTGGCCTATCAATATTCGCTGACCACAAGTTAAGTAGCTCACAAGGTAAGTCCTTCTTCCAACAGAGCTACGGGTTTCTTTGATGGTGCTTCTATTGATGGCATATGTGGTGCTAGTTTTTTCTGATTGATAGTGAGGAGATATCCTTTAAAATGCGACTCTTATGTGGATTTGGATCCAATACAAAAGCGGAATTGCTTGCTTTGTGGGGATTAGACAAGGTTGCTAACATTTTGGTATTGATTCCATACATATTTTTGGTGATTCATTAGTGGTCGTCCAGTGGACTAGAAATATTTTCAGCCTGAACACTCTTCAGTTACAACATTGGTGTCATAGGATTGACCTTCTTTTGAATTCTTTCTATGACTCGTCAATCGATCACATATATTTAAATGATGTTGTTGATGCTCTCTCTAAGGAGGCGTTGGATGGTGAGGAAGGTTGTCTCTTGTGGGAAGAATGGTTTGATGGTTCAAAGGTTGACCATGAATCTATGTTTTCGTTTGCAGACTAGCTCTGTTTAGTATGCTCTGCAGTTCTGTTCTCTTCTTTTTGGTATGTGGTAGTTTTGGAGAAACTGGTTTCAGAGCAATTCTAATTTTGGTTTTGTATTTTGGTTTTGTTGTGTTTCCTAGTAATGGTGAAGATATTTAGACTTTTGGGAATATACTTTTTAATTCTTAATAATAACAAAAACACCATTTTTTCTTCTTGAAAAAAAAAATTAAATAATAGTGCAACATATTATCTAAACTTATATATCAATAATTTTATAAAAAATATAACGTAAGGATTATGTATCGAACTCACAATATTCACATAGTTAAGTAATATACCGACTTGATTTTACCATATTCACTTAGTTAACTAATCTACCGTGAATAGATAACTAATCTACCGAGTTCTATAACAATTTTATAGTATTAAAATAACCCACCAAATTATCGAAATAATATTTTTAATTAATTTAGAGTAAGAAAATCAAATGCATTTTATTATTTTAAACAAATGAACGTTTAAGTCAATTCATCTTTCCGTTTTGCAATAAATAATTGCAATATATGCATCACTGTACATCTTATACGTGCATGAATCATGAAATGAGATTACCTTAACCGATCAACATTGACCAGCAACCAAACATTAAGAAACATTCACCGAGTTCGTCACGTGAATGCTGATCTCTGCCGCCGAATTATTTCGGAAAAAGCCATACAGTAATCAAGTAATGTATGACACACAGATTGTAATTATAATTCCGTGCGATTATATGCGTGTTACAGAAGGAAAGAATCCATGGATTCAACCCCTTATCTTTTTATGCTGCTCTGTGTCAATCGATCAAGTCGACTTATAACAAACATTAATTTATATAACTTCTAACTTCTGTAGTAAGATTAAATTTCTGTGGTTGTTGATTTCGAAAGATCTAAGAAAATTCACAGTATTCATATTTATCAGTCGACTTTTCGAATCTATAACAAAATTCATCCTCAACGTTTCGAATCGATAACAAGATTCATCCTCAGGACGTATTGGTGCAGGCTTTTGCAGCTACATTGCATTGCTGTTAAATATTATCTTCTGGAGGGCGTAGATGGAAATGGTTACAAAGTCTTCGGCAGTGGTAGGAGGGTAGGTCTTGTTATGGATCCTCTTGACAATATAATCTCTGTACAGGAATGCTTTGTAAGCAGCAGGGCAGTTGACGTCGGTGGTAAACTGAGGAAGAGGCTTCACAATCATATCTGGGTTTGGAATGCTACCAAATGCAAATGAACATCGTCTTCTCTCTTTACTATTCAGAACTCGATGCACAGCGCTCTTGAATCTGTTGTTGCTCCATACCTATATTATATACAGTACACAACATGAGAAGGGTCATCAATGAATTCCCAAGATTTGAAAAAAAACAAAATTAAACTGTATTAGAGATGATAGATGATAGTTGCAGATGATTAAACTCTATTAGATAGGTGAACGTCTATAAATACAGATAGATCTTAAGTTAAGTGTCATGAACAAGTATAAACACCTATTAATGTAATTAAAATAAACACGGATAGATCTGAAGTTAAGTATCATGACCAAGTAGTAGGTGAACACTTATAAACATGGATAAATCTAAGTACCATGAACACCAATAGATGTCAAGTTAAGTATCATGTAGGTGAATACCCATGAACATGGATAGATCTCAAGTTAAGTGCCATGAACAAGTATAAACACTTATTGATGTAATTAAAATGAACACAGATAGATCTCAAGTTAAGTATCATGAACAATAGTTGAACAATAGTAGGTGAACGCCCATAAACACTGATAAATCTTAAGTTAAGTGCCATAAAACATGTATAAACACCTATTAATGTAATTAAAATAAAAATAACCTGAAAAATATCACCGATATTGATGACCAGGGCGCCCTTGGTAGGCTTGATGTCTACCCATTTGCCATCTTTCAGAACTTGGTACCCTCCACTCTCATCTTGCCCCACCAGCGTGATGAAGCTGCTGTCCTGATGTTCCTGCGCTCCTATCTCTTCTTCTTGACTTCTGGATCTCGGATAGCAAAGCATCTTAAAGGGTTGAATCCTGTCCCCGTTGAATTCCTTGAGAAAATTAGCAGGCAGTCCGAGGCTTTGGGAAATGAGGCTCTCGATAAATTCCGCCGTTTGAGACAGGAGTATTAATAGTTTCTCAATCACCAATCTGCATTAGTACAGTATGATCGCAAATTCATAAATTGTGTGTCAATTAGCATATACGAATCCGAAGAAGGACGCTTGAAATAATACTAATAGATGCCCATGCTAATCGGCTTACCGCAATTGAGGCAAATCCTTCGGAAAAGCGTTGCACGCTGCTGGGCCGGCTTGGTAGTATAGATTCTCATAGGAATCCCATATACACGGTGGATACGCATTGTAACCGGTGGGAATCTCCGCCCGATCGCCTCCCCGTGCTTGTGCTCTCACCTTCATCTTTTCTTGTGCAGGACACTCGAAGAATATAAGCGAAGTAGCCAGCACATCTTCAATAAGGTCTATGGGGATTCCATGGTTTATGACTTGGAAGAATCCCCATTCTTCGCACGCCTTCCCGATCTGTTTAACAATAGCTAACTCCGACGTTCGAGCCGCTGAAGGATCACGAGGGTCCAACAAAGGACCAAGATCGATGACAGGAACCGCGGCCTCAATGCCCGAATAAACAACTCTAGAATCCATCTGTTTCTATTTTGAGTACGCAAAAACTCAGAAAAAAAGCAAAAGTTTACTTGGCAAAGCCCCTAGATTGCAGGCAAGAACACCGTTCTATAGGAGAAAAAGGAAATGGAAATCCAGTATATAACATCTGTGAGCCGTCGGATACTGTTTTCAACAATCCCATTTCAATTGAATTAAGCTGATGCTACACGTTGGATACACGTTAGATACTCACCGACACCGACACCGACACCGACACCGACACCGACTAGAAAATTACTGACCCAGTCCAAGCAGCCCAAACCCTACGAGTTAGTTGAATTGTCTATACCTAACAGAGAGAAAAGGGACCATATCAATATCAATTCTCACCATCCGGTTACCGGAATCGAAACGGAGAGAGAGAAATTTCGCTAACTTTTTAGGGTTTTGAACGTCAGGCCTCAGCTCTGTGTTTATAACTGTTATTTCTCGACTTCATTATCAATCTTAATCTATAGTCTTAAACAAAACCTAGTCAATGGAAAAGCCTGGGCAGTGATAGTTTGGCAGCTATCTGGGCAGTGATAGTTTTGCAGTTATCTTAAGTAAAATTTTATATACATTAAATATGAATTACATTATATTGAAAAGTTTAATCATTGAAATTGTTGTGTCTTTATGTGTAACTCCTTCCGCACTCATCTTAGGGTTACATCTATAATTTAAAAAATATATATATATATATATATTTTTAAAATAATATGTAAACTATTTAAAACATTTACAACTACATATATATAAAACTACTAAAATTAAATAGATTAAAACACTCCCTCAACATTTGTACTTTAAAAAGGGGTTTGTAACTAGATAAATTTGATCCCTATGGATGCTTGGTAAATCCCCTAGTAAAATGGATCTATACTAATATTATTAAATTCAAGCACAAAACTCATTATAAAGAACTAGATTCTCATCCAAGATGGATGGGAATGGAGATACCGTTTTAGGTTTGGTTTGAAAGAAATAAACTAAGAAACCTTTCAAATTAGTAAAATGTAAGAGATTGGATGAGGGGAAGCTATGTTTTGAGTTGTAATGTAAGACTGTCAAATTTTCCTTGCAGAGTGCTAGTGTTTTGTATGCAAGTCTCCATGATTGTTGAAGTACAAAAGAGCATTTTGAATGCAAGTCTCCATGATTGCTGAAGTACAAAAGAGTGCTATGTATGCAAGTCTATATGATTGTTGAAGTACATGAGCAGGATATGTATGCAAGTCTCCATGATTACTGAAATACATAAGAGTTTTGTATGCAAGTCTCCACAATTGATGAAGTACAAAAAAATTTTATGATCAACAAATTTTTGTTGAAAATAATTGTTTTATGATATAAGCAAATTTATGAATAACTTATCTTGTAACTAGATTATGAGATGTATGTTAGAGTAAACAAATATTCTCTCAAAGATGAGAATGAACTAAAATAAATATATTATCAATTTTAATTGTATATTTTTAAGATATATATTTTAAGATTTAATATTAATAATTATTAAATTCTAAATTAATTTTTTAATTAATAACATATTGTGTACATAAAAATATTCTAAATTTAAAAATACTACTTGTATTAACTTTTAATAAATATTATCTTTTAATAAGACAATTTAATTTTTTTAAATACAACTTTATTTAGTACATTGTATCATTGTCTACGTCCACTACTTTCTTTTCCTTTTAGTCAATCCTTTTACCATCCAATCTACTATATTAAATTATTTTATTTTAAAATGGTATTACTTATGTTTCTTTTTAGTTCTTAAAATTATACCATGCTTGTCTAATTTAATAATTATTATGTGCACACAAATATTTAAATTGCAAAAACATGATAAATAAATGTGCAAAAATATATAAGTAATTATAAGGATATATAAGTAATTATAAGGATATATAAGAAATTATTCATGTAAATTAATAATATTAAATTAATTTTTAAAATGAAATGTGAGATTAAAAAGAATTAGAGGTTATAAGAAAATTAAGATTCAATACAAAACTAATTAACTTTAATCTTGAAGACAAAAATATCTCTTTATTTTAACTAATTCGAAAAAAAAATTAATATAGCCAAACTTCATAGTGAAACATGACAAATGACAATACCTAAAACACCATGGGTGAAAAGGATTTGCCATCTCTCTTACACTATGAGCATTGATGATGAAAGTCACTTTCTCTTATAGTACCATGAGTATACCCACATTAGATGGTAGTTCCATAATCTTTGCTACAATACCTAACTTCATAACCTTCTAACTTGTCAAAAGTACCGTAAACTAAGAACACTTCTTTCTAACATATAGAATGTTACACGGAACCAAGTAATTCCTCTCTTCCCTCTTAAGGTCCAATAAACCATATATATATATATGATAAATCATCATCATCATCATCATCAATAATTTAATAAATATAATTTATATATGATATATATATAAAAGATTATTTAATAATATAGTTATATATACATATATATATTAAATGGTTATATATTTATATAAAAAAACAAGGTTGTGGATTATCACACTGAGATAATACATTTAAAAAAATGTAAGAAGGTTGTTTCAAATTGGATTTTTACGTATTTTCTACTTCAAATACCAAAATGGTCAATAAATTATATAACCTCTCAAAATTTTAAAACTATATAACCTAACATATCATCTATGTAAAAAGATACAAAATACAAACATAAACATTTAAATTAATTTTGAAAATGATGCCCAATCTAGGCTTCTTCAATTGCAACATATGCCTATAGCACATGAACATGTAATTGTTTTGTGAAATCTACAAGAGTTTATTGAATAGTTTTCTCTTTTTCTACTATATCCTTTACTCATCCCTCGGAGACAATTGGGTTGTTGGTCACTAATTGAGAGCCATGAGTTATCCTAAGAAGAATATCAGAATACACCTTTGAGTTGATGGCTAATTTATAACCTTTCAATCCTTGAACATTTAGTTTTTTTTCCAAGGCTTCATAATTAACTTCTAATTTCTCCATATAAGTGTTGACATACTAAAGTGATTGTTGCATTTGTGTTGACATACTAAAGTGATTGTTGCATTTATCCCAATTGATTTGTCAGTTTAAAAAAAAAAATCTTGATCTCTTTATTACAATCACCACCATATCCAATTGAATCCATTATTAGTGTACCCTTTGAAATTATCCCCCAAACCCTCTCCAAAGAAAAATCACAATGTATCTCCAAGGATAAGAGTAACACCAACTCAAAAACAAAGGAAACAACAAGAATGGGACCAACTTCTACCATACCGTGAAATTAAGGGGGGGCAATGAAGAAGCCCAAGGATACCACGAACGATAAATTAACAAGTAGAGAAGACCCAATAACAACTAAGATCAGTCTAGGAAAAAACCAAACTACCAAATTCCCAAATCATTTTGAGAGCAACAGACATAGGAGGAAAACCCCTTTCCATGCAAACCTCAACAACTAATTTCAAAGAGGCTAAACATGAGATGTGGGAATTAGCCATGTTTTGGATTGAGAAGATATTCAAGTCACAAGAACCCATATTCATAAAGAAGGCAGGTAAGAGGTTCTTACCTAGAGCATCTTTCATCAAAAGGAAAACAATGAAAATAAAGGGATCTAGCCATACCTCCCCTAAACTTGCATCAAATATTCTTCGCGAGAGGCAAGGTTAAGGTGATAGGAGATCCATCCAAACTATAATCTAAACTAGTGCACAACACCCTTCCTAATCAATCACACCTACAAGATTTGAAATAGATCAATGTTGCATATAAACCATCTCTTCACACAATGGTTCCATAATGATGAAGGATTGAATAACACTGGGGAGTGAGATTACTCCCTCACACCATTATTAAATGATGTGACGTGCATGTTGACCTCCCTATGGGAGAGACTACTTGTTCATGATTTTGATAATTGCTTGATTAATTAGATAAACCTTGATTAATAACATACGATTGTTCATAAGAATAAATCATACCAAATTCGAGGTAGCGAAAACCTATTGAGAGGACTACCGTTTTTTATAAGAACTCCTTTGTTGAGGTAAGTACCCTGGTTTTCCTTTTGATTAGATACCTTATTGTTTGATCTCCTTATATTAAAGACCTTATACTCTTCCATCAAATCTATATTTGTAAAGGGAAACCAAAAATTTAAATATGATTTAGGGTTCTTCATTAACCATTTTATGTCTTACATGTCACAAAATACGATAAGAGTTTCCTATAATCAGAACCTACTTAACATTAAAATATTGAAGAAGAATGGATCGATATAGCAGTGCATATAACTCAATCTGGTTAATTGGTGTTATTCCTAGCCCCGAAGAGAAGCTTGCTTCCATAATTCCATTAGGGATTAGAAGAACCCCCCTCCCCCACTCCTTCCACCACTTTTATTTTATCCTATATGTCATTAATTTAATATTTATTTTTTACCCCTCAGATTCTTACACTATTCAATTTAATATGGTTTCTAAACCATGAATTCAAAGCCTCATTGTTTCGATTTTAAAGTTGGGATAAAAAAAAAATCACTTTAATTATAGGATCATTATGATTAGCTCCCTTTTAGCCAAGTTATATGGAACTATTTTGGAAAAGAAGATCATCATATTCCTAGAAATCCATGAAGAAAGAGCTAAAGGCCAAGTTATATTTCGAATTATTATTTGTCATATGATCACTACAAAGGATTGTCACAATAACAAAACTAATCTCGCTTTTTCTTCATTGGTTTTAGACTAGCATAGATCCATCTTAAACTCGGATCTATTATGCACCGAGAGGGATCCAATTTCTTGAGGTGTAAATTTTTCTATATTAAATTTTTTACACATTAAGAAAATGTTTACGCCTCAAGAAATTGGATCCCTCTTGGTGCATAGCAGATCCAGGTTTCAGATGGATCTATGCTGGGTCTTTTTTGTGAGCCCACATGAATTTTTTAATTACTTTTTTATTTCTATATGTTATAAGTCGACATGGAACGTAACGTGACAAATGTGACATATGCGACAACATCTCCCCCATACTGGGTTGTAAGCACTTCACTACTCTCAATGCAAAAATGCTTTGATCTAGTGCCCAAAACCAACCTTTCGAATAGATTATAAGAGATAAAAGTTTATTTTGGGTCGAGACTTGTTGCGATAAGGATTTATGAGAATGTTGTTGCAAATTTTAGCAACACTAATAGTTGGTTGAAGAATTTAATTGTAATAAGAATTAAGCATGGTTCTCCATTGTCCCCTACCTTTTTTGTGATAGACATCGACAAGTCAAAGATTTCTTTGGAAGAAGCAAGTTGTGTCAACATGAATCTAGTTGGTATAGTTTTAATCCCTGTTATTTACATTGATGATATTGTTCTTGAATCTTATGGTGAGGGGTCTATATGATCTCAACGGGAAACTAAAATTATCAAGGATTTTTCTCTATTATGCGTACGACTATTAACACTAATAAAAAAAAGTATATGATAATCAAAGTGAAAAATATCATCTACGCTAATTTCATGTATGACAACAACAACTTGGAGGAAGTGACTTCATACAAATATGTATGAATTGATCTTCATCACAATCCTAACTATAACTATAGCATTCAGAAAAGGATAAATGGAGGGTGGAAAGAATATTATGGAGTTGAAAACAATTCTATATCAATAGATCATTGACTCTATGATAAGAAGAAATTATAGTTTTGAGACTCTTGTCACTCCTATTATCTTATATGGTTTTGAATTTTTGGGGTTGCAACATCTCTAGAAAATTTTGGAGAAAGATAGAACAAAGCCATATTCATTTTATAACTTGTAATCTAAAAGCTAAATGCAGTACATCCTATCTTATCATATTCATAGAAGAAAATAGTTTTCCCATTGAGAACATGCTTATGACTATCAACATAATGAACCAGAACAAGATAAACAACAAGGAAGACAAAGGGATTTCTAAGGTTGCTTCAAACTCAAATCAAAACGACGTGTGGCTAAAGTGGATAACAATAAAGGTGTGAAGTCTTGGCTAAATGATTCAGGAATCAAAGACGAGGTCTTTGTACATAATAAAAATAATATTAAAGATATTATTACATCTAAATTTAAACATAAATTGTGGTGCGATAAAAAATTAGAGGATAAGAGAAAATTGAGATACTACAAGTAGGTGATCATCCCTAATCTAGAAGATAAAAAGTATATGTATGTTTTAACCAATGTAAATCTAAGAAAAACAACATTCATAAAATGAGAACAAACTCCATAGCGAAACAAGGAGTTGGGCATTTCCATCTTGGGAGAAAATAATTTGTCATGTCTTTGTGACACTAAGAGGGTTGAAGATGAAAAGCACCATATCTTGAAATTCCCTACATACACCCACATTAAATTACAATGTCAAATTATTTATTACAATACTAACCTTCCTAACTTTTAAAGTCATCAAAACTATGGTAATTTAGGAATGCTTATTTTAAATATTTTAAAGCACAACAATAAAATTCTAAATTAAACAAAGTAATTCATTACCTTTTTTAAGGTATAATAGATCAAACTTTGTTTCATTGGATGTTAATAGCCAAATCACTACCATCATCAATATATTAGCTTTCAACAACTAGAGTTAGTATCAACAATTATATTAGCTTTCCATAATTAAGTTAGTACCAACCAATCTAAAACTAGGGAATGGCTTTGTTAGAGTTTAGCATCATAGGTGTCACTCATTAGGGATGATAAAAATCAATGAAGATCATGGTGGTGATTTGCATAATGTTTGCTTACTAATTCCTTTAATTTCTAAATTCTTCCATGTTCCCTCCACCATCCCATGCTCATGTGGACTATTTCTTTGATGTCATAGGAGAAAATCCTTATCGATAGGTGGTTGATTCAAGAGTTGGGGCTTCTATCCTCAGTTACTACTTATAATTCTTTATTCAGCTAAAAGAAATAGTAACACTTTTCGATGGTGATGAAGATTATATCTACTATGATTTTATTAAGAAATGAAATCATTTTTATTTTAATAGGATTTTTTTTCCAATTATGGGTCTTCCTAACAGTTTTTTCTAAAATTAAAAATATTTATTCCAAAAAAAACCTACATCCACCCATGTGGTAAGGATTCTTCCTATAAAATTTAAATTAGAAAAAAAAGATATGGTATTTATCTTGGTATCTTTACTATATAATTCTATGCTCTATATATGGTAATTATCTTGGTTTCTTTACTATAATTCTATGCTTTATATGAAAGCATATTGCACATCCTTTGACCTCTCCTTAAAGGTCATTTGATCATGCCCCTACATGCGTTTGGCTCCCAAATTTGCATTTTTAGATCATAATTTCCCAATGCATTAGAAAAATTCTTTAAAATATCATTTTTCTGACTTTTGGATATCATGAGAAAAATTAGTTCCTTCAATGTAAAAAATTATGGAGAGCTTAATATTATCTTCTTTTGTCAGAGAAAAAAAATCGTACTTTTGTTATTTCCAAAAAATCAAAAAATACATACCATCCCGAAAGCTCAATATTATAAAAAAAAAAGCCTACTCTGAAGAAAGAAATTTAGATGAAAATGGAAAATAAAATTCAAAAATACAAATTGGGTTGTGAGTAATCTTCCTTTCGTTGTAGAATTTGTTATGGTTACGAACACTATGTATCTACTTTCCCAAAAAAAAAAATTAAAAAAGGTTTACTGAGTGGTACAATATTTAGGAGAGCGAGCACCTAATCTCTTAACCTAAGGGGAATGGTCCCATAGGTGATTTGTTGGATCTTCATTAGGTAGCTTAGACCTCTATTACCTTAGTGGACTCATCCGACGAAGCGAAAACTATCAATTCAATCCCATTGGGCCCAACATCAGCCAAAATCTTGGGGGATTGGGGGATTTGTAGTTAAATATATATATATATATATATATATATATATAATACAAGGAATCCTACCAGAAGTGTAGATTTCGGAAAATGCAGTCAAAAACCTAAATATCCCACGAATCCTGCAAAAAGTCTGGATTTAGATCTCTTGATCCCTACCATTAACCTAACCAAGATGGCTTTGAACAATTTTGGGTAATAGGTTCTAGTAGCCGAGAAGAAGTCTAAAATGCTACGCAATCTCTCATTTGAATATCGAAAAAGGAAAAGTTGACCAAAAAAATATTTAAATGGATTGATTGTGTTCTTTTAAATAATCAATTTGCGTGAATATACTCTACACAGCTTGAAGGATGGAAAGAAAAACATTGTGAAGACGTGGAATTTATGAACTCTACCCATTCTCATCTAGGTATTGGAGATTTATATTATAAATCTTAGAATTGTTGGTGCAGTCCATTAATATTGTAACACGGCCGCTATGAATCGTGGACAGCTCTTTTTTAATAGAAAATTCCGTCATAGTGGAAAAATATTATCTTTACGTAAACAAACAATTATTATATGTTAGAAATTTTTGTCATTATTTATTTATATTATTTATAAATATTTTATATAAAAACATTTATACTAATTTAAAAAGGAAATATTATTTATTATTTATTATAGTGCTTTGATCCTTATATTCTCTGCTGATAAAGTTTTCAATAGTGCAAATCCAAAAATATGATTACAAGAAAAGAAAAATGAGATTATTTCAATGAGTGATAATGAGATTTAGGATAGGCTCAATAATTAATTATGATCGTTGACTTTTATAAAAATTAAAAGTAAAGTTTAAATAGCTTAACAACATTACAAGTCGTCATTTTAATTTTGTAAAGTTATCATTTTAAATTTGTAACATTTACTTATTAAAAGTATAAATAATTTAATTGCTAAAATGATTGCACATTTAGATTAGATTTGTGAAAAGGAAATGGAAGCAAGAAAGATATTGTAATATCTATATTTGAAAGGGATGATTTTTTAGATGTTTAGGAATTGGTTTTAACAAATATTTATTTGGTAGGTCATATTAACAATGAAGAAGATTTGGTGGGTCACACTAGAAGAAGATCTAGAACTATATTGAAAAAAATTAATTAACTTTTAGGGCAACATGCATATAACAAGTTCTTGTTTGCAATGAAGGGACAAGGTTGTAGGTGAGACAGTTTTCCCGTCCTTCTCTAACCCTTTGGAGCTATAAGAAGTAGCAATTTAAAGGCCAAAACAAGTCAAGCTAGTTCTAAATGGTTAAAGATGTGGAGGTTTCTTGGTCTTAATGAAGGAAGAAGAAGACATTGGAGGTAAGCCTATTAATTCTTGATGGATAAGTCCAAAATGGTTTGTCTCAATCACCGTTATCTTAGTAAATAAAAACAAAATCATCATTTAGAATCTATAAGGAAAAAAAATGTCATTTCAAGTCTAGATTTGAAATACACTATAAATTTCTACTTTACAATATTCCTTGGATTGTTATAATTTTTTTCTAGAAGAAAACTATAACGAATTTATATACTTTAGGCAAATCATTTGTTAATGCTATAGCTTGTTTGACTTAAACAAATACCTCTTACTATAAATTTCAAAATAAAACGACAATAATGTAGATATCCAAAAGGCTAATATTATTTTTAAGTGTAATATCCCTTTTATACACTTATATCTCACTAATTAATATACTTATAAATTGTACTGGTATAAGAGTTCAAATGTTTGGTTAGAATGTTTAATAAATACATTGACATAATTTGGTCTTTTAACTCACAATTGGGTTTTATAAATAAACTTTTAATTTTACTATTACTATATCTTACATGGTTGTTTATAATTCGAAATATCTCATTACACTTATTTTGATTTTCTAATTGAGACTAAAATTGTAAACTAAGCATCCGACATTGTTTTGTTATCTTTATATTACTAACTATATTAGTTTTTATTATAAACCTTGTTCTTAAAAGTTAAGACCCTTGGTTAGTGTTCTTGACTAGGTTTATGATGAAAACCTAGCAGCCAACCGTTGCACGATAGACTTAATACTAAATCTAATTGCTTATGCGTTGACCATCACAATAACATTCCGACAATGAGTTAGCACTTCACTCCTATGTTAACCAATAGGAATGGTTATTAATTTGTTGAATATGTTTTGCTTATAACTATTTCATAACTACTACATCCATGCGACATGTTTAGTTGTACCAATAACTCAAGCCTTGCATCTAAGCTTTGGGATCGATGGATACCCTAGTGTTTACCTCTATTGAGATCTTGACCTAATAAGTAGTCATTTCATTGGTGACTATGACTTGCCATATAATATAATCCTTTTAATACAAAATGAGGCTTGGTACACGTTACAGCTAGGTTATGGGTAATCCCAATCTATTATCGGACCCATGCATATGATCGCACTTTTCATGGCTAAATGTGAGTTTATTTAATCACTTAATTGCCACCTCAAATCTTTGGTATTAATCCCTTAACACTTGTTAGTTATGTTAAATGTTGTGTGGGCATGTCACATAGATGTAAGGAATGTATTACCTCGATGATGGGTAAACTACCATGTTTTACATTGGTTTACTTGTATGAGGGGTCCAGTGCAACCCTAACTCAACTTTCTTAGAATTCCAACGACCATCTAGATTTTGGCGCAATAAGATGTACGGTTTAACCTTTTGAATGACTACAGTATTTGTATTAAGAATTTTGGAATGTCATTGTGTAGAAATTTAGATAGATTGATACGTTTCGGGTGGACACTCCACTCATATTCAAGATCATGAGAAGTTTTTGAACCCACCTCAACATATTCCTCGTTTGCAAACTTTTATCTACAATTTTAGCACAGTTTTAGTTCATTCTCATTAGTGCATGCAGGTTACGAGTTGATTCAACAGTTTAAGCTTAAGAGTTGAGTCGGGCTTGTTCAGACAATAGTGTCAACTACTTGACTTAGCTTCGTAAGTAATTTATTTTTTGGTTAATTTGTGGCTTACTTTTTTTTAACTTTCAATTAATCGACCATTATATTCTCATGGCTAAGCTCTAACTTATTCCATAAAGTATGTCTCATCCTCATCGAATCTGGGTAACTTCGGTATTGGTATGAAATAGTGTGGGATACAAAGGTCGATACTAGAAAATCATGAGTTCATTCTCCACCCTCATGATCAGGGTAACGCTTTCTAACTCTTTTTTATCATTTCTCGTTAAAGTTATTTAATGGTTTATGGTATAAATACATATTGGTATTTGTCATTGTTTAACTGGGGTAAACCACTTAGGTCTCCTTTGGTCAGAGAGCATTATTCCTCTTACCATTCAGTATTAGGAATAGAAATTAATGTTTATCAAGAAACCATCCTTCTTATTTAAGGTATGCTATGGTGTTTTATTTGGTTTAATTTTATTTTTATTTCATGTATGTAATCTCCTTCCCTTTCGAGGAATGAACTTCATTGTACCACTGTGTTTACTTATAGGTAGTAGGGTCAGGCATACATAGCCTTCCCTTCCTCTATATTGAAATTTGCAATCCTATGGGTGATTGTCTCAAAATTGTATTCATGCCATAGATTTTGATACTTAAGGTTTGGAAACCCTCAATGAGTATCACCCCGTTAGGAGAAAGGAGCCTCCTCTTGACCCTCGACTTGGCATTTGTACGTTAATATGGTGTTTGGTTATGCGATTTGAACTCAATAATTTACATGCTCAGGTCCTTTGGACCTTTTATCTATTTTTGTGAACTTCAAGGATTATTACTCCTTGGTCAAAATACAGTGCATGAGGAAAATTATATTGTTATCTCCCTTATCATTTCGATTTGACAGACAGAGTATATAATTCCTCATTCTTCTCCAATGGCTTACATTGTAGTTTTCTATGCATTGTACCTAGAATGACGTAATGTGGAATTTCCCTTTTTTTATTGCTATGTGAGGTCAATATTAAACTTTATTTAAACATCTACTTTTACCTCTTCTATAGTTGTACTTGTTTGGAATTCTCATCCATGTTCCAATGTATTTTATTAGTAATGTATGTGTATGTCTTTTATAGATACTCTCATTTTATTATTCACCAATTTTAAAGGCTCGGGGTCATGCCCTCATATATGTGTTTGTTTAATGTTCAACCATTTTAATGGGGCCATAATACGTATACTATGTCATAACTAGTCCCCTTTTGATGTGAGATTAACATTGAAATTAATATGTGTTTGTTTAATGTTCAACCATTTTAATGGGGCCATAATACTTATACTATGTCATAACTAGTCCCCTTTTGATGGGAGATTAACATTGAAATGTTTAATTGCATTATTCCTCTTTGTTTTACCTCCATGTATACTCTATAAATTTATTAAAGGATTTCTCAACAACCCTATGAGGGTTTCACATTCTTGAATGTTCATTACCTTGATAGGGATGCTTCGTAAGTTACTTTTACTCTTTCATTTATTTGTTCATGATCAAATATAAATTTCATCTTTGTATTACCTCCATGTATACTCTATAAATTTATTAAAGGATTTCTCGACACCCCTACAAGGGTTTCACATTCTTGAATGTTCATTACCTTGATAGGGATGCTTCATACTACTTTTACTCTTTAATTTATTTGGTCATGATCAAATATAAAGTAATTGTAGGTTGATATTGTTTACCCCTAGTAAGCCTTTAGCTTACCCATTTTTTATGGGTAATTTGTTCATTAAATAATAAAACACTAAAAATATGAATTCTTGTTAATTACATGTTAACATTATATTTTCTTTCTTTATAACAAAGTTCTAAGAACAAGATTTGATTCTTTGAATTAGTCCTTTATAATAATTAAAGCCTCTATTTGAGTCTATTCTAATTTCATATTCTATATTCAACAAGGGTCTTACCCGTTATACATACTAAGATTTTATTCCCTTAGGTATAAATGCAATGATCTCATTACTTAGTATAAATTGATTGATGTATTATACTACACCTGTGTAACGACATTAAAAATCACATGTGTAACGACATTAAAAATCACACATAAATTTTTTTCAATCGTCTTAAAATGACTTTAGCGTTAAGTGTTTATTATGTTGACATGTCTACAACATTTGTAATTTTGTTGTTGTTTATTTTATTGCATAAATACTTATATATCACTAGCACATAATTGTATTTATATTAGCGTCAACATCGTCTCAATACTTAGCTTGATTCTTAAGCTAATTCACCAATGTTTTTGTTAGCCAATTAATTATTCCAAAGTCATTAGTCCGTCCAATGTTTAAGTCCGTAATCACCTTTACATAAACTAAATCTATGTTTTTTTGTTTAATACATAGTCTATTCTATAATTAGCTTAACCTATTTTAAATATATATGTGAATTAAATATAATTTCCACATATTAATAAAGATTAATAAAATTCCATATAAATTTCACCTCGAATTAAACTTTAATACATTAACATGTTTATAATAAAAACATTATGAAAACATAATTTATTAACACACCGTAACCACATAACCTACCTAGTGATGGTTAGACTTAAAGCTATGTCATTCATGTTAACACATAAACATATGTTTCGAGAGTTATCCCTATGACTAGCTAGTCATGGCTTCTCTACTTAGCCCAATGCTAACACATGTATCGATGCAGTTTTATACAAATTATTATTACAATGTGATGTGGTGGGGAATGGATTTAGGGCCATCCCTAACGCCCTCAACACTTCCATGCTATGGTAAAGACTTGAAACGTGAGTGCAAAGCAATTGCGGGTAAACTATATGATAGTGGGTCTGCCATTCCTGCCCTTATGCCACCTCAAAGCATTAACTATGAAATCCATGAAGGATTGCTTGTTAAGTTAAGGTGTGGGGCATGCAGGGTCGATACCCTCCACTTGGCCTGCGTACTCTCTGCATTAAAATTCACACTACGATACCTCATTTTCCAGGTCTTCATGGTTAAGTCAAGAGACTTCCAATCCATTTTCCATTTGCTAGTTTGTGGAGAGGCTATACCTTTCTCCATGGAAGCTTGGAGCTCGGCTCCTACTCCACTCATTCCATTCATTATACTTTGGCTTATCTCATGCCGGTAGTATTATGGTGAAGCCTGCAGCATAAGCACTACCACTTGGCTCTGGTGCTTTCAACCCTGGGTTTCCAACCCATAAGGGTTTGAACGTAAGCGTTTTCCTTTTCCTTTCCTTTGTATATCCTTAGCCTACGGCAAGGGTAAGGATATTCACTACAAACTTAGCATCTTTGTTTTGGTTATCTCATTTCACGTTGATGTGTTTATCCATGTTTACGATAGGTTCGAATTATGCTACTATACTGTGAAGAGTGTATGGCTCCATACTGTGAAGAGTGTATGGCTCCAGGTGAGTTCTGAGTCTCAGAGGATTTAACCCTTGACCAATTTTAAAGGGTAAAACCCTTGTAGAAAACATGTTTTTGTATGTGTTCTGTCTTCAAATCGTTTTTCTTATGCTCTATTTGTGTAAAATATTTACGACCATGACGGTTGGATCTTCATCGTTCATGTGGTTTGGACACCGTCTTAGATGAATGGTTCAGGCTTGAACCAATGAATGTTGTTATTGTTTCCACTATTGGTGTATTACACAGTTATGATTAATATGATCTTCATGGAATTTCGCCTCATAATGGTGTGCATTGTTCAATCTTCTTTTCACAATGGTGTGTACTGTTCAATCTCGTTTTCTTGTTGTGTTTAATAGATACAAATGACTTACCTCCGGTTGAACCTTGGCTTCCTCTTATCATTTTTTTCAGTATTTAAACCTTATGCTAATAGCAAAAAAACCATGTAATCCGACCCTTTGTTTTATGAAGATGGTACAGGCTGTATGCCTTCAATGTTAGTGATTTTCGTGTTACATCTTAGCTTATAAACTATTAAGAGGCCTAGTTGTATGAGTAGCTTGGGCGTATCACTGGACATGCTTATCGCCACTTCTATTTATTTTTGGTTCTGTTGATAACAGTTTATAAATGAGTTAATTTTTTTTATGGAGAAGCCTTAATGAATTGAACTATCATGTATTATGCATAGTTTATGTTATATGGATTCACTGAACTGACTACGGCGAATTCCAATGGATTCGACCTGAGACTTTAATTTGTTTTTGCATGCTTTAAAGATAATATATTGTTTAGGACGTAGCCATGTGACTCGATCCATGATTATGGTTTGGTGAACATGTTGTTGTAATATATGATTTGATTCTAATCCTCTCTTACTCAATTTACTCATGCATATATTCTCACTAGGGTTTAAAACCCATGAATAATATATATTATGTAATTATATTTTGTCTATATTCTTGGGTTTAAAACCCGTGAATAATATATATTATATAATTATATCTTGAGTTTAAAATTTATGAATAATATATATTATATAATTATATATTTTGTCTATATTTTTTTGTTTGCAATTTCAATGGAATATGAATGAATATCAGTTTGTTTAAATATTATATATTCTTTTGTTTGCAATTTCAATGAATAATATATATTATATAATTATATATTTTGTCTATATTTTTTTGTTTGCAATTTCAATGGAATATGAATGAATATCAGTTTGTTTAAATATTATATATTCTTTTGTTTGCAATTTCAATGAATAATATATATTATATAATTATATATTTTGTCATTATTCTTTTGTTTGCAATTTCAATGGAATATGAATGAATATCAGTTTGTTTATGTATCAAATATGTGATTTGCAATGCATCTATTTATGTTTACCATGTTCTATATTAAATCTATTCATGCTTCTATTAATTAATGAACAAAATGTATTTAATAATATATATTATATAATTTTATATTCTTTTGTCTGCAATTCAATGGAATATGAATGAATATCAGTTTGTTTATGTATTAAATATGTGATTTGCAATGCATTTATTTATGTTTACAATGTTCTATATTAAATCTAAACTAATAAAAAAAATGTATTTAATAATGGATGTTTGTTTATGTATTAAATATGTGATTTGCAATGTATTTATTTATGTTTGCAATGCTCTATATTAAATCTATTTATGCTTCTATTAATTAATGAACAAAATATATTTAATAATGGATGTTGGAAAATAATAAAAGAACTTGATAATAACAATATTTATTTACAGTTAAATTTTTATAATAACAATAAATTTAGAGTTAATCATAAAAATATTTAATTTACTTGGTACATTAACAATTTTTATAATAACAATAAATTTACAATTAATCATAAAAATATTAAATCAACTTGGTACATTAACAGTTATAAAAATGTAATGAATAAGAAACCAATTATATTTGTAATATTAGAAGACCTTTATTATCTTTATTTACCTCATAAAAGACTAAATCTAGAACCAAAGATGATTCAAGAACTAATATAACTATGAGATTAAGAATAAATTCCTGCATTGCTCTTAAATAACAATATCACTAGCTAACATGGTCAAATTGAAAGTATAACCAAACCTATGCAATAACCTTTAGTTGACCACAAAAACATTTGTTTTGGTTATAACATTGAAGTAAGCAAATAAAAGAACAATAATTTTTTTTCCAAAAATAAAATAACTAGAGTTAGGTATACTTATCAACATAATGAATCCAACTTGTTAGGGAACTTCCATGTTCATTCCAGCTATATATTTTTGAACATCTATGCAACTTTTGTTCAACAAATCACCCATTTGCTTAGCCAAGAACACTAGAATACCAAAGACTTAGTGATTGTTCTCTATCTTCCTTACTACTACAGAGTAGTCACAAGGTTTTTTACCAACTCTGTGAATTTCCTTATAAATCATAACCCCAAATACAGTTCCTCCTGGACAAACCATACTCTAATTCATGGTCAATGATCACTCAAGGAAATTCAGTTGAACCCTCCAACAACTAAGAACCATTACCCCTGTAACGTTCTCTCTTTGCAACATGTATTTTCAAGAGATGGCTCATATTCAGAAATTAGGCTATTCGATCTTAGATAGAATAAGTGTCATGTTTTTCATCTCGTTGTATTTTTTTATTCTCTTTTCTTTTCAAGAAGTAGTTAGGGTTTCACTTGAATTCTCTCCATTTCTTTTTTTAAATATCCTAATATTTATTTTTCCTCACATTGTTATATTTCTTCTTTAACTCTTTTATGTATTATAATTATGAAGTCATTTCCCCTTCTAGTATTCTAGCCCCTCTTCATAATTGGATGTTCCCCAACAAGCTAGAAACATTATATAGATAAAATAATATAAATGATGACATCATTAATTATCCTTGATGCTCTAGAGTTTCTCAAATCAACATCAAGTCAATTGTATCTAAGTCCTCCAGGACTTTGATGCTCCAAAGTTTCACAACTCAAAATCAAATCAAATGTTTATAAATCTCTTAAGAATTTATTAACATGGGGTAAAAACTTGGGACATTACATCATACCCCCTTAAAAAAACACAGTCCCAGTGTTAGTACTTTTTATACTTTTAACTTTGAAACAAGAAAGGGTATGCATCTCTCATGACATCTTCTCTTTCCCAAGTATCATCTTTAGGACCGAAGTGATTCCATTTCACTTTCAACTGGATGATAGCTCACTTCTGGATCTACATTTCTCTCTTGTCCTGTAGCTAGGGTTTTACCCCTAGCTTGTGCAAATGAGCACCTACTAAGGAGAAGGGACTCCTTAGTAGCAGTTCAGTAAATGTAAATTAAAATGCTAAAATAGAAATATAAATTACTCTAAACATGTGCATGAAACAAAAAAAATAAGATGTAAAGAATGGCTTTTGTATTAATTTTACCTCCAATGTGAAGGTTGGTGAAGCTCTTGCAATGCTCCAAGAGGGTTGCTCCAAGCTCCAATTTGCTCCTTCTCTTTCTCCAATGGTGGAAATGGGCCAAAAGGGGCTCTCAAGGTGAAAGTAGCTCAAGGGTGAGCTAGGGTTTCAAGAGAGATTTTGGCAAAGTAAGGGTGCTTATGACTGTGGATATGGAATAAGGGGTCTCCATCACCTATTTATAGTTTTTTGGTGGTGGAGTGCTGGCCCATGGTTTTGGGAACCATATGGTTTAGGGCAACTGTATAGGGTTTTTTCCTCCTTTTCCTCATTATTTTATATTTTTTATTCCCTTTTGAGTGGGATTTTGCTATTTTAGAGGAAGTTTGGATATTTTTGGAGGAAAAAGGGGGTTTTTTTAGCCTTTTTGAGGCTTTTTTGATGGTTTTGTGGCCTTTTGGAGGCTTTTTAGTGGGATTTTTAGGGTTTTTAAGGGAAATATGGTAGGAAAATGGACAAATGAGCCATGTAATGGGGTAGATGAGGTAGTGAACACTTTTTGGGTGTTAACAGATTGCCCCCTGATGTGTGAGGGCAGGAGCTCATCATATGGCCGATGGACATCATAAGTCATATATGGTTTTCCTAGGGTATGGAGAAGAGAAGAAACAAACTGAAGCCCGGAACAACGATCCCGAACAAACTGCAAGAACTAAAAGTACATAACCTCAATAATGGGTGAGGAATCATCTGATCATATGGACGAGGCGGGCATTCCCATGCTCGTATCAGGATATAACATAATAATAACAATGGGGTCCAAAAAATGGGGACTTGACATATACATAGCCTCAAACAAAGAATGAGGCAGAATTTTAATATATGGACGAGGTGGGCATACCCATGCTCGTATCAAGATACATAAAAAGAACTGTGAGGCCCGAAAAGAGGGACCTGTAAGATACATAAAGAACCACTGTGTACATCATAAGGGTCCAGAGGGGACACAAATCTGGGACATATTGCTGGGCTGACCATGTCTGAGCTGAAGAACTGATACACTAGAACAATCAACAGTGCTACTGAGTGTGGTACCAAAGGAACTGATGAGCTGCTGGATCATAGTGACAATGGGTCATGCTCTCAATGGTATACTGAACTGGGGCTGAACTGGGTACTTAAGGAAGCATATCACTGGATGGATTCCAAATACAATCGCCAACGCAGCCCAGACATCCACGGGAACATATAACTGGTTGTTCCGAAGTGACTCACCAATGTGCTAGAGTCGGGGGAAATCCGGGGTCTTCGACACAAAAATGGAGGGGATATAAACCCTGCGTGATTCTCAACGATGCGATCAAGGTGCTGACGTCGAGCATGTGAGAAAAAACCATTCAGAGAGGCAATGATGACTCCTCTCAAAATGATCCATAGGAACTCACCACAGATGGTAATGGGTCCAAGGCGCAGGGACCTCTGGGTCTATCCCCTGGAATAGAGGGGTTGTCGTCGACAGAGGGAGACCTGCAACTATCAAGGCAATGATGTTTCCTTGACAGGAGTGCGAGGTGGAGAACCAAAATGTGAGAGTACTGATGGCAGGAATGACAAACTGGGGGGGAATAACTGGGCAAGTAGAGTGGGTGGACTCAAACTTCCTTTGTTCAGAGTATGATGGCGGGCATTGTTAGGATATTTAGACACTTAGGAGTTAGTTAAGATCAACTTGTGTAATATATCCATTAGGGATAGTGTGTTTCTTTAGTATGCATTAGTATGCATTTGTAAATACTTAATCCGACGGTCACGATATGTTTTCGACATAGAGTGATCCGACGGCTCAACTTCTCTTAGATCAAACCTAACCTTGATTCGTGGCTTAACACCCGATTGGTCCATGATCTCTATTTAAAGAGCATGGAGGGTCATTGTTTAGTTGATCGATTATGAGAAGCTCATTTGTAACTTTCTTTCTTTGCATAATAAATTGTCCCGTAGAAGTTATTTGGTCGGGGCCGTGGAGTGTTTCCCTCAAGAGGTTTTAAACCACGTCAAAAAATCGGTGTGTTGATCTGTGATCTGTTTGTGTGAAGTGGTTTCTCTTGGTGTTCGGTCCTTTGGTAGTACCCTATGTACCCGAACATGGTATCAGAGCAAAAATCCACCTCCGCCTGCTCATGTTCCTCCAGTTGCACCAGCACAAGTGCTTCCTCGATGGGTCCGTTCAACATGTGAAGCAGCTGGTGATCTTGCCGGTGATCCTAGAGATCAACGTCGAACACGTTCTCAGTTTCAGTGAGCCTCTTCTCTTTTGGCTCAAGTTTCCGAGAATCATGATCCAGAAACTTTTACAGAAGCTTCAGGGAATCCAGATTGGGATGCAGCCATGGATGAAGAATATCGTTCCTTAATGGCGAACGATACTTGGGATCTTGTACCTCTTCCAAAAGGAAGAAAACTTGTCAGATGTAAATGGGTCTACAGAACTAAGTATGCATTAGATGGAAGTGTTGAAAGACTTAAGGCAAGGTTAGTTGCCAAATGTTTTTCTCAAGTTGAAGGGATTGACTACAATGAAACCTTTGCTCCCGTCACCAAAATGAACTCCATCCGTCTTGTTCTTTCCCTTGCAGCCTTACACAACTGGGAAGTCCATCAAATGGATGTCAAGTCTGCCTTCTTACATGGTGATTTACAGGAGGAAATTTACATGGAACAACCTCCTGGCTATGTTCAGAATAACTCTAGCCTTGTCTGTCGCCTTAAGAAATCCTTATATGGCCTTAAGCAAGCTCCTAGAGCTTGGTATGCCAAAATGGATAACTTTCTCCTTGACACTGGTTTTTCTAGATGCCATTCTGACCCCAATGTCTATACCAAGAAAGTAGGAAACCATCTCATCATACTTGTTCTATATGTTGATGACCTTATTCTTACTGGTAGTGACCCTAAACTTATAACCCATGTGAAATCCAGTCTTAAACAAAATTTTGAAATGTCAGACTTAGGACATTTGCATTATTTTCTTGGTCTCCAAGTCCTGCAAACCAAAGAAGGAATCTTTCTTTCTCAGTCTAAGTATGCTTGTGACCTTCTTCGTCGCTTTCACATGGAAGATTGTACACCAGCCCCTTCTCCCTTCCATTCTGGAGTCAAACTTTCTGCCACTTGTACTTCACCTGAAGTCGATGCCACCTTGTATCGTCAGCTTGTTGGTAGTCTCTTATACTTGACTCATTCCCGTCCTGACCTTTCCTTTGTCGTTGGTCGAGTTGCCCGTTATATGCAGACACCTCATGAAAGTCACTGGAAAGCAACTAAAAGAATACTTCGATATATTCGAGGTACAGTTCAGTTTGGGATTCATTACAGTACAAGGGGGAAACCTTTGTTGGTTGGTTTCACTGATTCAGATTGGGCCGGCAATCCTGATGATCGAAAGTCTACTGCAGGTTATGTTTTCAGTCTGGGATCTGGACCTATTACTTGGGCTTGTAAGAAACAACAAGCTCTTGCTCTTTCTTCAGCAGAGGCAGAATATTGAGCAGCAGTTAATGCCAGTCAGGAAGCTTTATGGCTTCGACAGATCCTTTCAGAGTTTGGATTCGAGCAGCAGCAGCCTACTCCACTTTGGTGCGACAATCAAAGTGCCATCAAGCTTGCCAAAGATCCAGTTCTACATCAACGCAGCAAACACATTGAGCTACATATGCACTTCATCAGAAATCGTGTTCATGATTGTGTTCTTGAAGTGCTCTTTTTCCTTACAGATGATCAAGTTGCAGACATCTTCACCAAGTCTCTTACAGAAGCAAAGTTTTCTAAACTTCGATCTATGTTAGGAGTTCAGGAACTTGTCATTAAGGGGGGATAGGCTCTAATGCCTCCTTCCTTCTCCTAATAGTGTCACTTTGTAAATCCTTCAATCCTATCCCAAGTTGTTCTTAAGGGGGGATGTTAGGATATTTAGACACTTAGGAGTTAGTTAAGATCAACTTGTGTAATATATCCGTCAGGGATAGTGTGTCTCTTTAGTATGCATTAGTATGCATTTGTAAATACTTAATCCGATGGTCACGATATGTTTCCGACATAGAGTGATCCGACGGCTCAACTTCTCTTAGATCAAACCTAACCTTGATCCGTGGCTTAACACCCGATTGGTCCATGATCTCTATTTAAAGAGCATGGAGGGTCATTGTTTAGTTGATCGATTATGAGAAGCTCATTTGTAACTTTCTTTCTTTGCATAATAAATTGTCCCGTAGAAGCTATTTGGCCGGGGCCGTGGAGTGTTTCCCTCAAGAGGGTTTAAACCATGTCAAAACATCGGTGTGTTGATCTGTGATCTGTTTGTGTGAAGTGGTTTCTCTTGGTGTTCGGTCCTTTGGTAGTACCCTGTGTACCCGAACAGGCATGATCGGGCAGCATATGAAACTGACTGAGGGGAAAGGGATCATAGCTGGACTGGGAAGTGATTGGGATGAGGGAGACTCAAGCTGGTGTAAAATGGCAGGAGACTGCAGAATACTCTGAACAAAGGTGACCTGATTGGGGGTGCTGCCGAGATGATCGATCATAGTGCCAGGAGGCACGGGGGAACTTCTTCATGGGTTAAGGAACTAGAAGAAGTGAGTGAAAAAATGGTACTGTCGTGTGGATTTATACGAGCCCGGGACAGTTCATGCTCGTGATGGCTTTCAATTTTAAGGAGTCTGAAAGCGATAAGAAGACTCTGAAATGATGGAATGGTACTGTCGTGTGGATTTTACGATCCCAGGATAGTTCATGCTCGTGGTTGCTTTCAATTTTAGAGAGTCTTAAAGCAAATAAGAAGACTCCAGGGGGTTGCTTTTTCGTGTTTTAGTCTCCAAGGTGCAAAGAAGCATAAAAGGATGCAATGAAGAACTCTTCTAGCCGTTGTGACTAGAGTATTCCTTTTTTGTAATTAGTCTACCAGGTCCGGA
This sequence comes from Larix kaempferi, assembly GCA_027924585.1. Taxonomy (NCBI): domain Eukaryota; kingdom Viridiplantae; phylum Streptophyta; class Pinopsida; order Pinales; family Pinaceae; genus Larix; species Larix kaempferi. The sequence goes on from BSBM01000001.1 coordinate 82,768,483, forward strand.
AAAGGGTTAAACTTATACCAGATAGACGCCCTTTCAGGTACTTTAACGAGCATGAAAGGAAGCACGATTGCTCGACGATCTTTTCATTGTTTTAGGAGTCAGAAAAGAGCTTAACAGAAACTCCCTAAGTGCCTTTTTCGTAAAGGACTTGTCTGGACCGAAAAAGGGATAAAATTATACCGAACAAAAGGAATGGCCAGGCAAGGAGGAAGTGTTCAATCAAGGAACAGTAATGATGACCAAGAACGAGGGTAGGGGGGGGAACACTGGTGGGCCTCTGTGCGGGGTTAATGAAATGGTGGAAAAATAACGAAACATTTGCAGTATGACAGGAGTGAATGGCTCATGAAAAAATTTGGAACAATCCGATGGCGGCCGATGTGGTGCGCAAATCGAGGCAACAAGGTGTCGGGACACAATGTCGAAACTGTACCAAGTGAGAGCGAGAAATGATCTCAAGCATCATCACGAGCTCGAAAAAATGAATCCGACGAGATAAAAAGTGTCAAAAACGGATAATGGCCGATGTGGCACGCAAACTGAGGTGACGAGGGGTGTTTTGGAAAAATACCCAAAAAATATGGGGGTGAGAGGGAGAAATGATCTCAAGCATCATCACGGGCTCGGAAAAATGAATCCGATGATATAAAGTATATCAAAAATGGGCTACGACCGATGTGGCACACAAACCGGGGTGACAAGGTGTCGGGACACAATGTTGATATTGGTCCTAGTGAGAGCGAGAAATGATCTCAAGCATCATCACGGGCACGGAAAGATGAATCCGGCAGTGCAAATGGTGCGAAAAACGGAGGTCATAAGGACTCCGGAATGGTCAAAGGAAATAACTAGGTGTATAAAATCAAATATACAAGTGATATGTGACCTCAAAAATGGTTGAGATCACAAATGTGAAAAAGTGAGCAGGGTTAATGACCTTCCCCCATGCTATGTGCATAGGGTTTGTGATTGTGGATCACATATGTGTTGGTTTGAACGATGGGTTCATTGACATGCTTAGATAAATGTGATGGGGCAGGGTCAAAATGATTGATCGTGCCCCCTATCCCAGGGTCGAGGTGATCTATTATGCCCCTTGACTCAGAGGTGTCAAGGCGGTGGAGATACTGTCTTAGAGAGGGATTAACAGGGCATTGACCAACTACTAGAGGGGTGGTGTACCATGAGGCTATGAGCCGTGGTGGAATACCGAAGTGATGATATGATGATGATGGATGCCCCCAGTATCGCCAACGAGAATGATGATGATGATGAGTAGGCAAGGTTTTGGGCCTGCCCCCATGCTGTGGACATGTGGTTGTCTCTTTGATAGTGGGGTCAAAACCAGGCATCTCGGTATAGGACCAGGCAAAGACATCACGGAATTCCTGGAAGAGTTTTTTGTACTCCTCAATCTCATGCTCACTGCAAGATGCTCCTAAAGTTATGAGTTCAGGTGTACCTCCTGGGGCAGCGATATCAATTTGGATGACAGGTGAAATATTGGCCATGTTACCTTCCTCAAAGGAATCCGGAGCAGGAATAGGGTCCTTAAACCAGTCGACCTTGGTAGGAAGGAAATCTTTGGATTCAACCGCAAATTGGGTAGCGGTGCTAGAGGAAGATGCTTCTGGGAGGAAATACGAACGATGGTGCATGTCATCCCAGGGATACTACGGGGCAGTGAGTGCCTCAAGAATCTCCTCATTAGTACGGAAAGTGTGGGCCGTCAAATTGGTTGACGAGGGAATGGTAGTTGAAGAGATCATGTAAATGGTGTTGATCTCCCCGGATGGGGGTGAGATCGGGGGGTGAATCTCTTCAATGGTGGGTGGTGCCGTCTCAAGATCCAGATTGTTCATCTCATAGAGAGCTGCTCTGTAATCGGGGAGATAGGGACAGTGATGTGAGTAATGCCCGTAAACACCGCATATGGCACAGGGGTGGTTAGTGCGCAGGGATTTATCGCGAGGCTTAGGGGTTGGATCTAGTTTGACAACCGGGATATTGGGGTCATCGTCAAGCATCTGCATGTGTTCCTGTAATGCAAGTAACTGTGGACATTGATGAGTCACATGGCCTAACTCATCGCACAACGAGCATTTGGGAAGAGCACAAAACACTGGGGGGTTTTTGACTGTTTTGGGAGGGGGTACAGCAGTGTAAGGTTGGGGGCCTCTGCCCCCAGTGGATTTGGGAGGAGGAGGGGGATTCATGGAGGATGAAGGGGGTAGCGACACCGGGGGGTGGCTGAGTGGTAGTAGCCATGGGTTGCACCAGTTGGAGGACGACGCTTGGTGTCGGCGGGGGAATGGGAGGCGAAAGATACCAGACGGGTAATCCCAAGGTTAACCCAGGTAGGCTAAGGGTAGCCATAACCGGGGCGCTTACTAATCCCGATGGAGGGACTAGGAAGGGGATTGTGTGGATAGGTGTAACACCAATGTGGCTAGGTACCAATGGTGGTTTAGGAAACAAGGGCGGTTGATTGTTAGGTGGTTGTTTATCGTGGGACAGGGTACATAAGTCAGACACTTCGGGAGTAGATGACGAGAGAGGAATGGATTTGAATGTGGATGTCATCGGTGGGTCTGAGTAAACTACAGGTCCCAAGGAGGAAACAAACGAGGTAGCGGCACCACTAACAGGTTGTTCAACCATGGGGAGAACATTTTCGGGTGCAGCAGGGGCACTAGGATTGTAGTAGGTGAGTTGGTCAATCTTGACCACGCGTCCATCATGGGGGAACATCATGGTACGAAAGACAGAGGAAGCTACCGCCCGCATAGCATACATGTAGTTACGACCAAGTAAGAGGTTGTAATCAAGCTGGGCGTTGATGACCTCTATGTCAATGAGAACGGTTTTACCACCTAACTGGACGGGGACATTGGCTAGGAGACCTTGGGGCTGAGCCGAACGACCATCGTAGGCGCGTAATGCAGTGGTGGACTGCTGAAGGGTAGGGGATCCCAACTTCTGCCATACGAATGTATACATAACGCATGTGGAGGCACCTTCATCGATGATGCATCGATGGATGACAAGATTCCGAATGAAAACAGAAACTTGGAATGCTAAGGTGGAAGGCAGGCGTTGTTCGGACTGGTCCAAATCAAATGCCATCAAATTCGAATCATTTGGGTCAATAGCCTCTAAAGTCTTGCACTGGGAAGGGCAGTTCTTCAAGACTTCTAACGCAGACATGGCTACGGGAGATTGGGCTAAGTCGTCTACAATGTTGTAGTTTGACGCAGCGTGCGCATTGGGGTTATTGTTGATATGGTGAAGTGGGAAACGAGGTGCTTTGGAAGCGCCATCTATTGGAGGGGGAGGTATACATAACGCCTGATCAGTGGGGTGAGCGTTAGTGGTTTTATCAGTGGGAGGGGCTTCAGAGGTGGAGCCATACTGGTTTCGGCGGGTCTGGAGGTTGACATCAGCGGATGACATCATCAACAAGTGGTGGGTCCCTAAGTTGAACATGGGTTGATCAGGAGCGGCGTAAGTGATTTGTTGTTGGGGTGGCGCATTGGCTTGAGGGGGAGCCAACGGCTGAGTGTTCACTATGCCTTGGTTTGGTAAGGGTTTTTGCAGCACCAAAGGTGGCTACTGAGGTTGCGGGGGGTTGGTTGGTGCTTGAGGAGCCGCATGCCCTTGGCGATGGGCATCATCAACCCAAAGTTGCTGAGCTCGCTCCAAGTGTGGGAAAGCATGTGTGTAGTGTCCATAGACCCCGCAAATAGAACAAGGATGGTTTGTTCGCAAATTGGGGTTTTTAGCCTGCTTGGGCGGGCGATCAGGGTTTTGGTTAGCGGGGGCCGCATTATTGTTGTCTGGGGGATTAGGTGGTTGACCACCTTGGTCTATAGGTTGGTTTTTCCCACGATTACGGCCCTTGCCGCGGTTTTGTTGGCCCTGGTTGCGCTGGTTGTTCTGGTTTTGGTGTTGATTTTGTTGGGCGTACACTTGCCCTTGGGCAGCAGGTGGTTTTTGGGGTTGTGCAGGTGCGGGAGCAGGCTACGATGGATGATATGTAGGTGGAGGCTGTGCAGGTGCGGCACCTTGAGGGGGTTGCTGATATGTCTATGGAGCAGGTTGTGGATTTGCCGCAGGGGCTGCTTGTGGCGGGTAATAAGCGGGTTGGGCCTGGGAAGGTGCAGGAGTTGGTGCAGCCTGATGCTGGTAATAGGCGGGTTGGGCCTGAGAAGGCGTCGGAGCTGGTGCAGCCTGGTGGTGGTAATAGGGCTGAGGTGCGACCCGGGGGGGGGGGGGGGGGGGGGTAAGCGGGGGGCGCATGACCGAAGCACTGAGGTGGATAGGTGGGTCCATGGGAATGATGGTGATGTGTCATAGGAGCATACGAGTTGGTGGCCCCAGACTGTGAGGTAGCCCGCGAAAGGTCGGGGCCAGGGGTAGGACGCGCTATGGAAAAGGGTTGGGGATGCGAAGAAACACGGCCGATGATGCCGTCTGCAGCATGGGATGCCCCCGACGCATCGTGTTGGGAGGACTCACCGCGAGGGGCATCAGGTATAATGGTATAGAGATAACCCGACTGGGCGTAAATGGGGTCAAATTGTTGGGCCTTAAGGATGGCCTCTTCTTCAGACTAGGGTCTTTCTGATGCCACATCCTTAGCAATGACAGGGAGAAGGGATTTGAGGAACCAATCTAAGAAGATACGGTCGTGTAATTTGATCTTGCATAAGCTACGGCGTCGACGCCACTCATGAATGTGGTCCGTGATGTGGGTTGTCATGTTTTGTCTGCAAGACAGGAGAATCTCAACGCCCACGTCGTAGCGGACCGGTAATTGGAAGAACTGCAGGAAGGTCGAGGCAAGGGAAGTGAAGGTGGCATGGGTCCCATGGGGTTGCTCGATATACCACTTGGCTGCAGAGCTTGTGAAGGTGCGCTGTAACAGACGGAGGCGAATAGAGTTGTCCACTATGGAGTTGGAGGAACACCATAGATGGAAGGACATGATATGGTTTTGTGGGTCCTCACCTGCCTTGCCCTCGAACTTAGGGATGTCAGAGGGGAGCTTGGTGGGCATGTGAGGCCACGCAGGGTCGTGTCGGATAGGGTCGTTGGTCAATCTGGCTAGGTCGGGCGGGTTGAGGCTAGCCATGAATGGCAAACTGGAAGAAGGATGTGACATAGTAGTGGGTTGGACCAAGTTGGGTCCAATGCCCCCAAGTGGAGGGGCAGGATTTGGGATGTGGATCCCCAGTGGGGGAACTAAGGTGGTATAGGATGGTCCTGCACCACCATGGGTAGTGTGAGCCGCTGATGGAGTGGGGATAGGTATTCCAGCTGCGGGAATAGGTGCAGTGAGGGGAACGGTAGATGGGGGCCCCATGGAGGGCATAACCAAAGCAGGTGTGGTAGCTGGTGTAGTGGTGGATGTGCCACCAATGGTCCCTACCAAGAAAGGAGTGGAAGTCACGCCAGCCATGGGGCTAGTAGGGGCAGTATAAATGGGGTTCTCAGACTCTACCTCAGAATCGGAGGTAAAGTAAGGGGCGTCAATATCTGGTGACAGAGTCCTATGCCACTGACGAGTGGAGTCAAGGGACAAGGCTCGAGATCTATGATAAGTGGTATCAAGTGAGGAAGATCTGTGTCTCTGACGGGTGGTGTCAAGTGAACCATGCTGTGGGGGATCGCCCCTGAGGCACCGAGAATGTCTCAGGGACTCAATGGTGATAGATGGTGTCAAATCTCTGTGGGTTGAGGTGAGTAAAAAATAGCTCAAAAACCCTAATGCAACTGAGTGTGCAGAAGGAGAGCTCAAAAAATAGGGCACTCAGGCCAACAACCAACTCAAAACACCCACTACAACAGCTGTGCTACAATAGGTGGAGTGTCAACAGAAATGGTCAGAATACCAACAAGCAGCAGGTTTCCTAAAAATAAAAAAAAATGGTGGACTCACTAGACCAAAAGGAGGTAAGGGAGCATGCAAACACCTAACTAAAAAGTATTCTGACTCAACTAGACATATCCTCTGCAAGGTGATGAAATCCAAGTCAGACAATATGAATAGGAAAGCCAAGTGGCTAAGATGTCCCCCTACCGGGAGGGACACCGGGTAGTCAATCCTAGAAGAATGGAAACTAAGATACCCCGTTCATGACATGTCCAGAAAGGTGAATCTACCGTTTGGTCCTTTTACCGCAATACTCCTATACAGGGATATCCCGAGAACTGCGAAAGGTAGCCCTTCGGTTACTGAATGGAGTGCGGTATTCCACTCAGGCCTCCGGAACCAATCTCGTGACTTCAACCCTCCTAGGGGAGAGGCCCTCTAGTAAACTGGTTGTGACCGTGCCAAAAAGTACTAGGGGATTTTGGTTCCCTAATTGGACAACAGCTATGTCTCAAGTGTAAGTAACCGAGGGGTGTTATTGGAAGCCTATCCCCCCGATCCTACCTAACTACAAAGATTCTTTTGTGTTCCCCAAGTGGGATTAGAATATTGGTTGAGTTAAGTAGTTTTTAAGGCTCACTTGAATTATGTGATAGAGTGTGTGCTCGTGAGGTGATGAACCCAAAATAGAAGTGCCACAAGGGGGGCAACTTTCTAACTAACAATAATACTGAATTCGAAACTTTAACATGCAAAATTTTCTGAATTAAAATGTTGAAATTTTAAAAAGATTCTGTAAAGGGAACAGAAATTATGTTGCAGAAAAGGTTGTAGGGAAGTAGGGCTGTAGGTGGAACAGATGGCTGTGCAGATGCAGAAAATATTGCAGCAAAGGGGCTGGGTTCAAAAATAGGGAAAAAATGCAGAAATCAGACCGCGGGTCTGTGGCGAATCTGAGCAGTCGGACCGCAGGTTTAAGGGAAACAGCTGCGGACAAGTCGCAGCTTTCTAGCTGACAGAGGCAGTTGGACCGCAGGAAATAGGGAAAAATACGCAGTCAGGTCATGGGAAAAAAACTAACAGACGCAGTCGGGTCGCAGCAAAGGGGCTGGAGGCCGCAGTCAGGACGCGGGAAAATGGCCGACAGGCGCAGTTAGATCGCAACAAACAGGCTGATTAGCCGCAGTCGGATCGCAGGTAACAGACTTGAATCTGCCGGCAGGGCGCCGGAAACAGTCTGAGAACCGTGGTCGGGTCGCAAGTAAAGACCTAAAAGACGTGGTCGGGACGCAACTACAGAGGGAAAAGATGCGGTTTATGGAAGCCGAAAGGGACAGCCGAAAGGAAAAAATGGAAAATTATTGCAGAAAACTAAAAAAAAATTAAACTGAAACCAAAAATTCAAACCTAGGGGAGTCGCCAAAACTGTAGCTAGGGTTTTACCCCTAGCTTGTGCAAATGAGCACCTACTAAGGAGAAGGGACTCCTTAGTAGCAGTTCAGTAAATGTAAATTAAAATGCTAAAACAGAAATATAAATTACTCTAAACATGTGCATGAAACAGAAAAAATAAGATGTAAAGAATGGATTTTGTATTAATTTTACCTCCAATGTGAAGGTTGGTCAAGCTCTTGCAATGCTCCAAGAGGGTTGCTCCAAGCTCCAATTTGCTCCTTCTCTTTCTCCAATGGTGGAAATGGGCCAAAAGGGGCTCTCAAGATGAAAGTAGCTCAAGGGTGAGCTAGGGTTTCAAGAGAGATTTTGGCAGAGTAAGGGTGCTTATGACTGTGGATATGGAATAAGGGGTCTCCATCACCTATTTATAGTTTTTTGGTGGTGGAGTGCTGGCCCATGGTTTTGGGAACCATATGGTTTAGGGCAGCTGTATAGGGTTTTTTTTCTCCTTTTCCTCATTATTTTATATTTTTTATTCCCTTTTTAGAGGGATTTTGCTATTTTAGAGGAATTTTGGATTTTTTGGAGGAAAAAGGGGTTTTTTTTAGCCTTTTTGAGGCTTTTTTGATGGTTTTGTGGCCTTTTGGAGGCTTTTTAGTGGGATTTTTAGGGTTTTTAAGGGAAATATGGTAGGAAAATGGACAAATGAGCCATGTAATGGGGTACATGAGTTAGTGAACACTTTTTGGGTGTTATCATATCCATAATACAAAGGGGTTATGGCATGAACTCCCCTTTCGGTTCTACCTACAACAAATCCTAATCGATTACATGCTTAGGGTCATAAACATATTTCTTAAGCAAAGAAACATGAAAAACATTATGAAATTTAACATGAGTAGGGAAACCAAGTTCATAGGCCACCTGGCCTATTTTAGCCAACATTTCAAATGGCCTGCAATATCCAAGAGCTAATTTTTTGCACTTTCCCAAATTCAGAGAGCTTCTTTTTTCTTTAACTTTCAAATACACATGCTCTCCAATATGTTACTCTTTATTTTTTCTGCTTTTGTTGGAATAAATTTTTTTCCTATCTTATGCCTCTTTCAAGTTCTGGTGTACTTTATTTACCAGTTGTTCTAGATATTTTAACAAATCTGGTCCCAATATCAATCTATATAATGAACTATCCCAAGTCACAGGAGTTATGCATTTCCTGCCATACAAAACTTCAAACATAATCATTTTGGTAGATGTTTGATAACCATTGCTATATGCAAATTATGTTAAGTGTATGTAATCTTCCCAATGTGATGGATTATGCATGACATACATCCTAAGCATATATCTTCTACAATTTGATTATTATGCTCTATATTCCCATCTATTTATGGGTGAGAGTTAGTACTAAAATTTATTTGATAATTCATACCAAATAATAATTCCTTCCAAAAATTCCTTGTGAACTTTGTATCTCTATTGAAAATGATAGTTTTTGGTATGCCATGAAGTCTGAAAAATTCTTTTAAGAAAATGTTTGCAATATGTATTGCTTTGTAAGTTGATTTCATAGGAAAAAAATGTTCATCTTTTGATAGTTTATCAACTACAACCATAATAGAGTCATTTTTCTTTTTACTTTTTGGTAAACTAGTGATAAAATCCATACTCATCACTTCCCACATCAATTCCAGAATGCGGAAAGGCTAAAGTAATCCATTCGGGTGTTGGTGTTCGGTCTTAAATATTTAGTATTCTTGACATCTTTCTATGTAAAGAGTTACATATGATTTTAATTTATTCCAAAAATAATGTCTTTTGATAGTAGAAATCATCTTTTGGTATCTAGGATGTCCTGAATAAGTTTGTTTATGAAATTCATTTAAAATATCAAACCTGATATTTGTTGTTTCTGGTACATACAACCTATTTTTAGACCATACTATTGTAAATAAATGTTTCGGTTGACGAAAGCTTGTCTCACATTTTTCTGACCAAACAAACTTTGACTCCTTTTTATCTAAGGATGCCATGTGATATGTAATCCTAGATAAGTTTTCAATGAGATTCCAGTAAATCCTTCAAGATCCGTAAATGATCGAATGTCTGACACATTGGTAGGAGTAGGCCGCTCCATTATGGCTTTTATCTTGTCAGGATCTATAGCAATGCCTTCTTCTGAAATGATATGTCCTAAGTATTGAAATTATTTCTTGTAGAAATCACACTTGTTAAACTTAGCATACAATTGGCACGTTCTCTTAACACTTGCAGAACCATTCTCAAATTCTCTTCATTATCTTGCTCATCCTCGGAGTAAATAAGTATGACGTCGATAAAGAATACTACAAACTTATCTACTTAATGAACATAATATTCATCATGCACATAAAGGTAGCAGGTGCATTCGTTAATTCAAATGGCATCACTACAAACTCATAGTTGCCATATATGGTTCTAAAAGAAATTTTGTTTATATCCTCTTCTGGGATTCTCACTTGGTGATAACTAGGTCATACATAAATCTTAGAGAATATCTTCGCTCCCCCAAACTTCTCAAACAAATCATCTATCCTTGGGATTGTATATCTATTTTTTATTGTTAACTTATTCAACTAACGATAGTCAATGCACATTCCCATTGTACCATCCTTTTTTTTCACAAAAATAATTGGTGCTCCCCACGGGGAGACATTGGGTCTTATGTACCCTTTCTCAATCAGTTCTTGTAGTTTTATTTTCAACTCAACTAATTCAGGTGTACTCATATAGTACGGATCCTTTGAAACAGACAATGTGCCAAGTACAAGTTCTATCGAAAAGTATAAGTCTCTTCTAGGTGGAAGCCCCAGTATTTCCTTAGGAAAAATAACTTTGAACTCAATTAGAACTGGAAAATATTCTAATTTTTTTTTTTTCCTCATAGTGACTTTGTATATTAATAACATACAATTTGTATCCCTTTCTAACACATATTTTAGTCTGTAAAACTGAAATTTGTCTAACTGAAATTTTCTTGGGTATCCTAGAAACTCCTCAATGATTTTCCTCTTCATCCACACATGTAAATTTTTTGTTCAAACAATTAAGTATCACCTAGTGTTGTTCTAACCAATCCATGCCTACTAAGACATCATATGACCCCAATCGTAATATGTTCAAGTTTTCTCTTGTTTTCAAGCCATTCATATCTAAAGGGAAATATTTAACCAAACCTAAAATTTTCCTTTTTGTACCAGTCACTAGTTGCACTAGCCATGGTTTGTTGTGTTTTGCTTTACTTAAATGAAAAGAATCAACAACTTTAGGAAAAATTTAACTACAACATGATCCTAGATCAATTAAAATAGAAATTGGTTTTGAAAATATTTTACCTTTGATTTCTACCATAGTAGTAGGTTGATGGTCAGCTTGCATGCCTTCCAAGGCAGCACAGATTCTAGGTGTTCTTGCAATGTCATCAACTATCACATCTTATTTTAAATTATTTAGAACTTTATTATTTTTATATGGGTAGTCTTTGTAGAAATGGGGGCCTTGACATCCCTAACATTTCACTATTGTTGGTGTTTTTTTATTTACTACATAAGTAGCTGATTTGTCCCCACTTTGGGATGGCATGTTTGACTGAAACTCACTCCTAGTGAAATTTTTGCTATTTGCAAAACTATTATGTTGTTTCCGTTAAAGAGGTGACTTGAAACCTTTTTTTTTCTATCTGAAAATACTTTACACTTCTCTATGTTTTTATTTATATTTTCGTATCTATGTTGACTATGCTTGTAACATAACCTAGCTTTGTATAGTGCTTTATCTATAGTTTTACGTGCATTAAAATCAATTTTATCTTTGAAGTAAGGTGGAAGGAAACCCAAAAACTACTGAAATTTAATTTTTTCAACTCTTATGTAAGGTGCATAGAGAAGTAGTTCCAAAAATCCATTAATTAAATTATCCATTGTAATAGAACCCATTTTCAAGTCATGGAACTCTTTAATATTTTTATCATAGAACCTTTCATACATATACTTGTCTTTAAAAAAGTTTTTAAAGTTTTTCCATTTGATGTTTTCCTCTTTTATATTTTTAGTCAATCTTAAGTCTCTCCACCACAGGGAAGCATTTCTGTTTAAGTTGTAAATGCCTAAGTGAGATTTCAACTTGCTTGGATAATCATACACCTTGAAATACTTTGGAATTCCCAACAACTATTCTTCGGCTTTCTCACTGGAGTTTAAATCACCGTCAAAGGCCGATGCTTTTATTTTCTTAAATTATCCCTGCAACCCTTCACTACTAGAAGGATTATGCTTCTTCCTTCAGAGAGAATGTGTAGAGGTGTTAGATGAAATACTGTTGTAATGACTCGTGGGTTTAGATGTTGAACTAGAATTTGATATAAACCTAGCTGCATTTCCAAATTCTTGACTTTTAGCTCTTTTCTCATTGTAAGGCCATTTTATCACATTACTAGATGAATGAGCAGGTTGCTGGTTATTTTTAATTTCAGTCAAGGTTTGCAATAAAATAACATTTAGTTCTCATTTCTCTTCTATATATTTTATGTTGTCATCTTTATAAATATGTAATTCTTCCTTTAAACTCTGCATAGTTTTTAACATTTATGAGGGAGTAACAACTTTCAAGTTGTCATTCAACTCCACCCACAACTCTTCCTCTAAAGTAGGTGATTTAAGATTTCCCTGTTGACTAGAATCTGTAACATCCCTATTTACCCATATTCTTTTGTAACTAAACTAAAATATGTAAGTACACTATGTACCAGCTCCTGACGAGGAGATCAAGGCCAAGGCCCCACCAGTAAATTTTGTAATTATTGTTATGATTTCCTAAGTTGTAATTTGAATTGTAGACTTAGCAAACTAAAGGTGTGACGCAACGAAATGATAGGGGAAATGGAATCCATTAGGGGGAAGAGGCTAATGGCTAGGAATCCATGGGAATCTATTTAATGATGATGGGTTTTCATCATGGTGCCTTGGGCACTAAAAGGAAAGTGAACTGTGGGTGATTTAACTAAGTACTGAAAGCTAAAAGTGTCAATATAAGTTTAACATGTAAGGCATTGAGGAGCGACGCTTCACTCTCCTAAGAAGAGTAAAATATTATCTCTCACATATGAGTGCAGATCAAACCTCAAATCAGCATAATTCTAGCAAAAGAAATCTAAAAATACTCTCCCCCTATGGTAAAATATTATTTACATTCTCTTAGAAGTAGAAAGGAATAGATTGTATCATCATTACTTCCTTGCAAGTCAAGCCATTAAAATGACTATTACAAGTATATAATATAATATAATATAAGATATAAATGTTGTTATATATTATTAAAATTAAAATTATTACAAAATATATATATATATATATTAAAATGCAATTATGAATATTACATAATAAAATGGAGGAATGAAAAATACATTTTTAAGAATTTTATGAGTCGACATAACTTTTTAACTACTTTTTTCTTTTGGGTACATAACGTAACGGCGTTATGCTACATTACATTACACATCTCCCTCATACTAAATTGTAAGCACCTCGCTACTCTCGGTGCAATAAACACATATGACATTGCAAGAAGATACTTCACCTTAAAATGATCATATTTGCTTGAGAACTATGTATAGGTATTGAGCCATAAACCAATGTAAAGGAATGAGACATTGAAATTAGGCCTAAATATAACTTTTGAAGCTCAAGGGAAACCAATAATCCCTTGAACTACCACATATGAACTCTATGTAGGACATTTTTCCTATGAGTGGTTATATCTCACTATTAGAAGGCTATGAGCACTAAGGATGGGTCATGGGGAACTTGACATGTTCAAGAGGTGAGCCTAATTCTTATGATCTAATATTTTAGGAAACCTACTTTAAGAAAAACACCTTGAACCACCATAGTTGATCCCCTGAGAGTATAATTTTCCTACAGGTAATGACATGGGCATCTAGGGCTAAAAACTTCACCTTGAACCATCATATAGGATCCCTTGAGGGTATCCCTAGCATCCAAGTGGAGATATGGGCACCATTAGGATTTTTTGAGCATCAGGTTTCGGTGTTGAGGTATTAAACATGATCAATGGAGGAAGCTGAGGAATTGGGACATAAAGGCATATTCTAGGAATAAGGATCCATGAAAGATGCATACAACCACCAAAGCTGAATTTTTGAGGGTTTCTTTGGTATTCTAGTGACTTTACGGGAACATTAGAATTTTTTGAGCACTAGGTATGGGTCTTGTGTCCCTAAACATGGTCAAAAGAGGAAACTTAGATCTTATTCCCTCAATAATGCGTGTAATCATTCATGGCCAAGAAGGATGAATAAAAAAACACATGGCTTTTCAACGATGCTCTTTAACCTATGACTAGAGATGTTGATGTTCTTTAGCCTATGAGAGATGTCTCTTTAGCGTAGTAATTATGGGTTGTGAGGCTCTATGCATGATCAATGAAGGAATCATATGCATTACGCCCTAAAGAAATATTTGAGGCATTAAGGCCATGAATGATACCTTAAAGAAACACACGTGACCACCCCAAGATTGTTGTAATAATAAAACTAGTCTTTTATGTTTCTTTGTGGACATTAGAAAATCATTTGACAAAATTCCCAAAACTAACCTATAGAATAATTTACAATAGGTATAGAGAGATATTGGGGGTTAGGTGTATAGAGAGGGAGAGAGGGAGAGTAAGAGATATCAGGGGTTAAGTGTAGAGAGAGACAGAGAGAGATTCAAAGTTAGGGGTTTAGAGAGAGATATAGAAAGAGAGAGATTGGTTGTTAGGGGTTTACAGAGAGAGAGAGGTTATGGAGGTTAGGGGATTATGGAGGCATGGAGAGAGAGAGAGAGAGAGAGAGAGAGATATTTGGGGTTACTGGTTTATAGAGAGAGATATTGGGGGATAGGTGTTTAGAGAGAGAAATTGGGGGCTGGGGGATTAGAGTGAGAGATATTGGGGGCTAGGGGGTTAGAGAGAGAGATATTGGGGTTTAGGGTTTAGAGAGAGAGAGAGAGATTGGTGGTGAGGGGTATAGAAAGAGAGAGAGATATTGCGGTTTAATGGTTTAGAGAGATATATAAAGGTAGAGAAAATGGTGGTTAAGGTCTTATGGAGGAAGAGATAGATATTGTGGGATAATGGGTTAGAGATAGAGGGGGTTATGGGTTCAGGGTTCGAGAAAGTGAGAGATTGATGGTTCTGTTTCAGGAGAGAGAGAGATAGGTTTGTAGATAGAGGTTTAAATAGAGAGAGATTGGTGGGAGGGGTGGAGAGAGAGGGGTGTATTGGAATTTAGGGGTTTAGAGGGACATATAGAAAGAGAGAGATTGGAGGTTAGGGGATGAGAGAGAGAGAGATTAGAGAATATGGGTGAGAAAGATATTGGTGGTAAGGAGTTCAGAGAGAGAGAGATTGGTGGTAAGGTATTCGGAGAGAGAGAGATATTGGGGCTCAAGGGTTTAGATATATAGAGAGAGAGATATTGGGAATTATGGGTTTAGAGGGAAATAAATCGATAAAGGTTGTTTGAAAAGAGAGAGAAATTAGGGTTAGGTGTTTAATATGAGATGGATAAAAATTGGAGGTTAGGAGTTTAAATGGTGAGATAGAGAGAGATTGGGGGTTAGGGATTTACAGGGAGAACTCATTACCCCTATAACCCTTAAATACTATCAATTTTAAACACTAAAATATATTACCTTTAACCCCATAACTTTAACAACTCCTAACCTACAATCCTTATAACCCTAAACCCCAAACCCCTAAACACCTAGAAGCACTTATGCACTTAAGGATTATGGTTTAGAAGAGCAACTAAAGGCCTTTATGGGGGAGGGGCTCTAGGAATAAACCGGCATATAGATAGTTATTGGGAAATAAATGAACTAAACATTACCCACTGAACAAATCAACGTTCAGCAGAGGCATGCACGCACTCCTAGTGTGTGTGTGCCTCTGCTTAACATAAAATTTTGCAAATAACTCGTGCTCTTCTCCCAAATTTTTTCTCTCATGCACCGCATATTTTTTGTTCTTTTCACTCACAGTTCGACAATCACTTGAATTTTGGATTGAATTCACACACCTTTTGGTGTTTCTTTGACAATTTGGATTCAAAACATGTCAGTTGGACTCTATTTGGATATTTGGATTGAATACACACCAATTGGACTCTATTTGGCTCTTTGGATTGAATACACAACAATTGGACTCTATTTGGATCTTTGGATTGAATACACAACAGTTGGAGTCTATTTGGATCTTTGGATTGAATTCTCATTCTACTTAGACACACTTGAACTCTTCTTACATACAGTGGATACATCAAAAGACCATTTTACATTTCAAGCAAAGAGCAATCCTTGCGTTATGGTGACAATTTTCTTTATGAAATGTATTTTAGTCTTCATTCACTTTGTTTGAATTGTATGTATTTTGTTTTCCTCATGAATTGTATGATAAATGTATTTTAGTCTTCTTAATCTTCAACATAAACAATAAAAAACATCTTACCAAAAAAAAACTACAACATGCACCAAGCAATGCTTTCAACCTTTCATAAAGATAATAAAAAAAATTACTTGCATCGCCACCAATAACCTTTCATAATCACATAAATACATCCAATACACAAACATTTGTTTAATTCCTCATGATTTCACTACAACAACTCACACAAACACCAAAAGAAAAAAAATATTAATCTTTAGGGGCGATTTTCCCTCATCCAAAAAATGAAAATGAAGTGAGTATGAGCTTCTCCTTTTGTAGGAAATGTGCTCCTACTAACATCCCATACCACCATCCAATACCATCTACTAACACAAACTATTGTCAAAAAACCATGTGCCAAGTGCCAAGCTACCAAAAAGAGGCTCATTGTGCATTGTTTCAAGATGAAAAGAAAACATCTCAAATTGAGGTCCTATAGGTGATGTTGTTGTTATATCTAGGGCATTATCAATATCTTTTAAGATTATAAGAAAACATTCTCACTAGATGTTGTTGTACATAATAAGTTGTTACATCGAGTTTTAATAATCATGCAAATCGAGTTTCCTCATTTCATAATTGAAAAATAATATCTTATTTGTTATTTATTCTTGCAGGGGTGATATTTTTGCTTTGTTAAAAAACGTATTGAATATGGGAAACAGATGTAATAATAAAAGAAATTCTAGAAGGAAAGAGATGCCCCCTGAAAAGGCCCATGAGATAAGAGAAAAGGCCAAGTTGTACATGGAAAACCGTAGACATCAAAATGTTAGTGCCTTAGATCCATGAACAAGCAATGATGAAGTGGTTGAAGTCAATCAAATCTTGGTTAATGTTGAGTATGAAGGGATGGATGTTGAACAACTTGTTAACCTCCACAAGAATAGCACACACATGTCGAACACACTCCCTTACATGACCAAATTGTGAACGAAGGGCCACAACAAACCGGTGATGAGACTTGTACTTCCTTTCCGACTCCCTTACCTCGACTATCAAGCGGTCGATGAAGAACTCCCAGACGTATTCATGTGGATAAAAGTTCCTTTTCATGACTTGAAGGTAATTTTCCAAAATGCACTATTGATTTCCATTGTAACAGGATCATCAAAGAATTTTTGAATCCAAAACCGATGCAACAAAATGTCAATTGTTTGTAGCTTTGTTAAAATCACATTGTCTAGCTCATGTTAGGAGAATTTTAGGCATAAAGGTAGTTATAAGTTCAGAGGCCAACAATCATGTTGTTAGAAATCTATAGTATGCATTTAGTTTGATTGGAAAAACTTCTCATACAAAATATTTTAATGCGGCCTGTCGTGTACTGTCAGAATCGATTGTAGACAAATCCACAAGGCAATGTCGCTTGTTATCACACACATGTAAAATCTTTAAAGTAGGTAGAAAGACTCTTCAAAAGTATTATGCTATTAGAGAAAAAATTGAGACCCCAGGCCAAAAATATTGTTGGGCCTTTGTTGGTAGGTTACCTCATTCAGACATGAAGCTTGTTGATGTTGTTAAAGAACTAGTACAAAAGATTTGGTATGATAACACTAGACTCTCATCGAATCAAAGAGATGTGTTAAATTTGAGAAAAGGTGTTAAGGGATGTGAACCCCATGTCAAGCACTTCCTTGACACTACACAAACATAACTCTATGAGAGGTTCAAGAATGAGCACACACAATTGAACTTGGGCCAAAGGTCCTTTGAAAAATGCAAACCCCGGTATGTTAAAATTTGCATTGATCGCAACACATGTTGTAGATACCGTGTAGAATTTGAGTATTTTTATAATACATATAGACATATATTTTGTGATTTGCATACTAACATTGTGCAGGACTTCCCATCATTACAACCACCGAATGCATCCAGAGAATTTATACATAGCATAATGTGTCCAAGACCTGAAGGAAAAAAAATTATAAAATATCATGTTTATATGGGACATGTTCCAGGTGCAGTATATTTGCATTATTGAGCCACTGCATCCATGAAATCGAGGAGCGTGAATTTCGGAGGATGTTAGTAGAAATGCAGAACTTCAAGTACATAACATATCAAGTAGATAGTGTGAAGGAAAGCAAAGAAATTGCATTGGTGAAGTCACAGGTAATCTAAGTTTGCATACTTTCATACTGTACATGTTGAATTTATACATATACATTCAGATTGCAAATGTCACAATGTATTAATTCCCTTGGTTTTGTGGCACCAGGTACAAATTTGCGATTTCATGAAGGAATTCTACAAAAAGACCGAGAAGTATGTACAACATGTCCATGTAGCACGATGGCAGGATGAACAGTATAGACGGTGCAGGGACACCTTTCCTAATGGCACAATACTATCGGTTATGGACTTTGCTGAAAACTACACCCTGCATCCACAGAATGAGATTCAAAGTCAATACTACCATTCATTCCAAGTTAGCATAATGGTCCATATCACGTATAGGAACGCGTTAGAGAGCAAAAATGGCATGAGGATAATATTGAAAAAGACCAACTTATACATCTGTTATGACAGGTGCCACGACCTGCATTATGTGTAGCATTGCTTCAGAGTTTTCTATGATCAGCTGAAGGAGAGAGGTATACAGATGGATCAACATTGGATATGGTCAGATGGTTGTTCAGGCCAGTTCAAAAATGCACATGTATTCCAGTGGTTGAGTATTTTGCACAAGACTTATGATGTGCTGCATATATGGAACTATTTTTAGAATAGGCATGGAAAGGGAGAGCATGATGGGGCTAGAGCATGTCTCAAAACTTCCCTCCGAAGGGAGGATATGAGGTGCATGACAAACCCTCATATTCAGGATGTATAATCCATAGTTCAATGGTTCTCTACAAAAATTTCAAATCGAAACACAGAGCAACACAAACCAACATGTAGAGAACATGTTGTCAGACATTTTTGGCGTGTGGTTGATATAGATCGATCGCGTTCTTATAGTTGTAGTAGTATACAAGGCACTCATGGATTTCATTCGGTTCGAAGCTCAAACAACCCCTTATTTGAAATATGGGCACAGAAACTTTCTTGATTTTGTGGGCCTTGTAGCAATTGTGAGTGGTATGAGTGTGAATCAATGGATTGGGTTGATGAATGGGATCATGTATCACTTGCAGTGGGGACACATGCAGTTGTTGAAACAATCCAGTTAGAGGAAGGCCAGTCTTCTATTTTGAATGAATATGATCATATATCTGATCTTGTACAACTAGGTAAACATTTCTACATTCATATCCCGATTCCCTCCTTGTTTTTTTAATTATCCAAGTTATTAAACCACTGCTTGTTGGAATATGACCGTAAAATGCATTTTTGCAAGACACATCTACCCAGTTGTCGCCCCGACACACAATGCAATTGGCACAAATTATTGGTTGGAACGATGCATCCAGGGGAAGCAAACCCTCCTCACATCATTAACCGATAGTGAAGTCATTACCTTTTCGATTGGCTCGATGGTTATTTAGGGAGAATATCTTACAATAGATGGAAAGGGACCAAAGAGCAATGGCTACACATACATGTATTATAGACCAGGTTCACGGGTGTATCACTTTACGCACTTGATCATTGGTACAAAAATACAAATACAAACAATGTCAATGAAGTCATCAAACAAGGTACGCTACTTACTACCTCATGCAGAGCACGAGAGGTTTTTGAGACAATAAAAAAAAGAGGATCCATAAGGCCTAATTGATTGAGGTACATAGTATAGTCATGTGATTGTTTATTCATGCATGTCTAATGTTATTCATGTTAGATAGTTTATTTCTTGTAGATCATTATATCTTATCTCATTTATTTGGTGTTTGAGTTATGTTTAAGTTACTGTTACAATACGTTGATGTTTTACACCAATCACTCCAATTCAAGTTTACATCCCTTTAGGAAAACTTCACATGCATAAACAATATTGAAAACTCATCTTATATAGCATATATATAATGGATGATAGCACTCCAGAGAAGAAACATAAGTGATCCACGCACTAGCAAAGTGCTCCACTTGTAGAGTACATATGTACATATGTAAGGAAATACCATCAATCCATCTCCAATCCTCCAATTCTCCCACCAAGTGAATACTCCATGTGGCCACCATGCAAGCTAAGTCACCTGACATGAGGACACGGGACATGAAGGACACGAAAATATGAGTGTCCGACACGGACACTGTGACCCCCGGAATTAGGACACGAATGACACGTTTTATATACATATACATATATATATATATATATATATATATATATATATATATTAATATATTAAAATTTAAAAATATAGACATATAGATCCAAAAAAATTTAGAAACTAGAACAGTTACAAATATTCAATAGAAATTAGAATCAATACACATTAATGATAACACATTTGTCATTTGCAAATCACAATGAGACACATAGGTGCATTGAAAATTGATAGGCATTGGGAAATAGCTCAAGATGTCAAAACCACATTTCTCATTAAATAATCAAAATCAAAATGTATTACATAGATGTCAGAATGCCACTAGGCATTGGAAAATGCCAAATATGTTAAATTTTGAGCATTAATTCACAATACTCTAGGATCTTCACTGAGAGAATAACATGTACATTATATCAATGCATATCAATCATAACAAGCATGTCAATCATCACAAGAATCACAATCATGAGAGACAAGAGACACAGAGTTTCCGTGGGGAAAACCCTAAGGTGAAAAACCCCACAACTTCCTCAGAGATAGAGAGAGAAATGGCTCAACCAAAGTACAACCAAAATACACTTGAGATAGTCTCCTAGTAGCAGATGATCCTCCTCCTCCTCACTAGTGCGCCACTTTATGAGTGAGAGAAGTGTGACTTTCCGAATGATCAAAATAGAGATCTCCCCATCTCTATTTATACTAGCCTGTTTGCCCAGTTACACTATGGGGCCGACTTGTCTATCTAGATACATCCACAATATAATCTATATTTCAGAGCCGACCCCACACATGGTGGTCTAATAACCCATCGGAAAGTACACACCCTTGCGACACTTGTCAATCCACATGACGACACTTCCTTATAGAGGAATAACACATCTCTTATAAGGGTACAATAAATATATATGAAATACATAGATGAAATACATTCTGAAGTTACATATACATCAACAAAATAGACTAATAGTAAATACAAAAAGGGGTGGATCAATATGGAAGAATCTCGTATGTCAATCGTCCTCCTCCATGCATAAATCAACAAACTCATCATTGCCCTGATCCTCCTCCTCCTCCTCTCTACCCATTTGACAATCTGCATCTACTGGTGTGTAGGATGACCCCTCAATATGATCACCATCATCAAAAGTGACCGGCTCTAGCAATGGATCATTAAGATCCATGTTGGCTAATGCCAACTCAGTACTTTTGTCCAAACCCATATCATCAGGAAAGACATCCCACGTATTTGTCTTTCCCTTCACCCACTCCTCCCTCTTCCTGTAAATAAGATGAAGGTTGGAGTGCACATACACCATCGTCTTTGCCTTGGACTACTCAAACCTGCTCTTCTTCACACTGTACAAGTTCCCATATGTGCTCTAATTCCTCTCACAACAAGAGGATGATGTAACTTGAGAGATGACCCTCAAGGCTAACTTATGTAGAATAGGGCATGTTTCCCCATGAGTTTCCCACCAAAAATAGGGTTTCTTAACCCCCTGTCTCTAAGCACATCATATCCTCCAAATCTCCCAGTGGAAATGGAAAATTCTACAAATCCCTCCTCCACCTCATCAAGTAAGTCTCTATCCTGAAATAGTCGTCTAAGTGTTATCTTCCTCCCATGTTCAATCTCTCCATCCATGTGAGGAGGGACTCTGTGTGAGGGCCTTGGTCCACCAATGAGCCAATCCTAACTGTAGAAATTGGGGTTCAAGGAGTGGGCCAAGCAATACAAAGGTGTGCAATTCTTATCCTACCTGGAGATAAGAATATCATGAATGATGGACCATAATTTCTTTTCCAATGTCACATACTCGGGACACTCATTCATCCAAGAACGTTGGGGGGAGAGACACGCACACTCATACTACACCCAATGCGACAAAATCCGTGCAACCCCCCCCTTCAACTCGTGCACCCCCCAAGAGTGCCTTGTGCGATGATTTGGGCCACACAACCCATAATTGTCCACAATTTCCCGACCTTCAATCACACATGAAGACATTGGACAATGACCGCACTATACTAGTTGTCGAATTACCAACCACCCCCCCCACTGCGTAACAAATCATTGTGCACCAACCACTCTTGCACCAGATGCGGATTTTACGGCCATTACTCTCATCATTGTCCCGACTTACCAGAGTATCAGTTGGTGTTGCATGAAATGCATCAATCTTCGCTAAAATCATCCATTACCACCATTGAGGATATTCACCCGCATAAATCTGTTGGTCACCCTAAATTTCAATTAATTAAAACTCACACACGGGATGCCCAATAAAAATTGTCAAACCCAGGGAGGTCTTTTTATTTTAATCACAATAAGCAAAACCTATGCATAAACATGTCAAGCAATTGATTAACTAAATGAAGATAAGATCCTACCAGTCTGTCCATCCAACTCATTCCATAAAGGAAACTAATCTAACTCATACATCTAGGAATTCAATTACAGTTACCTTCCTACAAAAATCAACCCAGCAGTTATAAAATTAAGAATGAAAATAAACTAGATTACTTTTGCAAGAAGTTAAATCCTATAATTATCAAACTACAATATTCAATCTTTACCAAAATGATCCATCTAGTAACTACCATTACTCAATCACAATCTTCCTATTCTAATAAACCAATTGAAGATACAACAGCAACCAGAATCTAAACATAAGCTTGAACTCTAACTGATAATTACTGGAAATCCTAGAAAGCATAAAAAACTAAAAGATATTGGAATTGAGCTTGGTTGTTACAGCTAATTCAAACACACATGCATTAAACTGAACTAACCTACACAGTCGACTGTCACACCACTCTATTACATATATTCAAGATGCAATCATGAACTACCAAAAGGAAAGCTAACCTATGTTGCAGCTAACAGTAACATCTACAATGATTCCACACCACACAATAGAAAGAAAGCTAAATTAACCTACGTACTTAAGCCGGCTATCTCTGTGAGAAGGAGGGCCCTGGCCTTCTAACAAAGACGCCGAGAATCACAACAAATTAAGACACATAAATGAATAACTCTGCTCTTATATCAATGATGGAAATTGACAGTCTCGGTGCTCTGTTACAGCTTGTGCAAAATGGTAATTGTCCAACCCCAGGCTACAAGAGCCTTCTCATATTTATAAATTGAAAGTACAAATCACAATCCACTAAAATCGTGTAGCAATGAAGATCTCTGATCTTCATGCTGCGGAGTTACAACTAATTGTTACAACCGTATTAAGCAAGGATGTTACTCATGAAGGAGCTGTTACTCCAGTAATTAATGGATCAACGGATTTAGCAAGTTGGGATGCGACTTGTCTATTGCAGCTGGGTTCTATTCCAGTGGAGGCCTGTTACAGATTCTCGTGGAGGAATGCGTTGTCCCTTGGATTTATGAGGAATCAGGATTTGAAGAGTAACAGTTGGCGCCATTTGGCTGATACACCTGCGCTTTAGACCTTGACTAAATGAAATCACACAGATTAGCATAAATAAGAGACTAGGATCCAGAACCTTAACAATCTTAGGCATAAAACAAATAAAGCAATAGAAAATTATACCTATCAATATTATTGGTTGATCTGGAGAAAAGGAATAGGTATATCTTATGAAAATAGGATGTAATGAGAGAAAATTGATGTAATTAGGATGGCCAAAAAGGGGCATTTCCTGGACCCAACATCTCCCCCCAACTATCTGATTGCATGTCCTCGTGCAACAACCTCCACTAATCCGAATTTGAGTCTGAGTTGAATATGTGAATATTTGTGAGGTTGTAGGCAAATTCTGGTGTTTCCCCTTGAGGCACAAACCCATAGAAGGATGTCCATTTCTCCCAACACAACTTATCTTCTTCTTTAGTCAAAGCATAGTTGTTTCTGTAAGGACTCACAGGCAGCCATATGAGAGGAAATCTGAATCTCAATCCAATCCACCAAGGTCCACATTTTTCCATACACTGCACATATTTAGGAACTCTTGTCAAGGCTTGCCTGAAATTCTCAAAGCAGTAGGGGTCCCCTTCCTTTAGAGATGAAGAAGAATATAGCCATCTATATTCACTACCTTCCAAAGCACTTTGCTGCATATTAAGAATCATTGGGACACATGTGGTGAGTATTTTATCTCGCAAAATTTCAAAGTATTGGGAAATTGTAGGAACCCTGAGAGATCCAGCATGGTTTTTTATGAGTTCTTTTGGACCCTGAGGTTCACCCCTAATCCAGAGAGTAGAGTTCTCCTCATTCTTGAGGATGGTTTGGAAAGCATCTCACCATTTTACATGGTTAATGACAAAAGAGGAAAATTCCCTCAGCTGATCATCCCCCAAACAAGGAAATGGATTGGATGGAGAGTCGATATAACAAACCCTATCATGTAAATACAATTCACATAACAAATGTTGATCTTCAAAATCACTTTTCAGAAAAGTTTCCAAAAATTGGGTAGCTGTTGCCAAATCAAATGATCTCCCTTCCTTCAGAGCCCTTTAATGAAATAAAGTTGTCTGTTCATGGAGAAATACCAGGTAAGAGGGGGATGGAGCCCTACAACTAAATAATTCTAGGGAGAGAGTATACATTTTGTATTTTTCTTGTTGTAGGGACTTAAGTTTCTTCAATCCTTCCATTTTTCTTGAAGTTTCTCCCATCGGAGTTTCTGGAAGAATAATTCCTCAGCCCACTTTTCTCTCAACTCCCTAATGACATTTCTATGTTCTTGGAGAGAAATCATACCTGTCCTGAACTGATCAACATATTTGTGCCATTTATCCAACTCGAGATTTAGCCAGAGAATCTTTTTCTCTAGTCGTTGAAATCTTATGTTCTCCACATCCTTCTCATCATCAGATTCCAGATAAATGACTTCCTCATTTTGCTTTGGCAGTGTAACAGTTTCATCCTCCATTGGTGTTGCAGTGGTCTATGCCTGTAATGCAATCTCAGCCATGGATTTTGGGGATGATGGTTCTTGTGTAAGAGCATCCTTTCTTTCCATATCAACCTCAGCCCTCTCATTTTGTGTTACAGTTTCAGCAAATGTTATTAGGACAGTTGGTTCTTGTGTGACAACATCCTTTCTTTCCATTTCAACCTCAACCATCTCAGTTTGTGTTGCAACTTCAGCAAATGATTTTGAAAATACTGGTTCTTGTGTAACAGTGTTCTCTTCTTGATCCTTGATGTCAAATGTTGTTGTCTGAGTTGTATCCTCACTATATATTTTCAAGGGTGCTAGTTCTTGTGTAACAACCTCCTGTCCTTCAATTTCTTTGAACTACTGAGATTGTTTCTGGGTTATATCAAATCCCTCTGACTAATGAGAATGGTCCTGAGGAAGTTCAGTATCCCCTGATGGCTGGAACTGCACTGTTTCAGCTCCTAGATTCGAATCATGAATCACTTCAATTTTTGGCTCATTTTCCCCCATCAATTCTATTTCTGGCATTTTTTCTTCCTCCTGCTCTATCTGTACATGCTTTTGTGATACAACTCCCAACACAATAACTCTGTGTCCTACTGCAAAGAATATGTCTCCACACTCTGGGTAAACAATCTCTCCTTGCTCCTCATTTTGTAATGCAAGAGATGAATTTTCTAATAAGTTTGCAGCATCTAATAATGTGTTCAAATTCTTCTCTGCTTGTTTTCCAACTACTCCTTTCCATTTTTCCAACTCATTTCGCAATGTCTGCACCTCCTCCTTTAATAATTCATTTTCATGTAGGAGATTTTCAATTTGAGGTTCTTCTATGGAAGGTTCCTGCATAACAACAGATGACTTGGGATTCAAAATGGGAATTTCTATATCTACCCCTGTTACAGGTGTTATTTCTGCCATAGGTGACTCGATATTTGTTCTGACTGCTCCTACTGTCTCTGCTGAGGATGCTTCATTATTAACCCCAATTGCATCTACTATCACTGCTTCTTCTATTGTCTCTGTTGCCTCTGTTGATGTTACTGTTACAGCTGCTTCTGCTGCTACAGTCGATCTAGTCCTTCTTTTCCTCACTGTTTGTGCCGGAAATTGTTTCCAAGGCCAAAGAAACAAGCCAACACAATCTCAAATGTAAAACTCAATAAAACTAGGGTTTAGGGTTTGTTTAAAAGGTTTTTAATGGTTGTAAGCTTTGGGAACAATCAGGGAATACATTCATGAGCAAGATAATAACTAAATCATAAACAGAAAATGATAAAGATGCATAATATATCACACAAGATCCAACAGAAACACTATGCTGAGGTTCATTCATAAAAGACAAGCATCACCAGCAAATACACATAAACCAGTAATGAATATATCAATTAAGAAACTAAACAAGTTCAATAATGAAGCCAACACAGAAAACTGAAGGGGAAAAATGTCATATATCTCATAATTTCATCATCAAATGCATATAAGAGTCTTGGTACTTAACTCCTGAACAAGTCTGAAGACAACAGCAGTCTGAAGACCTCCTGAAAGCTCCCAAAAATTGAACCCTCTCAATGACTTTCTAACCTGTCTAAATACTATGCTTTTTACAAAATCAGTTAGGGATCTAACCCTAACTGCCTTCCACCTATTCGATGAGGTAAAGTAAATGTACAAATTTTACAAAATTACAAAATATGCTAAAAATAGCAAATCACTAACATATCTGTTTATTAACTAATGACAACTAACTGAATGTACAACTGTCTTATAGGTCTTTTGCTACTTCATCCAGCAGAGCGATACCATCTGATGCTTGGTCTTTCTTCTTAGCTTTCTTCTGCTCCTGCTCCATGTCATTTATCTTCTTGATGAGCTCTTTGTTTCTCTGTTGCAGGTCTTGGACTGTCTTCTCTAACTCTGTGCAATGCATGTCAGCAACTCTCTTTCTGCAAATTCTCTCTGTCAGAATTAACTAATTTATCCATTGTATGATCTTGTTCCTCATCAGGTCTCCAAGGTATATCAAGTTTCTTGAAGATTTCTTGAAGGTATATCAATAGTTCTGTAGGAGTGTCTTCCATGTTAGGATTTTGATTTTCTTCACCTGCTGCTTCAACTGAAGGAGTTTCCTCTTTTAATTGTGGCTACTGTAAAAAATCACTTTCCTTTCTGCTATCTTTGTCTACTTCTAGATTATCATCCATGGAAACCTCATCTAGGACAGTAATTTCACTTGTATTTAATTTGGGATTGAGCAATTTCTTCATGTTCAGTCTTAGCTTGTTCTTTGATCTAGTTTTAGGTCTCCAAAATGATGCTGCTTCTCCCATCATTTTCAGCTCCTTTCCTTGATGCTGGATAGAAGCCAACTCCACTACTTCAAGTTTATTCCTTTTCCTGTTAGGTTTTGTTGTTTTGCTATCTGAAGTATGGATTTCTTTCTCTACTTCGATCTTGACTTCTATTTTGGAGATGGGCTGCTCTTCTTCCAATAGATATTCCTCATCATCGGAGAGAATGGTGATAGGGCTTCTCTGTCGAGTGTGAATTTCCTCTTTAGGTACAGCAACCCCTTTTATATCAACATTTTTCATTTCATGAGCATCTTCTACAGGTGCCAAATTTTGTTCAAGCTGCTCCTTCTTATCTTCAAACAGTGAATACTTGCCTTTAGATCTAGCTGAGAATGGCTTTGGTTCATTATCTTCCTCCACATGCTCTGATGCTTCCTCAACTTTGACTTCTTCCTTATCTTCAAGTTTTGGCTTCTGACCTAATTTTCTCAACAAGACCTTACCCTTATCTGCTTGCCTCCTTGATTTCTGATCTTCAAAGCCATACCAAAAGATGAAGAAATCCCAGGTCTTTCCTTCATGCTGCAAAACAGTACTAATAATCAACTTGATTAACCCATGGTGAAAGATGGACTGAGAAGAATGATCTATTGGCCCTTTCACCTTGTTGGGCATTTTCTGCAAACTTTTCAAAAAGAAGAATGGCAGGTTCATCTTGGACAACCCCACCATGTGCTGAAGGAATCTGAAATGATACTTGTATACATAAGCATACCTGCCCTCACAAGTAACATAGCTCTATAATATTCTGATTGGCTCAACCCATTCCTTTCTGAAATTTTGGATAAGGACGCCTTTATTCCAATCAGGGGTGACATTTGGTAAAAGATATCTTTGTGGATCAAAGTCAAAGGGCAGTTTCTTAAACCATTGTTCACCCTCATCCTTAATCCCTGTAGCTTCTGAAATCAATTTTACTATTAGCTTGAATTTAAGAGTATCAAAAATCACCATGTCATTTTTGAAACCCTGGGCAAACTTACAGGACACCTTTGCATTATACCCATCGATCTTCCTGAAAAAATCCATCCAACCAGCTTGTTGAAACAGCTCAACACACTCAGGCAGTTTTTTAATCCATCCTACATCAGTTGGTTCAGCTCTGTTTATCTTACCACTCCTGCCCATTCTTCTTCAATCACTACAAATTGAATGTATCCTTTTGTATTGTTTGCGAGCAAGAGATTAATTAAGAGATTGAAGATACTGTCGAATGTATAAGTTATTCACAACACTACAAACTTGGCTTTGATAGGGTTATATTTCATAAAAACCAAAACTGCTATCTTCAACCCTCACTTAGCCTGGCATCGCAGAGCATCAACAAATAGCTATTTCTCTGGCCGGAATTGCGTTTAAAAGAACAATTTAACTTTTCCTTTGATCAATTTTGACAGAGTAAGCCCCAGCGAAAAAACCCCAAATCTACAGTTATATTGGTTTTTTAGGAAATACCTACAAATTGCTCGACTGCAGTTATTAAAATAACAACATGAGTTGTCAAATGAGTCACCTTGGATGTACAGATGTCCTTCAGCGTTCAATTTAACTGTTAGAAACGAAATTAGGAAGCCCTAATTTCTCGTGAATCCATCAACAACTCTCCTATGTTCAGCAGGGACAATATCCGATTCTTTAGTGGTTATGGCTACTCCACTAAAGTCCTTCATCTTTGAATGTACCTGTAAGTGGAAAATTTATCCCACATTTACCTCGAACCATGCTGCTACCTGTCAAAAGGAATTACACCTGGGCTGATGATGAGCACGATTTCCTCACGATGTGTAACCACTTGGAATCATGATGTTCTCTGCCTCAACACGTAATGAATTCTCTAAAACACATGATCAGTCATTCATTATTCCAAGCATGCCAAAATTTGCTGAAAAATCGGAGAAATTTGGAGTCACGATATTCTTGTAGCGCGCCTTTGGTGATTTTGAGCTTCAGCGCTACAAGAAAAACTTTGACACTGTTTTGGTGCTTTTTAACAGCTTTTTATCATTTTGCATGGGATTTTAAAGCTGTCAGGGTAAGGATTATACATGACTTTACTTAGAATAAGGTTTATGAGCCCCTTATTTGATATAGTGACCTTTTAAACCCCTTATCAAAAACAAACCTAAAGTTTAAAATTTGAAAATCTCAAAAGCAAGCCCAAAATCTCATATAAAGACTAAAGAAAATTTCCTAAAGAGGAAAAAATCAAGTTAAAGCAAATAAATAACTTGAAATAAAATGCAAATCAAACAAAATTTGAAGAAACAAAATACTGACTTAACATTTGGCTCCAGCTGCGGGATGAAGACCTCCCTGCGAGGCTTCAAGAACCTGTAGACCAGTGCCTTCTGTCTGTTATCTTATCTATTCTGCAAAAATTTCCATTGGGCTATGGAGTCTTATTATGATTCACTCACCGGTATGTACAATGATCAGTGAAAATGTTTCTATAAACTGTAAAAATGCTTGAGGAATCGTCCATTAACAGGGATGGACAACTCCTCACCTTCCAAGGACTGCAGGATAAAAGTATTATTTTCTAGAACCTTTGATACCAGAAAAGGGCCAAACCAAAGATTGTCAAACTTACCATGCTTACCCTTCTGCTCCTTTCTTGCATCCCATCTTAGGACCATCTCACCTTCTATGAAAGTACTTTCTTTAACATTCCTATCAAATCTGTTTTTAATCTTGGATCTGTACAACTGTGCTTTTTCATCCACCTTCTCTCTATTTTGATGTAACTCTATCATTTCAAATAGTCTCCTTTGCATATCATTAGGTTCCTCTTGAGAATTCTGGAGGAATTTCATCACTGGAATTCCCAATTGAACAGGGAACACTGCCTCTATGCCATAAACAAGCTGAAATGGAGAAGTCCCAATTGCCTGTTTCACTGTAATTCTATCTGCCCATAATGCATACTTCAGCATTGAATCCCAAGACCTTTTGTTATGCTTCAGCAATTTCTTGATGCTCTGAATGATGTTCTTATTGGAAGATTCAGCTTAACCATTTCCCTGAGGATAATAGGGAATTGAATGCTTCAGAATGATGCCATTTCTTTCACAAAAGGCCACCATTGCCTTGGATTTGAATGCCTTTGCATTATCTGTTATTAATCTCTGTGGACAGCCAAACCTGCTCAAAATATTTTCTTCAATGAATTCCATGATTACTTTGTCTAGAGCATTCCTCGTGGGAATGGCTTCCACCCATTTCGTGAAAAAATCTGTTGCAGTCAGAATCCAGTGATGTTGTCCTGAAGATGCTGGATTTATTTCTCCAATAAAGTCTAGACCCCACTGCTGAAAAGAGGCATTGACTACAATAGGTTTTAAATGCAAAGACAATAATTTTTGTTTACCTGCAAATTTCTGACAAGGAATGCATGCTCTTACCTGCTGGTAAACATCTGTGAATAAGGATGGCCAATAATATCCAGCTCGCAAAATTTTGTAAGCTGTTGCTTTCCAATACTTGTGCCCTCCGCAGGCACCTTCATGAGATTCTGAAATTACCTCTCCTATTCCAGATTGCTCCAAGCTCCAATTTGCTCCTTCTCTTTCTCTAATGGTGGAAATGGGCCAAAAGGGGCTCTCAAGGTGAAAGTGGCTCAATGGTGAGCTAGGGTTTCAAGAGATATTTTGGCAGAGTAAGAGTATACTTGATTGTGGATATGGAATAAGAGGTCTCCATCACCTATTTATAGTTTTTTGGTGGTGGAGTGTTGGCCCATGGTTTTGGGAACCATATGGTTTAGGGCAGCTGTATAGGGTTTTTTCCTCATTTTCCTCATTATTTTATATTTTTTATTCCCTTTTTAGGGGATTTTTGCTATTTTAGAGGAATTTTGGATATTTTTTGAGGAAAAGGGGTTTTTTAGCCTTTTTGAGGCTATTTTGATGGTTTTGTGGCCTTTTGGAGGCTTTTTAGTGGGATTTTTAGGGTTTTTAAGGGAAATATGGTAGGAAAATGGACAAATGAGCCATGTAATGTGGTAGATGAGGTAGTGAACACTTTTTGGGTGTTAACAGATTGCCCCCTGATGTGCGAGGGCAGGAGCTCATCGTATGGCCGATGGACATCATAAGTCATGTATGGTTTTCCTGGGGTGATGGAGAGAAGAGAAGAAACAAACTGAAGCCCGGAACATCGATCCTGAACAAACTGCAAGAACTAAAAGTACATAACCTCAATAATGGATGAGGAATCATCTGATCATATGGACGAGGCGGGCATTCCCATGCTCATATCAGGATATAACATAATAATAACAATGGGGTCCAAAAAATGGGGACCTGAAATATACATGACCTCAAATACTGAATGAGGCAGAATCTCAATATATGGACGAGGCGAGCATACCCATGCTTGTATCAAGATGCATAAACATAACTGTGAGGCCCAATCAAAGGGGGACCTATAATATACATAGAGAACCACTGTGTACATCATAAGGGTCCAGAGGGGACACAAATCTGGGACATACTGCTGGGCTAACCATGTCTGAGATGAAGAACTGATACACTGGAATGACAACAGTGCTACTGAGTGTGGTACCAAAGGAACTGATGAGCTGCTAGATCAGAGTGACAAAGGGTACACTCGCAATGGTACACTGAACTGGGTACTCAAGGAAGCATGTAACTGGATGGCTTCCGAATACAATCGCCAATGCAGCCCGGACATCCACGGGAACATATAACTGGGTGTTCCGAAGTGACTCACCAATGTGCTAGAGTCGGGGGAAATCCGGGGTATTCGACAAATAATGGTAGGTATGTAAATCCTGCGCGATTCTCAACGATGCGATCAAGGTGCTGAAGTCGAGCATGTGAGAAACAACCATTCGGAGAGGCAATGATGACTCCTCCCAAAATAGTCCGTAGGCACTCACCACAGATGGTGATGGGTCCAAGGCACAGGTACCTCTGGGCCTATCCTCTGGAATAGAGGGGTTGTCATCGACAGAGGGAGACCTGCAACTATCAAGGCAATGATGTTTCCTTGACAGGAGCGCGAGGTGGAAAACCGAAATGTGATAGTACTGATGGTAGGACTGACAAACTGGGGGGACAACTGGGCAACTAGAGTGGGTGGACTCAAACTTCCTTTGTTCAGAGTATGAAAAATGGGGATGATCGGGCAGCATATGAAACTGACTGATGGGAAAGGGATCATAGTTGTATTGTATTTGGGATGGTGACTGGGATGAGGGAGACTCAAGCTGGGGTAAAATGGCAGGAGACTGCAGAATACTCTGAACAAAGGCGACCTGATT
Source organism: Larix kaempferi (assembly GCA_027924585.1). Lineage (NCBI taxonomy): Eukaryota > Viridiplantae > Streptophyta > Pinopsida > Pinales > Pinaceae > Larix > Larix kaempferi. Next base: position 82,801,066 of record BSBM01000001.1, read on the forward strand.
GGGGGTGCTGCCGAGATGATCGATCATAGTGCCTGGAGGCACGGGATGACTTCTTCATGGGTTAAGGAACTAGAAAAAGTGTGTGTAAAATGGCACTGTCGTGTGGATTGAAACGAGCCCAGGACAGTTCATGCTCGTGGTTGCTTTCAATTTTAAGGAGTCTGAAAGCGATAAGAAGACTCTGAAGTAATGGAATGGTACTGTCGTGTGGATTTTACGAGCCCGGGACAGTTCGTGCTTGTGGTTGCTTTCAATTTTAGAGAGTCTGAAAGAAAATAAGAAGACTCCAAGGGGTTTCTTTTTCGTATATTTAGTCTCCAAGGCCCAAAGAAGCATAAATGGATACAATGAAGAACTCTTCTAGCCGATGTGACTAGAGTATTCCTTTTTCGTAATTAGTCTACCAGGTCCGGAAAAGGGGTAAACTTATACCAGATAGACGCCCTTTCAGGTACTTTAACGAGCATGAAAGGAAGCAAGATTGCTCGGTGATATTTTCATTGTTTTAGGAGTCAGAAAAGAGCTTAACAGAAACTCCCTAAGTACCTTTTTCGTAAAGGACTTGTCCGGCCAGAAAAGGGATAAAATTATACCGAACAAAAGGAATGGCCAGGCAAGGAGGAAGTGTTCAATCAAGGAACATGTATGATGACCAAGAACAAGGGTGAGGGGGAACACTGGTGGGCCTCCTTGCGGGGTGAATGAAATGGTGGCAAAATAACGAAACATTTGCAGTATGACAGGAGTGAATGGCTCATGTAAAAGTGTGGAACAATCCGATGGCGGCCGATGTGGTGCACAAACCGAGGCAGCAAGGTGTTGGGACACAATGTTGAAACTATACTAGGTGAGAGCGAGAAATGATCTCAAGAATCATCACGAGCTCAGAAAGAATCCGGCGATATAAAGAGTGTCGAAAATGGATAACGGCCGATGTGGCACGTAAACCGAGGTGACTGGGGGTGTTTTGGAAAAAGACCCAAAAAATATGGGGGTGAGAGCGAGAAATGATCTCAAGCATCATCACCAGCTCAAAAAAATGAATCCGATGATATAAAATATGCGAAAAATGGAGAACGGCCGATGTGGCATGCAAACTGAGGCGACTAGTGGTGTCTGAAAAATGTGTAAAAAATGACGGGGACAAAATAATGCAACAAGGTGACCATTAGGATGGTCTCGTCGTGCTGATTCCAATGGTGGAAACGGTGCGAAAAACAGACTCCGTATGGGTTCAGAAGGGCCAAAACAAGAAAAAGTCAACTGACTATAAATAGTGAGTGGGTCCAACATGACAAGTGTCATTTGTACTATTTGACTTTGACTAGTGATCAGAGTGGACCAGAGGTGAGGTGGCGTTTCTGGACGATCCGACCGGCCGATTTCAGATCCGAGAGATACAGGTATTCCGTCAAACTCATACCTACACATTTTTTGGGTTCAGGGGGTGGGTAGTGGGTCCCAGGGTTTACTTGTACGGTCCATGTGGGGTGGACCGTGGGTTTTTTAGGGTGAGCCGCGGTCGGAGACCGCGGGTTCCACGGCGAATGACGCGCGTGGAGACCGCGGGGTTCGATGCGGAACATACGGTCTGTGACCGGGTGTTCCAAGGCTGAACACGCGGTTTTGGACCGCGTGTTCGGGACTGACAGTCGCGGTTGTGGACCGCGACTGTGAGCCAAACAGCCGCGGTCAGAAACCGCGGCAAGGGGGCCTAAAGCCGCAATTTGGATCGAGCTGTTAGGAATTCCTGGGGGGGGGTAAGGTTTATTTCTTTGAAATGAGTCTGATGAGTTTGCCTTGCATGTTTGATAGGATGCCGCTGGTACTATGGAGAGAGCGGGAGATCCCGGATGGGATATTGGATTACATCCGGGATGATGGTCATGTGTGGGTGGTGTTAGGGATGTGCGGACTGCTGAAGTTCACACAGGTGCCCATGATGCGTTCAGCAGGGTTGCTGCTGAACCGGCTAGTGAGTTTCTGGGAGCCAGACATACAGGCTTTCATGGTGCAGGGTGAGAGGGTGGACCTTACCCTGACTGATGTGTACTTCCTGACAGGGTTGCCCTGTCTGGGTAGGGTGGCGGATACGCAGCCGAGAGTATCTGCCGATGTGGATATGGAGGATATGCTGGAGAGATACTATTCTCCAGAGGCTAGGGTGCATAGGAATGCACTCCGGGTGCTAGACCTACAGGAGCCGGCGATACGGGAGATTGCAGCATGCGTGGTACGTGTGTTGGGGTCCCAGTCACCGGAGAAGGTGTATGGTGGCCAGATGCAGCTTGTGGAGCGTGTACTAGACGGGGTCTACTATGCGTGGGGACAGATGTTCCTCACCTGTGTGCAGTGACAGCTGACAGCGGTGAAGGAATATGGGAAGGGGTTTTGCTATGGTTCCTTCCTATGTGCATTTTTCATGGAGAAGGTACCCACCCTGCGGCCGCGGGTATCGATCAGGGCAGGAGATTTGAGGGAGCCGCGGATGGTGTGGTGGGGCGAGATGATGCGCCGCCGGGGTGGTGGGGAGGTGGGTAGGTACTTTACCCATGAGTTATACCTGCAGTGGCTACAGATGCCACTGCCACTGGACGACTATCCGTATAGGGATATGGACTACACGGGAGACCCAGAGGCACCGCGAGCACCAGGACAGGCATGGGGACCAGACGGTACGTATTGTTTTACTTGCATGTTATGGATGTCAAGTTTTATATATGATGTGTGGTATGATATATACTATTACTGACTGATGTGTGATCTACAGATGTGGGTCCGAGACCGCCGCCAGGACATGTGGCACGTAGGGGACATGTGGCGGCACCAGCCTTACCTAGCCGAGGCGAGGTGCATCGGAGGGACGCGGAGGGGACTTTGGAGTCCGTTCGAGTGTTGCTGGATCGGTTACTAGTTGGAGTAACCGACGAGGGATGGCGGGATGTGGATCCCGATGTAGTTCAGGATTGCATGAGAGCACCCCGAGAGTTCAGATCTATTGCGATCCGGGTAGCTATCTTGGCGGACAGGGCACGGGCACAGGAGCCCGCAGGGGATGAGGACTTGCCGGAGGAGGAGCGGGGGGAGGACTCAGAGGCGGCCGATGCAGGAAGTGATGCAGGGTATGACTCTCACTAGGAAGTGCGGGGGACTCCCCCCAAGTTTTGTAGGCTTTAGGGATGTATAGCCATTTTTTGTATAGCTGAGTACAGGGGTACTCAGGACATGTATAGCACTGAACATGTATTTTTTGATATATATATATATATATGCACGTGGATGCACCTTCTTGTGATATTGGTTTAGTTGTACGCACGTGGATGCGCTTTAGGATTTGTGATATGTTTTACATTGCACGTGGATGCAAGTAGTATAGGATGTTGGGCACATGGATGCCCCTTGTGTATGTTATGTGATGTATTGCATATGGATGCAACACTATGTATGTAGGACTAGGCACGTGGATGCCCCTGTATATGAATGTGGTTTGTATTTTTTATTGCACATGGATGCAAATGGTTATGTGATGACAGGCACGTCGATGCCCCTTGCAATCTTTTTGGGTTTTTATATATTTTTATGAGATGCTATGCATGATGGAGATTTTACATGGTGTGATTGATGTGCCAATCTAGAATGTTGTTGGCCATTTGGTCTGCGACACTATTTTGAGCTCTTGGGACATGGGTGAATGTGATGGATTCAAACTGTCGGTTGAGTTGTTTTGTGCGCGGGAATTTTCTAAAGAGGCAGGGATCACGCACCTGGTAGTAGTTGTTGCGCTGGGAGACAAGCAGCTGGGAGTCAAGGAACACATGGAGGTGACGTATGCCCATCTGGAGGGCGGCAGTCAGGAGACTGGTCACAACATCATACTCCGCCTGGTTATTGGTAGCAGCGCCTATACAGATTCCGTCAAGGTGAATCATTTCATGGGAAGGGGAATATAGGACCCACGCTGCAGAAGCCAGGTTGGGAGACCAGCGGCTTGCTCCATCGGCGAAGCCAGTATAGTGAGGTGGAAGATGGTCCATCTGTGGTCATGCAAAAAATGAGGAAAGTAAGATCGCGGTAAAAAAGGTGAAAAACAAAAAAGAGAGCAAACTGTACAATGCGAACCAGTGGGGCCGCGAGTTATTTAGGGATAAAAGTGTTTAAGGTACAACCCGTTACGCGGGTTGCGCAAAGGGTGACCTTGTAGTAGCCGCTGATTTAGGAGATAGACCATGGGGTTGGAGTCAGCAACGACTATGGTATGACTAAGTAAGATATAGTATCGTAGTTTTTGGACGGAAAAGACCACAGCTAGGGCTAGTCTCTCCTCATATGGGTAACGTAGGGGTGGACCAGACAAGGTCTGGCTAACGTAGTAAATGACATGCTCTTGGTGAGAGACGTCCTCTTGAACTAAGACTCCAAACACAGTGTGCTTGGATGCCGAGACGTAGAGGATGAAGTCCTGAGAGAAATCCGGAGGGGAGATCAAGGGAGCTTGCGTGAGAGCTTTCTTGAGGGCTTCGAATGCGGCTTCGGCTTGCTTAGCCCAGACAAATGGTATGTGGGTACGGAGTAAGCGCAAGAAACCGTGAACGGTAGTGGCATAATCAGGGACGAAGTGTCGAAGGAAATTGGATCGCCCCTGCAGACTTTGGAGCTGCCGGAGCGTGCGAGGAGCGGGAAGGTCTAAGATGGCTTGGACTTTCAGGGGATCAACAGTAATTCCTTTATGGGAAACAATGAAACCCAACAATCAGCCTGCCGGAATGCAAAAGACACACTTGTGTGGGTTCAAGCAGATTTGGTATTTGCGACAATGCAGAAAAAATTGCCGAAGGTCGTTAAGGTGGTCTGATCGTTTCCGGGAACAAGCTGTAAGATCATCAAGATAGACTAGCAGGATATGGACCAAGTCGTGAAAGCAATAGGTCATGGCCCACTGGAAGGTGGCACCCGCATTTTTGAGGCCAAAAGGCATGACGCGATAGGCAAAGGTGCCCCATGGGGTAGTAAAGGCAGTTTTGTACTGGTCTTCCTTACGAATATGAATCTGGTTGTATCCGGAAAAACCGTCCATGAAAGAGAGGACTTCATGTCCCGCACACGGATCAATGAGATGGTCAATAAATGGCATGGGGAAGTTGTCCTTGGGACAAGCACGGTTTAAATTGCGGAAGTCAGTGCATACTCGAATGGTGCCTTGTTTTTTGTTAACGGGGACGGGGTTTGAAACCCATGTGGTATAGGCAATAGGATAAATGAATCCTGCCTTGTATAGTTTCTCAATCTCTGTTTTGACAGCTTGGAGCTTTGAGGGATGAATGGGACGTTGTTTCTGATGGACGGGGGGTACATCAGGCCATGTGTCAATGTGGTGCTCTATAATGGCGGGGTCAAGGCCGGGCATTTCAGTATAGGACCAGGCAAAGACATCACGGAACTCTCTGAAGAGGTTAGTGTATTCCTCAATCTCTTGCTTACTGCAGAAGGCTCCTAAAGTGATGAATTCAGGGGCACTCCCGGGGGCAGCGATATCAATTTGGATGACAGGTGAGATGTTAGCCATGTTACCCTCCTCGAATATGTCAGGAGCAGGAATAGGGTCCTTGAGCCAGTCGACCTTGGTGGGAAGGAAGTCTTTGGATTCAACCGCAAATTGGGTAGCGGTGCTAGAGGAAGATGCTTCTGGGAGGAAATATGAACGATGGTGCATATCATCCCAGGGATACTCCAGGGCAGTGAGTGCCTCAAGAATCTCCTCATCAGTACGGAAAGTTTGGGCCGTCAAATCGGTTGACGTGGGAATGGTAGTGGAAGAGATCATGTAAATGGTGTTGACCTCCCCAGATGGGGGTGAGATCGGGGGGTGAATCTCCTCAATAGTGGTTGGGGCCGTCTCAAGATCCAGATTGTTCATCTCATAGAGAGCCGCTCTATAATCTGGGAGATCGGGACAATGATGTGAGTAGTGCCCGTAAACACCGCATATAGCACAGGGGTGGTTGGTACGCAGGGATTTATCTTTAGGCTTAGGGGTGGGGTTTAGTTCGACAACCGGGATGTTGGGGTCATTGTCGAGCATCTGCATGTGCTTCTGTAATGCTGGTAACTGTGGACATGGATGAGTCGCATGGCCTAACTCGTCGCACAATGAGCATTAGGGAGGAGCACAAAATACTGGGGGGTTTTTGACTGTCTTGGGAGGTAGTACAACAGTGTAAGGTTGGGGACCTCTGCCCCTAGTGGGTTTGGGAGTAGGGGGAGGAGTCGTGGAGGACGAAGGGGTAGAGACACCGGGGGGTGGCTGAGTGGTAGTAGCCATGGGTTGCACCGGTTGGAGGATGACACTTGGTGTCGACGGGGGAACAGGAGGCAAAAGATACCAGACGGGTAATCCCATGGTTAGCCCAGGGAGGCTAAGGGTACCCATAACCGGGGCGCTTACTACTCCCGATGGAGGGACTAGGAAGGGGATTGTATGGATAGGTGTAACACCAATGTGGCTAGGTATCAGTGGTGGTTTAGGAAACAAGGGTGGCTGATTGGTAGTTGTTTGGTTATCATGGGAGAGGGTACATAAGTCAGACACTTCGGGCGTAGATGACAGGGGAGGAATGGATTGGAAGGTGGATGTCATCAGCGGGTCTGAGTAAACTCCAGGTCCCAAAGAGGAAACAAATGAGGTAGCAGCACTACTGACCGGTTGTTCCACCATGGGGAGAACATTTTCAGGTGCAACGAGAGCATTTGGATCATAGTAAGTAAGTTGGTTGATCTTAACCATGCGTCCATCATGGGGGAACATCATGGTACGAAAGACAGAGGAAGCGATAGCCCGCATAGCATACATGTAGCTGCGACCGAGTAAGAGGTTGTAATCAAGCTGGGCGTTGATGACCTCGATATCGATGAGGGTGGTTTTACCACCTAACTGGACAGGGACATTGGCTAGGAGACCTTGGGGCTGAGCCGAACGACCGTCGTAGGCGCGTAACGCAGTGGTGGACTACTGGAGGGTAGGGGATCCCAACTTCTGCCATATGAATGTAGACATAACGCATGTGGAGGCACCCTCATCGATGGATGACAAGATTCCGAACGGAAACAGAAACTTGGAATGCTAAGGTGGAAGGCAGGCGTGGTTCGGACTGGTCCAAATCAAATGCCATCAAATTCGAATCATTTGTGTCAATAGCCCCAATGGCTGAGAGTAAAGTCTTGCACTGGGAAGGGCAGTTCTTCAAGACTTCTAACGCAGACATGGCTGTGGGAGATTGGGCTAGGTCGTCTACAATGTTGTAGTTTGACGCAGCGCGCGCATTGGGGTTTTTGTTGATACAGCGAAGTGGGAAACGAGCTGCTTTGGAAGCGCCATCTACCGGAGGGGGAGGGATACGTAACGCTTGATCAGTGGGATGAGCGTTAGGGGTTTTATCAGCGGGAGGGACTTCAGAGGTGGAGCCATATTGGTTCCGACGGGTCTGGAGGTTGACATCAGCGGAAGACATCATCAACAAATGGTGGGTACCTGAGTCAAACATGGGTTGATCAGGAGCGGCGTATGTGATCTGTTGTTGTTGGGGTTGCGCATTGGCTTGAGGGGGGGCCAATGGTTGAGTGTTCACCACGCCTTGGGTTGGTAAGGGGTTTTGCAGCACCAAAGGCGGCTTTTGAGGTTGTGGGGGGTTGGGCTGCGCTTGAGGAGCTGCATGTCCTTGGCGATCGGCATCATCAACCCAAAGTTTTCGAGCTCGCTCCAAATGTGGGCAAGTATGTGTGTAGTGGCCATAGACCCCGCAGATAGAACAAGGATGGTTCGTTCTCAAATTATGGTTTTTAGCCTACTTGGGCGAGCGATCAGGGTTTTGGTTAGCGGGGGCCGCGTTATTGTTGTCTGGGGGATTAGCCGGTTGACCACCTTGGTCTGTAGGTTGGTTGTTCCCATGATTACGGCCCTTGCCGCAATTTTGTTGGCCCTGGTTGCGTTGGTTGTTCTGGTTTTATTGTGGGTTGTTTTGGGCGTAAACTTGCCCTTGAGCAACAGGTGGGTTTTGAGGTTGTGCAGGTGTAGGAGCAGGCTACGGTGGATGATAGGTAGGTGGAGGCTGCGCAGGTGCGGAACCTTGAGGAGGTTGCTGATATGTCTGTGGAGAAGGTTGTGGGTTGACCGCAGGGGCTGCCTGTGGCGGGTAATAAGCTGGTTGGGCTTGGGAAGGCGCAGGAGCTGGTGCAGCCTGCTGGTGGTAATAAGCGGGTTGGGCTTGAGAAGGCGCAGGAGCTGGTGTAGCCTACTGGTGGTAATAGGGCTGAGGTGCGACCGGGGGGGTATAAGCAGGGGGCGCATGACCGAAGCACTGAGGTGGACAGGTGCGTCCATGGGAGTGATGGTGATGTGTCATAGGATCATATGAGTTGGTGGCCCCAGACTCTGAGGTGGCCCGTGAAAGGTCGGGGCCCGGGGTAGGACATGCTATGGAAAAGGGTTGGGGATGCGAATAAACACGACCAATGATGTCGTCTGCAGCGTGGGATGCCCCCAGTGCATCGTGATGGGAGGACTCACCGCGAGGGGCGTCAGGTATAATGGTATAGAGATAACCCGACTGGGCGTAAATGAGGTCGAATTGCTGTGCCTTAAGGATGGCCTCTTCTTCAGACTGGGGTCTTTTGGAAGCTACATCCTTAGCAATAATAGGAAGAAGGGACTTGAGGAACCAATCTAGGAAGATACGGTCGTCTAATTTGATCTTGCATAAGCTACAGCGTCTACACCACTCATGAATGTGGTCCGTGATGTGGGTAGCCGTGTTTTGTCTGCAAGATAGGAGTATCTCAATGCCCGCGTCATAGCGGACAGGTAACTGGAAGAACTGAAGGAAGGTCGAGGCAAGGGAAGCAAAGGTGGCATGGGTCCCGTGGGGTTGCTCGATATACCACTTGGCTGCAGAGCCAGTGAAGGTGCGCTGTAACAGACGGAGGCGAATAGAGTCATCCACTATGGAGTTGGAGGAACACCATAGATGGAAGGACATGATATGGTTTTGTGGGTCCTCACCTGCCTTGCCCTCGAACTTAGGGATGTCCGAGGGGAGCTTGGTGGGCATATGAGGCCATGCAGGGTCGTGTCAGATAGGGTCGTTGGTCAGTCTGGCTAGATCAGGTAGGTTGAGGCTAGCCATGAATGGCAGACTTGAAGAAGGATGTGACACAGGAATAGGTTGGACCAAGTTGGGGCCCATGCCCCCAAGTAGAGGGGCAGGGTTGGGAATGTTGCCCCCAAGTGGGGGAACTAAGGTAGTATAGGATGGGCCTGCACCACCATGGGTAGTGTGAGTCACTGGTGGAGTGGTGGTATGTATGCCAGCTACGGTAATGGGAATGGTGACCGGGATGGTGGATGTGGCCCCCATCGAGGGCATTCCCAGAGCGGGTGTGGTAACTGGTGTAGTGGTGGATGTGCCACCAATGGTCCCTCCAACAAAAGGAGTGGAAGTCGCGCCAGCCATGGGGCTAGTAGGGGTAGTGTAAATAGGGTTCTCAGACTCTTCTTCAGAATCGGAGGTAAAGTAAGGGACGTCAATATCTGGTGACGGAGTCCTATGCCGTTGATGAGTGGAGTCAAGTGACAATGCTCTAGATCTGTGATCAGTGGTATCAAGTGATGATGATCTGTGGCGATGACGTGTGGTGTCAAGTGAACTGTGTTGTGGGGGCTCGCCCCTGAGGCGCCGAGAATGTCTCGGGGACTCAATGGTGACAGATGGTGTCGAAACTCCGTGGGTTGAGGTGAGTAAAAAAAAACAGCTCAAAAACCCTAATGCAACCGAGTGTGCAAAAGGAGAGCTCAAAAACAAGGCACTCAGGCCAACAACCAACTCAAAACACCCACTGTAACAGTTGTGCTACAATAGGTGGAGTACCAACAAAATGGTCAGAATACCAACAAGCAGCAGGTTTCCTAAAAATAAAAAATGGTGAACTCACTAGACCAAAGGGAGGTAAGGGAGTATGCAAACACCTAACTAAAAGGTATTCTGACTCAACTAGACATATCCTCTGCAAGGTGATGAAATCCAAGTCAGACAATATGAATAGGAAAGCCAAGTGGCTAAGATGTCCCCCTACCGGGAGGGACACCGGGTAGTCAATCCTAGAAGAATGGCAACTAAGATACCCCATTCATGACACGTCCAGAAAGGTGAATCTACCGTTTGGTCCTTTTACCGCAATACCCCAATACAGGGATATCCCGAGAACTACGAAAGGTAGCCCTTCGGTTACTGAATGGAGTGCGGTATTCCACTCAGGCCTCCGGAACCAGTCTCGCAACTTCAACCCTCCTAGGGGAGAGGCCCTCTGGTAAACTGGTTGTGACCGTGCCAAAAAGTACTAGGGGATTTTGGTTCCCTAATTGGACAACAACTATGTCTCAAGTGTAAGTAACCGAGGGGTGTTATTGGAAGCCTATTCCCCCGATCCTACCTAACTACAAAGATTCTTTTGTGTTCCCCAAGTGGGGTTAGAATATTGGTTGAGTTAGATAGTTTTTTAAGGCTCACTTGAATTATGTGACAGAGTGTGTGCTTGTGAGATAATGATGAACCCAAGTAGAAAGTGCCACTTGGGAGGGAAACTTTCTATCTAGCAATAACAATACAGAAATGATCTTTTAAAATGCACAATTTTCTTTTTCCAATGTAAAGTGCTGAAAATGTAAAAACGATTCTGTAAATGAAACAGAAATAAAAACTGCAGAAAAATTATGTAAGGAAGGGTGGCTGCAGTATGTCAGAGGGCTGTGCTGGTGCAGAAAATAGTGCAGCAAAGTTCTGGGTTCAAAACAAGGAAAAATTTGCAAAAATTGGACCGTGGGTTTTGGGCAAATCTGGGCGGTCGAACCGCGAAAAACAGACGAACAGTCGTAGGCAGGTTGCAGGTTCTGGGCTGAAAAACGCAGTCGGGACGCAGGAAAAACGCCGAGAGGCACCGACGGGTTGTGGGAAACTAGCCGAAAGCCGCAGGCGAGACGCAGGAAAGATGCCGAAAGGCACCGGCGGGCTGCGGGAAACTGGCCGAAAGCCGCAGGCGGGATGCAGGAAAGACGCCGAAAGGCACCGGCGGGTTGCAGGAAACTGGCCGAAAGCCGCAGGCGGGACACCGAAAACAGGGAAATAGCCGCAGTTAGACTGGATCAAACAGGCTAATAGCCGTGGCCGAATCGCAGGCAACAAACTGAAAGCTGCCGGCAGGTCGCCGGAAACAGTCTGAGAGCCGCGGTTGGGTCGCAGGTAAGTGCCTGAAAAACGCGGTCGAGACGCGACTGTTGGGGGGAAAAAATGCGGTATACAGCGGCCGAAAGGGACAGCCGAACAGAAAAAAGATTTAACAATTGTAACCAGAAATTCAAACTTAGGGGAGTCGCCAAAATTGTAGCTAGGTTTTTACCCCTAGATTGTGCAAATGAGCACCTACTAAGGAGAAAGGACTCCTTAGTAGCAGTTCAGTAAATGTAAATTATTATGCTAAAACGGAAATGTAAACTACTCTAAAACATGTGCATGAAACATAAACAACAGAATGTAAATAATGGTTTTTGTATTGATATTACCTCCAATGTGGAGGCTGGTGAAGCTCTTGCAATGTCCAAGAGGGTTGCTCCAAGCTCCAATGTGCTCCTTCTCTTTCTCCAATGGTGGAAATGGGCCAAAAGGAGCTCTCAAGGTGAAAGTGGCTCAATGGTGAGCTAGGGTTTCAAGAGAGATTTTGGCAGAGTAAGGGTATACTTGATTGTGGATATGGAATAAGGGGTCTCCATCACCTATTTATAGTTTTTTGGTGGTGGAGTGCTGGCCCATGGTTTTGGGAACCATATGGTTTAGGGCAGCTGTATAGGGTTTTTTCCTCCTTTTCCTCATTATTTTATATTTTTTATTCCCTTTTTAGGGGATTTTTGCTATTTAAGAGGATTTTTGGATTTTTTTTGAGGAAAAAGGGGTTTTTTAGCCTTTTTGAGGCTATTTTGATGGTTTTGTGGCCTTTTGGAGGCTTTTTAGTGGGATTTTTAGGGTTTTTAAGGGAAATATGGTAGGAAAATGGACAAATGAGCCATGTAATGTGGTAGATGAGGTAGTGAACACTTTTTGGGTGTTAACATCTGTAGCATTCCTCGTGGGAATGGCTTCCACCCATTTCGTGAAAAAATCTGTTGCAGTCAAAATCCAGTGATGTTGTCCTGAAGATGCTGGATTTATTTCTCCAATAAAGTCTAGACCCCACTGCTGAAAAGGGGCATTGACTGCAATAGGTTTTAAAGGCAAAGACAATCATTTTTGTTTACCTGCAAATTTCTGACAAGGAATGCATGCTCTTACCTGCTGGTAAACATCTGTGAATAAGGATGGCCAATAATATCCAGCTCGCAAAATTTTGTAAGCTGTTGCTTTCCAATACTTGTGCCCTCCACAGGCACCTTCATGAGATTCTGAAATTACCTCTCCTATTTCAGATTGGTCCAAACATCTGAGCAAAATACCCCCTGGATCCTTCCAGAACAATTGATCCTCAACTAAACAGTATTTAGTGGCTTTGAGTTTTAAAGATCTAGCAGCCTTCTTATCCAAATGTTCAGGACATTGCAGAAATAACAGAAAATGAACAATGTCTGCATACCAGGTTGATGATGAATAAAAATCCATGATCTTTTCTTTTTCTAGAATTGCTTGATCTTCTTCAGGAACTAATTCTTCAGCCATGACATGCAGTCCCAGAGCCTGACAATTTGAGTCAGCCAACAGCTTGGCTAAACCTTGTCCCTTGACAAGCTTAGTAGGCCTAATCTCTACATCATATTCCATAATCTTCGCAATCCACTTACCTCTCTTTCCTTCACTATCAGGCTGAGTTAACACATCTTTCACAGCAGAATTAGGTACAAAAGAAATTACTTTTGAATGCAGGATATAAATTCTGAAAAATTTCAAAGCCTTTACCACAGCATAAGCTTGCTTTTCCAATATACTGTACTTCAGCTCAGAATCTCTGAGAGTTTTGCTGAAGAAAACAATAGGCTGTTCCAATCCTTCTTTATTCTTCTGAAGTAAAACAGCTGCAATTGTGTCTTCTAATGCAAATGAAAAAGTAAGGAATTCTTTGGTAAAATCAGGACTTACCAATACAGGTGCTTCAGTAAGAGCTACCTTGATTTTTTCAAATGCTGTCTTTGCCTCAGCAGTCCACTTTACTTCCTGATCTTTCTTTAACATGGCTGTGATTTGTTTAATGGTTTCAGCAAAGTTGGGAATAAACCACCGCAGAAAATTTATCTTGCCAATAAATGATTGAACATCCTTTTTACTCCGAGGTAAACTAATCTTCAGTATTTCTTTCACTCTTTTAGGATCTATTCTGATGCCATCAGCAGACACCAAGTGACCAAGTAATTTACCTTCTTGCACAGCAAAATGTGACTTTTTGGGGTTCAAGGACAGGCCAAATTTTCTGCATTTTAGGAAAGTTTGCTTCAAGTGCTCCAAGTGTTCATCATCAGATTTTGAGAATACAGTAATATCATCCAGATAGATAACCACGAACTTATCTTTTTCTCCTACAAATGCAATGTCCATGGCTCTCTGAAAAGTTGCTCTGGCATTCATCAAGCCAAAAGGCATCTTGTCATACATGAATGTCCCCCAGGGGGTTGTAAAGGCTATCTTTTCCTTGTCTTCAGGGTGCATGGCAATCTGATTGTACCCTAAGAAACCATCCAGCATAGAAATCCTCTGAGCTCCAACTACTTGCTACAAAACCTGTTCAATCTTGGGAAGAGGATAATTGTCTTTTAATGATGATCTATTTAGATTTCTGAAGTCAACACATCATCTAATTTCCCCATTCCTTTTTCTCACAGGAACCAGATTAGCAACCCATGAAGAGTACCTGAGAGGCACTATTATCTTTGCATCCAGCAGCTTCTTTATTTCTTTTTCAATTACAGGGAACAAAGCTGGATTGATCCTTCTTAGTTTCTGTTGGAAAGGTTTAACATTAGGCTTCAAAGGGACCTTGTGTTGAATAATTGTTGTATCATAAGTTTTTAATTCCTTATAAGACCAGGCAAATGCATCTACATGTTTTTTCAGAAGCTTGATATATCTATTCCTTTGTTCCACTGTTAGAAATTTAAAAAATTTTACCATCTTAGGATGCTCTGCTGAACCAATATTGTAGTCTTCTACATTGTCTTATGAAGATTGAACCACTGGCTTTGAAGGTGTATCATCTTTCGTGAATATTCTTTCTAAAGGCACTAGACCTTTAGGAATGAAATTGCTCTTCAACTCAATGATTTTATGACCTGTTATCTCTTCTGCAGCAAATTCATTTAACTGTTCATCTCCCTCATCCTCTTCCTGATCAATTTGAGCATTTGAAAACTCATCTGTAAGCTCAAGAATTTTTTTGATTTCAATGTCATCTTCAAAAACTCTCCAGTGTTTCACATTATCAGGCACGCATGGTCTATACCTCACCTCTATGGGATACCTTAGCTGAGTGGTCTTAGGGATTCTGAAATGTGTGGCAGCTAAATCTAATGAGTCTGCAGTCTCATTATGATTCCTTGGAATATGAGTGATATTAAATGCTATAAAATAGTTTTCGAGCATATCCCATACCTCATTCCGATATACTTTCAACAAACCCTGCTTTACTTGATATTTTTTCTTCACTTGCTGAACAACTAATTCGGAGTCGCCAAATGCAGTAATCTGCTGAATTCCTAAATATTTAGCAGCCTTCAATCCCAGTAGCAGAGCATCATACTCAGCAGTGTTGTTAGTGGTAACAAACTCCAACTTATACATGAGTTTCACTGTTTCACCCCCAGGGGAAATAAGTAAAACTCCAGCTCCAGCACCTTCCTTGCATGAGGATCCATCAAAGTACAACTGCCACAATGCATCTTCTTCCTCTCTGCTGTGTTTTATTTGCTATACTTTTTCAACTTGTAACAGTCCAGCAAAATTATCCTCCTCACTGAACTGTAATATGCATGAACCAAGGTCTTTATCCACAGAATACATCGGATGATTGGTGGGATTTTTATCATCTGTTACTATGTAAGCAAGCTGCAACTCTCTGTAAAGTCTTCTATTTTCTCCACCAAAAATAGGAATAGTGGCATAAGAGAGATCCATCTGTAAGGTTCCTCCAACCTTCTTAGCCCATGACCTAGAAAGAAGCAAGCCAAACTTTGGTGTGATGTTAGCTACCACAACATCCATTATCACACTTTTCATGGGAAACTAAGCAAGGTTGACAACCATGTCTTTTATTACTCCTATACACTTCACAGCTCGAGAGTCAAAAGCATATAAATCATGGTAAGGTTTGGTGACACTGAGGCCCAGGGATTCCATTACAGCTTTTGGCATCAAGTTATGGGATGCTCCTGAATCTAACAAACAATTGTGAAACATTCGCTCATGGACAGTCAAGGTTACATAGAATGGAGGAGAAGCACCAGCTTCATTTTCAGTTTTCTCAGCCAGAGCTGATCCAATGAAAATTCTAGGGTTTTCTTCCTGCAAGTTAACTATATCTGAAACAAGCTGATTACTGGGTACATTCATCACTTTTAGAACTGTTTCTTTATATGATGGATTCTTTATTAACTCAGTCAAAGGTACAAGAATCTTTAACTTCCCTAGTTCATTTTCCAAACTAAAATTCTGGGCAGATTTATTTACCTCTTCAACTTCAACATTCTTCTTTGATTTTTCTGCAGATTGCTTCTTCTCCATGACAAGATCAGTTATCTATTTAGCAGGAACAGGTGTAGCAGGGACAGGTGCCTTCTTCTTCGGGGCTTGGACCACTTGTTTTGGGCCTAATCTAAGATTTATGGTCTTCTTAGGTCCATTCTAAGGAACATCAGCAGTTGCAGCAGTGTTTTCCAAGCCTAAATCTTCTTCAGTTTCAAACATGTCAGCATCATAGTATTCTGCATTTAGAAATTCTTCCTTAGTGACAAAACCTTCAGACAATCCCTGTCCAAAATGATTCACTTCTTGATCATTCTCTTGAAAGATCAACTCATCATCCATTTCTTCTTCATCAACCATATTGTTTTGAAAAGATGGTGGCACCCTTTGGTCCTCATTTTCTCTTCTTTCTCGCTGGATATCATTATTCCTTCGTTCTCTTGGTATAAATCTAGGAGCAAACTGCCTTCTGAACTGATTCTGGTTATTTGGATTTCGTTCAGCTTCTGGAGCAGGTTTGCTAGAATTCTTCTCAAGCTCTAATTTATTCAGTTTTGCAGTAAGAATCTTAACCAGCTTAGCCATCTCATCTATCTTTGTTTCAGCAGACTGAGGAGCAGCACTTGCTAAAACAGCCTCCTTCTTTCCTTTCCTTTCATAAAGCTGCTGTGTTGTTTCTTTCTTAAGTCTGTTTGAATCCAGCAAAATGGATTCTACCTCTAATGTTGCATCTTGCATATTCAGCAGGGTGATAGGTCTTCTTTCTCTCAACAATAAGGAAAACTCATGATCAAAGGCATTTGCATAAGTTTAGATGATGTTTCTGTGGGCTTTATTTCTGCAGGAATTCTACTGTACATCTTGTTAAATCTTTTTGAAAAGTCTGCAACAGTCTCCTCTTTTTTCCTACATAGAGCTCCAAACTCAGTTATATAGTAGGTGTGGTCCTTTGTATCTCCCCATTGCCTCATGAAAAGATCATGGACTTCTTCAATTATAGTGATTGAGTTGGCAGGAAACTCTCTAAACCACTTTCTTACATCCCCATCAAGGCTCTGAACAAATACCCTCATCCACACATCTTTAATCTCAATGTTCTGATTGTCAGCATAACTTAGGAAAGCCTCCCAATGTTCCTCCGCAGTGATTTCCCCCTGTCCATTGAACTTAGGCATATATTTCTGGTAATCACCTCCAGGTAATGCATGTAAAGGCTGAGGTAAAACTAATGGTGCATACCTAGCTGCAACCATCCGGTCCATCATATCCATGGGTGGGTTTTGGCCTGCCATTTTTGTACTGACTGGCTTGAAAGATGTAGAAGCTTGGCTAGAACTTTTTTGAAAAGGATTCTTTCCTACTTTCAGCTGAAAGATAGGTATTTTATCAGGAGAATCAGTCTTAGCTTTCAAAAAACTTCGAGGGTTAGTAAAAACCTGAAAAGTGCTCTCACGGATGGTAGGTTTTATCCAAGGTGAGGTTTCAGCTGAATGTAATGAAACACCCAACTGATCAGGGTCACAGGAGGCTGGCAAAGATTGAGACCTTCTGAGTTTTCTTGTTGTTTTCAAGATCTGTTCAGGGTCTGTCACACCCAGTTTCAATGGAGAAGTAGGTCTGTTCCTGGTTCCAATCCCTTTAGAAGCCACTGTGACAACTTTTTTGGTGAAAATAGCCTTAAAAAAGAGCTAATTTAAGTCCACCTCTTAAACCAGTAAAACTGATAAGTATCCCAGGGAAGATATGCTTCAACTTCGTCCCCGGCAACGGCGCCAAAGATGTTTTTGCCAGAAATTGTTTCCAAGGCCAAAGAAACAAGCCAACACAATCTCAAATGTAAAACTCAATAAAACTAGGGTTTAGGGTTTGTTTAAAAGGTTTTTAATGGTTCGATTTTTGGGAGCTTTCAGGAGGTCTTCAAACTCAGTTGGTTTTCAGACTTGTTCATGAGTTAAGTACAAAACTCTTGTATGTATTTGATGATGAAATTATGAGATATATGTGACTTTTACCCTTCAGTTTTATGTGTTGGCTTCATTCTTCAGCTTGTCTAGTTGCTTAATTGATATATTCATTTACTGGTTTATGTTTATATGCTGGTAATGCTTGTCATTTATGTATGAACCTCAATATTGTTTCTGTTGGATCTTGTTAGATATATCATGCATCTTTATCTTCTTTTGCTTATAATTCAGTTGTTATTTTGCTCATAAATGCATTCCCTGTGTGTTCCCAAAGTTCACAACCAAAAACACATTACAGAAACCTTTAAACTTTGTTTTCTTTATTGAATTTTGTTTGAGATTGTGTTGGCTTGTTTCTCTGGCCTTGGAAACAATTTCTGGCACAAACACTCACCATTCCCACTGGGTGTTCTTCACTGCTTACTTCTACTGGTGCTGTGACAGCTTTGATTTTTCTTTTCTTTGCTGCAGTGGATGTATGACCCTTGTTCCCTGGCCTTCCTCTTCGTTTCTTTGACACAGGGGTCTTTTCCTCGGTCTTCTCTTCTTCAATAATGGTCCCCCTTATCTCAGGAGAGGACACGACCTCCAAAATTTCCACAGTCCCTTCTCCTGTTATTCCTTCCTGATATCCTTCCTCTTGAATTTCTGCTTTTGTAGTTGCAGCTTCTACTATCGCAGCTTTAATAGTTGCTCCAGTTTCAGCTTCTCCCACCTGAGTATCTGCTTCTGCAGTTACAGCTTCTGATGTCACTGCCTCCTGCGCCATGGCTTCCATCACAATTTCCTCAGCAACATGGTTTTCTACTGGTGTTGCTTCTCCCATATTTACCTCCTCTTCGTCCTCAGTATGGTTCCCTAATGCTCCAACCTCCCCCCCAACTGGATTTGAGGAACGTCGGTCCTCATTACCTTCGCCAACACCCTCCATTTCTAATATAGGTTCTAGGATTGGCCCATCTCCAGCCAAAAATTGCTCCCAGGTTAAATTATGATTTGCAATGGCTCTTAAGACTAATAATTTAACTAAGCCATGATTAGTAAGGGAGGAAACTGGGTGTTGGGAAGTTTTTGCATAACCAGCCATGGTTTGTAGGGCTTTAAGAAGATAAAATGGTATATTTACCAAATTGCCATGGCGTAAATGAGACAATAAGGGAAGTTCAGAGAAGGAAACAATTTGATATCTACCTTCACAAGAGATGTATCTCTTCATGAAGACTATCACTTGATTCCAGGGTCGTGGTAAAGATGCCAGTGCCAACCCACGATACTTTGGAGTAACATGCTCTCCGACTGCCAAAAATTCTCTCACAGCATTTGCATTATGTGCCTTCCGTCCAAATGACTTCTTCCCAACCTGGGGTAAGCTAGTAACCTCTGCTATGATCTCTTCTGTAACATCCATGCGTAGTCCCCTGAACTCAGAGTGAGTATCAGTCAGGTTAAGGGCAAATTGTAATGTTGTTTCTATGTGGAAACCGTTCAACCGTTCAAAGTATTCCATCCAACCTGCTGTTGTAAAAATTTTAAGAACTTCTGCATTGGCACGTACAACTTCTATATTTACTCATTCATGCCAGACTAGGTTACCCATCTTAATCTCTCCTCAAAATTCAGAACGAATACAACAATTACCAGTCTAGAAGTGGGAGTTGCAACATACGAACATGCAAGGGATTGTTGGAGTTCGAAAGTAGGGTATTTTAGGAAAGTTGGCATAGGTGTGAAGTCCAGGTAAGATGAGACGGTTATGGAAAGTTGGCATAATTGGAGTATTTCGGTAAACTCGGGTAAGGTGTCGGGAAATAAATACAAACATGATTTTGACATATTCCTTGGTGGTTAAATGGTATGGGTTCGCTAATAGAGGGCTAAGACAATGCATAATCGTTATTACCGCATTTAATTTCCTGCCAAATCATGTAAAAGTTCTAAATCTGTACCTTTGCGTTATGCGTTAAGTCGTGAATTAATCATCATAGTCTACTTTTGTCATTTCCTCCATTAAAACGAGCATAAATGCACATGTGCTGAAGTGATGTGGCCACCGCCACCCGAGCTGACAGATACCCAAGACACCCAAAAGTTTCCTTCGTGGCGAACTGTGATTGGATCTTGTGGAGCAAGCAACTAAACTATTGCCCAATTGAATCATTATTGGCATCATCATTCTGAGAGCAAGCAGACTGGTGGGGTCACCACTGTACGGGAAAAGCAAAATGTAAATGAAAATGGCGGAATCACAGCTACTAGATTTAGCGAAATAAGCAAGAATGGCAAAGTCGCAGTTGTACGGAAAGAAAAAAAATGGAAATGAAAATGGCGGAGTCACAGCTGCTAGATTTAGCGAAATAGGAAAGAATGGCGGAGTCGCAACTGTACGGAAAGAGCAAAATGGAAATGAAAATAGTGGAGTCACAACTGCTAGATTTGGCAGAATAGTCAAGAATAGCGGAGTTGCAGCTGCTGACAAAGAGCGAAAATGAAGTGGAAATAGCGGAGTCACAGCTGTTGGATTTAGCAGAATGGTCAAGAATAGCGGAGTCGCAGCTACTAGAAAAGAGCGAAAATGAAGTGGAAATAGCGGAGTTGCAGCTGTTGGATTTGGCGGAATGGTCAAGAATAGCAGAGTCACAGCTGCTAGCAAAGAGCGAAAATGATGTGGAAATAGCATAGTCACAGCTGCTGGAATAGGAAGAATGAGCAAGGTAAGGAGTCGCAGCTGCGCAATAATGAAGTAACGAGAAAATTTTCAGCTGACTGCTGAAAGGTAACAAATCATCCATCTTCTTAAAAAGAGCTTTATTAGATAAGGAACAATGCAAGGTGCCTGCAATCATCTGGCCCAGTCACGACCGTTGTTCATCCAATTAATTCCTGCACAGAATTCTTCAAAACAAACCCTGATCAAATGCAAAATGAAAACTAGATAAAATACAGAATGAAAAAGAAAATAAATTATTTATGTACAAATCATGTGGATATTGCAGTTCTTAAAAATTGACAGGGGTTGAGAAAAATCCTTGTCCCGGCGTTAACTGATAGTCTGGATCATCTGCAACATGTGAAACAAAAGCTTCCCTTGAGATCGGCTTGTGATACAGTCGCAGCCGATGACCATTTGCGAATAATGGTGTTTTGTTTTCATCAATGGTGATCAACCGAACTGTTCCATTATCAAATACCCGATCTATCTGATAGGGGCCCAACCAACGGGTACGCAACTTGCCTTTAAAGTCCCTCTTAAACCGTGAATCATACAACAGAGCCCAATCTCCTTCTTGGAAGACTTTCTTCTTTATAAATCGATCATGCCACTTAAAGCGCTGTTGTTGGATTAGAATTGTATGATGTACTGCAGCTGTGCGCTTCTCATCAAACTCATTGAGCTGATTCAGTCTGTCCCTCTGTGCCTCTGATAAATCAAGGTTTGCTTCCACATCTGTTTTCAAAGTCCTGATTTCAAATTCAATTGGAAAAACAACATTCTTACCATACACTAACTCATATGGGCAAAAACCAGTGGTGTTACGCCATGTAGTACGATAGGCCCATAGTGCCTCCGGAAGTCTTTCAGCCCAATCTTTACGATGGCTCTTTATCATTTTTTTCAAAATAGCATCGATGACCTTGTTTGTACTCTCCACTTGGCCATTGGCCTGTGGATGATATGGCAAGGTTATTCTGTGTTGAATATGGAATTTCTGTAACAGTGCTTCCAGCTTGTGAGACACAAACTGTGGTCCACCGTCTGTAATGATTTCCTTAGGTACTCCGAACCAAGTAAAAATTTCTTCATATAGGAATTCAATCATAGCCTGATCATTGGCCTTAAACAAGGATACGACTTCTACCCATTTGTTCATGTAATATGTGCAAACCAAGATGTGAACTATCTGTTTTGAGGGAGGGTAGATAGGCCCTACAAAATCTAGAGCCCACCTATCAAATGGTTCAACCACAAGTTGTGGCTGCAAAGGCATTTCATCTAATCTGTTGGGTTGGCCCATCCTTTGGTAGCTATCACATGCCTGAAGATACTTATTTGCGTCCCTGAATAATGTGGGCCAGAAATAGCCCATTCCCAAAATTTAATGAGTTGTCCTTTTGTCAGCAAAATGTTCCCCACAGGGCTCATCATGGCAAGCTTTGAGGATGCTAAAGATCTCATCTTCTCTAACACATCTTCTGATCTCTAAATCAAGCCCTGTGTAGAAAAGATGGCCATCAATCCAGCAATACCTAGCACTCTAGTATATGATCTTCTTTTTTTCTCTCTTCGACAGATGTGCTGGGAGATTACCTATAGCCAAAAAGTTAGCAATATATGCATACCATGGGGAATGAGCTAATACTGCAAACAAATGTTCATCAAGGAAGGAATCTTCGACTGATAAATTGTCATCACTGTTAGTAAGTCAAGATAAAATAATCTGCAACAACATTTTCCTTCCCTGGTCTATCAATAATTGTAATATCAAATTCCCGTAATAGTAACAACCATCTAGTAACTCTAGCATTCGTGATTGGTTTATTCATTAAATACTTGATAGCGGAATGATCAGTGTGCACAAAAGTAGAATATCTAGTAATACAATGTCTAAATTTGTTGATGGCATAAACAATGGCAAGGAATTCCTTTTCTGTGACAGTATAGTTTAGTTCAGTAGGAGATAAGTTCTTATTAATGTAATAAATTGCATAAGGATCATTACCTTCCTATTGTCCCAAAACTGCTCCAATGGAAGTGTCTGAAGCATTTGAAGAAATATGAAAAGGCAGAGCCCAGTTGGGCCCTCGTAATATGGGTGTTGTAGATATCCTTTTCTTTAGCTTAGTAAACGATGTTTGGCATGCATCATTCCAGACAAACTGTGCATCCTTCATCAACAAAGTGAACAAAGGAGAAGCTAGTTTGGAAAAACTTTCTATGAACCTTCTGTAATAGCCAGCATGCCCCAAGAAGCTGCGTACATCCTTCTATGTTCCGGGAGTTGGTATATTTTCAATTACCTTGATTTTGGATGGATATACCTGGATACCCTCAGAAGAGATGAAGTTTCCCAGCACTATGCCCTCACTCATCATCATATGGCACTTTTCAGTGCTTAAAGAGAGCTGGCTTTGTTCACAACATTTCAAGACCTTTTCTAAAATTTTCAGTGCTTCTTCATAACTATCACCATATGGAGTAAAGTCATCCATAAAAATCTCCATGCAATCATTTACCATTTTCGAAAAGATTCCAATCACTGCTCTCTGAAATGTGGTTGGTGCGTTACGCACCCAAAAGGAAGTACTCGGTATGCAAAAGTTCCCCAGGGACAGGTGAAAGTGGTTTTGTCCTAGTCTTCTGGAGCAATCTGGATTTGGTTGTAGCCACTAAAGCCATCCAGAAAGGAAAAATACATTTTTCCCAAACAAGGTATCAAGGTCCTGATCGATGAAAGGTAAGGGGAAGTGGTCCTTCTGCGTTGCTTTGTTCAATTCTCTGTAATCCATGCAGACCCTCCATTTCCCATTCTTCTTTGGTACAATCACGAGTGGAGAAACCCACTCACTGTCTGAAATTGGGTATATAAATTTTGCTTCCAAAAGTTTGTGGATCTCCTCTTTCACTATGTCTCTTAGGTTCAGGTTCATCCTTCATTGTGGTTGACACAAAGGCCTGGAGTCGCTCTTAATATAAATGTGATGGGTGCACAGATTGGAAGGAATACCTTTCATGTCTGTGTACTCCAAGGAGAAATATCCCCTACATTGTTTCAGCAAAGTGACTAGTTGTTCCAGCTCGTTGGGCAGAAGATTTGGATTGATATTCAATGTTTTCCCTAGCACGATTTCTACTGGAACACTCTTCGAATTTTTAAGTACTGGAATTATACTGGCATCACCGACTAGAATTTCTTCTATAATCTTTTTTTTTTTCTGTTGCAACTAAAGTACTGTCCAAGATTTGATAGACATTTTTATTAACTGACATGGGCTCACTGATGAAACTATTAATGGCATCATCCTTTGTTTCATCTTTAAACATTAAGGCTCTCCCTATTATTAATAACAGATGCACACCTTCTTCCTCCTCCAAATCTTCCCACAATGGAGTTTCAGCTTCTATGCTTGGTCGAGCAGGAGGGTACAAGGTTAAGCTCTTGATCTCAGTCCGGTCTGAAATGGTCATAGATCCTGATCGATAGCTGATACAAGAATCTGTTGTGGCCAACCATGGCCTTCCCAGGATCAGTGGGTGTCCCCCCAACTGGTATTTTGGCTGTAACACCAAGAAATCCGTAGGGTATTCCCACAAGTCAACTGAGATCACGAGGTCATCTAGGATCCCTTCAGGCTTGATCATTGATCTGTCAGGAAGTTCCAAAATAGTAGGGGTCGACCGAATTTTAGTGAGTCCCGATTTCTTCACAGTCTCTATGGTCATAACATTAATAGTTGCGCCTAAATCTACCAAGACATTGGGGATTTGTGTGTTCCCTATGTGAACTGTAACAGTCGAGTTTCCAAGGTCATCATATTTTGCCACAGGGGCCTTCCCCATTATTAATTTGAAAATTTTTCCCAATACGTGGACAGTGGGAGGGTCCCTGGATCTTCTTCCTGGTTTCTTGACACATAAATCTCTAATAGTCTTAGCATAAATGGGCACATCATGGAGGGCCTGTAATAGATAGAATCGAGGTTGTTCCACTGTTTTCTGCAGGGCCAATCGTTCAGGGTATGGCAGTTCTCTCATCAACTGTGTAGGCTGTGATACATCGTGTGTTACTCTCTGAGTTTTAGCTACTGTTTTGGTAGGAGTATCAGCATCCTCAATGATGGGGCTTGCTTAATTAACCATATTCTCATAGTGTTGATTCACCCCAGTTTCAATCACTGGGGATGAAACATCCTCAGTGATAATAGGTTCCACCACCCTCCCTGATCGTAATTGTATATCATTGCAAGGAATCTGTGTGATGGAATACGCAGGCATGTTGGCAGACTCAAATTGATGGACTGCTTTATTGTTTGGGTTCGGGTTAGGTTGTGCAGATAGTTGTGGTCGAAGTGGTGCATTCATTGGTGCAGCATTGTTTTGGAATGGGATCTTCGGTTGCTAATAATGTTGGTGCTAATACTGTTGAGGAGGATACTGTTGATACTGAGTCTGGTGATGGGGAAAGTTATTTCCTTGGTAAGAATTTCTCCAGTTGGAATTCCAAAGAGCTTGATTGTTTGACTGTTGTGACCATGGTGTCCATGAGTTAGGATTTTGCATTGGGTTCTGAGATAGATGCCACTGATTGTTAGAATAATGTGAAGGGAATTGTGTATTCATATTATGAATATTGTTCATTCCATTCATATTATTTAGAAAAAATGATGGGTCTGGATTCATACCTTGATTGCGAGGCTGCCATGGTTTCTTCTGTGCAATGAAGTAAGTTGGCTCCACATCCGGAATGGATTCCTGCAGGACTTCTTTGACCTTAGGTAATGAAGGACATTCCTTGGTATCATGCTCCAAATCACATATCCTACATATCTCTGCTTTGTCCAGCGGACATTCTTTCAATGGGTGTTTTTTTCTACATTTAGGACAGAATACACCAAGTGTAAGGTCTTCTACTACTTGCTTCTGCTTTGCTCTCATGACATCTAACTCTGAGGAAATGGAGCTCATCATGTATGTTTTAAAATTCTCTGGTAAGTTTCCTATTTCTGCTCAAATGGCCCCTCCACTAGTTGACTTTTGAGTTCTAGTGAAGACATCCTAGTCTCGATCATTGTCTCGTTTGTTGGTTCTAGAGGATCCCCTGGAGTACCTTCGACATAATTCAAAAATATTCTCAAAAGTTTCCTTTGAGATGTCCCCTTTTCCCAGTAAATTCATCATATCAAGGAAGTCTTCTCTAATTACTCGTAGTAAAATGATCTTGAGCACATCCTTTCCAATCTTAGCGTGACTAGATCTTTGTAAATTGTACAGCAATATTTCCACAAAGTCTTCCAAGATTTCTTCATCCTTCTGAAGCATTTTAAACAACTCCTCATTTCTACCCCTAGTTCTATAATACTCCTGGTACTTGGAAAGGAAGGTGTTTTTCATTTGGTCCCAAGTAGTAATGGTCTCACGACCCAAACCCATGAACCAACGCAGAGAATTTCCTTTCAAGGTGGCTGGGAATAACTTCATCTTCTGAGCACTAGAGGTGTAATCATAACTATGACAGAGGATATCAAACTCAAAAAGAAACTCATCAGGATCCTCAAAATACTTACCATGAAAATTTGGGAGAACTGTTGGTGAGATATTTTTCATGGGAGCTTCTCCAGGTGTCTAGAGGATAGGGAATTCTAATGTAGCCACAGTATTACCAGGCTGATTATTTTCCCCTTCTTCTTCTCGATTCTCCCCATGTTTGTTCTCCCCTTCCTGTTCTCTACCAGTCATGGTTCTAGTCCAAAATTCAACAGCTTCCTTTATGCGTTCTTCCTCTACTTTGGCTTCTTCTTCTCTTCTCCTCTCTTCTTCTCGCCTCCTCTCTTCCTCTACTACTCGGCGAGTCTCCAACCACATTCTTTAGTAACTCTAGTTCCGTTGATATGATAGATCTCTTCTCTATCTGGTGCACCCATAGCACTTCCCTTATCTTCAGGAGGTTTATTTTCTGCAACAGGAGTTGAAGGCCCAGTTGTATTCTCCACCGTTGATGATGAATTCTCAAGATTGGGAGGAACAAAATTTCCCCTTACTGTAGATGTCCGCGATGGTCTAGTGGAAGAATCAGCTCTAGCAATTATTTCATCAATGTATGTATGTCTTCCCTGACCTGCGTTACAACCTCGACCTCTTCCACCTACAATGTTAGTATTCAAAGGGGGTTCCCGATTTGTTTTTCTTGTATTCATGCATGCTGTAAATAATTAAACCAAAATTAAATCAAATTAAACCAACTACTAAATCTATCTATCTATTACCATCCCCGACAACGGTGCCAAAATGTTGGTCACCCTATATGTCAATTAATTAAAACTCACACACAAGATTCTCAATATAAATTGTCAAACCGAGGGAGGTCTTTTTATTGCAATGGCAATAAGCACAACCTATGCATAAACATGTCAAGCAGTTGATTAACTAAATGAAGATAATGATCCTACCAGTCTGTCCATCCAACTCATTCCATAAAGGAAACTAATCTAACTCATACATCTAGGAATTCAATTACAGTTACCTTCCTACAAAAATCAACCCAACAATTATAAAAATTAAGAATGAAAATAAACTAGATTACTTTTGCAAGAAGTTAAATCCTATAATTATCAAACTACAATATTCAATCTTTACCAAAATGACCCATCTAGTAGCTACCATTACTCAATCACAATATGCCTATTCTAATAAACCAATTGAAGATACAACAGCAACCAGAATCTAAACATAAGCTTGAACTCTAACTGATAATTACTGGAAATCCTAGAAAGCATAAAAAACTAAAAGATATTGGAATTGAGCTTGGCTGTTACAGCTAATTCAAACACACATGCATTAAACTGAACTAACCTACATAGTCGACTGTCACACCACTCTACTATAGATATTCAAGATGCAATCGTGAACTACCAAAAGGAAAGCTAACCTCTGTTGCAGCTAACAGTAAAATCTACAATGATTCCACACCACACAATAGAAAGAAAGCTAAATTAACCTACCTACTTAAGCCGGCTATCTCTGTGAGAAGGTGGGCCCTGGCCTTCTAACAGTGATGCCGAGAATCACAACAAATTAAGACACGAAAATGAAGAACTCTGCTCTTATATTAATGATGGAAATTAACAGTCTCAGTGCTCTGTTACAGCTTGTGCAAAATGGTAATTGTCCAACCCCAAGCTACAAGAGCCTTCTCATATTTATACATTGAAAGTACAGATCACGATCCACTAAAATCATGCAGCAATGAAGATCTCTAATCTTCGTGCTGCGTAGTTACAACTAACTGTTACAACCATATTAAACAAGGTTGTTACTCATGAAGGAGTTGTTACTCCAGTAATCAATGGATCAACGGATTTAGCAAGATGCGATGTGACCTGTCTGTTGTAGCTGGGTTCTGTTTCAGTGGAGGCCTGTTACAGATTCTCGTGGAGGAATGTGTTGTCCCTTGGATTTATGAGGAATCAGGCTTTGAAGAGTAACAAATGGCGCCATTTGGCTGATACACCTGCGCTTTAGACCTTTACTAAATGAAATCACACAGATTAGCATAAATCAAGGACTAGGATCCAGAACCTTAACAATCTCAGGCATAAAACAAATAAATCAATAGCAAATTATACCTGTCAATATTATTGGTTGATCTAGAGAAAAGGCATAGGTATAGCTTATGAAAATAGGATGTAATGAGGGAAAAATGATGTAATGAGGATGGCCAAAAAGGGGCATTTCTTGGACCCAACAGAATCCTCCTCTTCGGCAGAGGTTAACACTATTTATATGATTTTCACAAGTGGCGAACCAACGATTCCCCCCACCAATTCATTCTCGAGGAGTCTACTCCTATTACGACCAACCAACTTTTGGTCGAGTCGAAATATTTCATCCATAGCCAATTGGATTGGTTTAATAAACCCATCCTAGCTCCTAATTCCTTTGAATAAGGTAACATGGCTAACATCTCGCCTACCATACAGGTTGATATCTCTTTCACACCCAGTATAGTTGAGAACATTACGTTAGGCGCCTCATGTACTCCAGATGAAGTTGTTGCCTATAATAAGCTCTTCCAAGAGTTTCATGATGTTTTCACTTGGTCATATACTGAGATTCCTGGTCTTGACCCCACCATTGTTGAGCACCGTATTGATACTTGGCCTAACATCCCGCCTGTCCGTAAAAAGAAACGGCCCATTCACCCCTTCAAATTACCAGCCATGAAGGCCAAAATTGAAAATTTATGACAAGTCGGGTTCATTTATCCGATTGCTTACACCACATGGGTGTCCAATCCAGTGTCGATTAAAAAGAAAATAGGGCACCATTCGCATCTATACCGATTTTCCTGATTTGAATTTAGCTTGTCCCAAAGACAACTTTCCTACTCCTTTCATCGATCAAATCATTGATGCATGTGCGGTTCACGAGATTCTATCCTTCATGGACGATTTCTCTGGCTACAATCAGATTCAAATTCGTAAAGAGGATCAGTATAAGACTACCTTCACTACTCCATGGGGCACCTTTTCCTATCGCGTTATGTCATTTGGTCTTAAAAATGTTGGTGCCACATTTCAGCGGGCCATGACCTTTTGCTTTCACGACTTGGTCCATATTATCCTTGTATACTTGGACGACCTCACTGCTCGATCCAAGAAGCGCTCCGACCACCTGGATGATCTTCGGGAAGTATTTTTTCATTGTCACAAACACAACATTCGCTTGAACCCCCTCAAGTGTGTTTTTTTCATTCCTATTGGTCGGTTATTGGGTTTTATTGTCTCCCAAAAAGGAATCATTGTCGACCATTTGAAGGTTCAATCCATTCTTGAATGCCCATCGCCACATACATTACACCAATTACAGAGCCTCCAAGGGAAATCAAATTTTCTCCATCGCTTCTTTCCTGACTATGCTACCAAAGTTCATGGTTTCCTTCACTTACTTCGGACCCACGTTCCCTTTGTTTGGGATGAACAAGCACAAGCGGAGTTTGAAGCACTAAATCAAGCCTTGACTTCCACCCCATTGATTTCACCTCCTGATTTCTTGAAGGATTTTGTCCTTTATGTTTCGGCATCGGAATATGTCGTTTCCAACATGTTAGTCCAGGAAGATAGTGCGCGTCAAAAATGTGCCATATTTTATGTGAGTCATACATTGTCTGGTCCACCGCTACGCTAACCCCATGAGGAGAAGTTGACCCTCACCATCGTCTTCTCTATTCAGAAGGTACGCCACTACATTCTTATGAGCCGAACTACAGTTGTGGTAGACTCCAACCCCATGGTCTATCTCTTGAGTCACTGCCTCCTTCAAGGCTGCGTGGCTAAATGGATCATTATCCTTCAAGAATATGACCTAACATTTGTTACACCTAAAAGTACCAAATCCCTTGCATTGGCACATCTCATGGCCGACTTACCATCTTTGTTAGCGTCACCTCCAATCATCACTAATTTTCCTGACGACCACTTGTTCACTATTTCGTCGGATGACCCATGGTATGGTGATATCCTTGTATACCTATGCACACAAAATTTTTGATCTAACCTCGGCCATGATGTTCATTGTCACATCCGCCATCACGCTTCATGGTACCTCCTTCTCGGGGATGTCCTTTATCGACACGGCATCAACACCATTTTACGTCGATGCCTTACCCATGACGAAGCAGAACAAGTTTTAAATCACTGTCATAGCGGAGCCTATGGTGGCCACTTCTCAGGAATGGAAACTTCTCAAAAGGTCATTCGTGCTAGGTATTTCTTGCCCACCCTTTACACTGATTGCATTACAGTGGTCAAACATTGCCGGAAATTCCAACTCTTTGCCCCCAAAGCCAGGACCCCTCCTTCCCCTCTCCATACAGTAATCACCATTGGCCCTTTCTACAAATGGGCCATTGATTTTATGGAGTGCAACCCCCCCTCGGAAAGTGACCATAATCACATCATTGTGGTTTTTTATTATTTCACTAAATGGGCCAAGGCTATGCCCACATTTAATTGTCAGGAGGAGACTGCGGCGCGTTTCTTTTTTAACCATGTCATTACTTTATTCGGGGTCCCTAAACAACTCGCCTCCGACCATGGAAAACACTTTGAGGACACCGTTTGGAAATATTTGTCCACCTTCCTGAAGTTTGACCACCAGTACGCCTCATCCTACTACCTGCGGGGGAACAGCCAAGTTGAGGCTATCAATAAGATCCCGAAGACAATCCTTCAACGAATAGTGAACAAGCATAAGTCAAATTGTCATCATATGTATTTTTCTGCACTTTGGGCTCACCGCACTTATACTAAGACCGCCATAGGTTTTACCCCTTTCCATTTGGTCCACGGCGTAGAGTCTGTTCTCCCCATTGAGTGTCAAATCCCTGCTTTACACATTTTCGATGATCTTCTACTGAACACCTAACCACTTGAGAAACGTTTACTCTTTTTAGAACACACGGATGAAGATCGACAGGCATCCTTACAAATCATTTAGGTTGCCAAACATCACTCCAAAACCCATTATGACAATCATGCCCATCCCCGCAATTTCCAAGAGGGCAACCTAGTGCTCATCTATGACCAAGCTCATGACAAGCACGGCAAAGGAGATTTTGAATCCATGTGGCAAGGCCCGTACATTGTCCAAACATGTCTTGTCAAGGGGGCATATATCCTTACCGATTATGAAGGACACCCTTTTCCCAACCCTCACAACGGGTTGTATGTTAAACGATTTTTTCCTAAACTTTTCTCAGACCCAATAGTCTGTGTTGTATAGTTTTATTTCCCCTTTTGTTTTCCACTTTTTGCATCCAGAACCTTACAGTTTGCTTCCATGCATTACCACAGATGGATCTTGTTCCCTCACTCTATGTTGGTTTCACAGATGGCGCAAATAGATGGTCTCCAAACCTTGCCTCTGCAGCTTGGGTATTTTATTCCCCCTCACACGAGTTGATGCACCTCGACAGAGTGTGTATTGGTGTTTCCATGAATAACCAAGCTGAGTACGATGTTGTGACAGGTCTCTTTACTGCTTCCCTCTAGATGGGCATTAGTCACCTTCATTTGTTTCTTTACTCCTATCTCCTTTTCGCCCAACTCAATAACTTTCCTCAGTCTTTGTATCATAACAATCCTCTAGCTATCACATATGTTATGAAGTAGAAACAACATGATATTGTAAAGTGAGTAGATACGTACCATCTGGTCCCCATGCCTGGCTAGGTGGTCATGGTAGCTTTGCATCCCCCCTGTAGTCCATACCTACATAAGGGAAGTCCTCGACCACCACTGGCATTTGTCGCCACTGTGTAAACAACTCTCGCATGAAGAACCGACCCACCAGTACCCCCACCACCGTGAGTCATCATCTCACCCCATCACCACATCCTCGGCTCGCTGGGACCACCGTCACGTACTGCCCTGTGCGGTCGCAGCATCGGAACTCGCTCAAAGAAGAACGAGAATAGGAACGAAGGGAAACATAAATCCCCTCCTGTGCGGACCACCTTGTTCATATCTCGCTGAACAAATGTCAAGTACATTTGTCCCCAACCAAAGTATGTACTCACTAAGGCCTGATCCACCAGTATCATATACCCTCCAGAGATCCTGTGGGGCGCCTTCAACCCCAGTATCTGCACTACCAGTGCCGCTATAGCTTGAGGCTCCAAACTCTCTATGTCACAGATCAATATCGCATTGTCATGCACATAAGTTGTGGCATAACAATGACGCTACAGTAGGTCCTCCATAGACACACCACTAGGATTCCTCAGTTGGGTGCATGCAATCATACCCAATCGCAATATCCCCATCAAAAAGTACACATCGGTGAGCGATACCTCTATCTGCTCACCCTGTATCACGAATTCCCCCACATCGGCATCCCAGAAATCCACCAATTTCTTCAGCAGTAACTTCATTGAATGCATTGGAGGCACCTTGGAAAAAATGAGTAACCCACACCAGGCCAAAGTTTCCTAGATTTCATCCAGCAGCCTACCAAGCTCTCACTCTCGCTAACACACTCTCGGCATCCTGCACACACATGAAAAAACTCTCATCAGTAATGTGTAAAATAGCAACCTTGTCCCCCAAGGGCCAGTCCACCCATCGAGGACAAAAACACGCATTCCAAATCATGCATTTTTTCCCCTCAGGTGCGCCCTAGAGAGCACTTTTCCCCTTGAAACGCATGCTCCTCGAGCACACCTGTAGGGCCCATGGTCACGCTTGGAGCGATATTTTCTCAGTAAAAGCCACACTCCAGAGTGCGGTTGTGTGGACCACAATCGGGCCCCAACCGTGCGACTATACGACCCATAGTCGCGCCCTGGGTGCACTTTTTCCCTCCAAAAGTGTGCTCCGGCACAATGGTGCCCTAGCCATGCTTTCTAGGGATCCCTAGAGGACTAAATCCAAACCAAAAAGCATGAAAAATGTCATAAATCACTTAAAGACTTACCTACAAGTCACAGAACTCGATTCCACCGAAAATATTGAGAGAAATAATAATTTCCTCTTTTGGACCCCTCCACACTCCTCCCAATTTGCAGAGTGAAAATGACATGTGGAAGTGGGTTCCCTTGTTATTTATAGCCATTTTTTCCCTTTTTGGTTTTGACCATTTTGGAGTCATCCGAACTCCATTTTTTGTGTCGTTTTCACCACTGGATTCAGAATTCCATGTTGATGATGCTTCAGACCATTTATTTCTCTCACTCAATCCTTTCTTGGGAATTATATCCAATCCCCTTGTTTCCTCGATTTGTGTGCCAAACAGGACGTAGTCATTTTTTGCACTACTTTGACCAATTTGTTTATCACGGCCTATTCATGAGCCCTTCGCTCCCTTTGTTGGCACTAGTTTTGTTCTGGGTGAAGTGGGAGGTTGAATCCTTGAAGAGAATGAAGAAAGACTCAATGGTCTGAGTCAAATAGCCCGTAATATTGCTAAGGTGAGATATCTGGATAAATATTTGTGGATTAGAGAAGGAAATAATCAAAGCCAAGGTCTGAAACAGTGCAAATAGAGGTAAATGTTAAATTTTGAGTATTAATTCACAATACTATAGGATCTTTGCTGAGAGAATAACATCTACAGTATATCAATGCATGACAATCATAATATGACAAGCATCACAAGAATCAAAAGCATAGAGACAAGAGACACAGAGTTTCCGTGGGGAAAACCCTAAGGTGAAAAACCCCACAACTTCCTCAGAGATAGAGAGAGCAATGGCTCAACCAAAATACAACCAAATAATACTGAGATAGTCTCCTAGAAGATGATCCTCCTCCTCCTCACTAGTGTGCCACTTTTGAGAGTGAGAGTGAGTTACTTTTCCGAGTGAGTAAAATAGAGATCTCCTATCTCTATTTATACTCACCTTTTTTCCCAGTGACCTTATGGGGCCGACTTGTCTACTTAGATACATCCACATTATAATATATATAAATCAGGGCCGACCCCACATGGTGGTCTAATAACCCATCGGCAAGTACACACACTTGCGACACTTGTCAATCCACATGACGACACTTCCTTATAGAGGAATAACACATCTCTTATAAGGGTACAATAAATATATATAAAATATACAAATGAAATACATTCCGAAGTTACATATACATCAACAGTAAAATGGTGAAAATACGCCTATAGTTATGCGGCGGCATCTATGGATGGTCTAGATCGGCGGTGGTGAAGATCTACGGCCATAAACACTCTTTGTGAAATAATGATGATGTGTTTTAGGAGGTGGCGAGAGTGTTAGCTGGCGGGAATTTTAAAGGTTTGATCGACAGTCGTTAGCGCGGATCTATGGTGGGGAAGTTGTCACATTTTTGACATGCACAAAGAAAGGTGATTTTCATATTTGCAAACTTTTTGGTAGACCCCGCACTTTCCAATGGTGTAGATCTGGCGGGATGGAGATCCACGGCTAGATGTAAGCTCACAAATCTGACTTGCATGTGAAATCAACGGGCCCAAAATCTATGAACCTCGTAAAACGTCACGCCTTTAGACGGTCGAGATCTAGGTAGGGACCATATCGACAGCTGGAAAGGTTTTCACAGACCGAAGGTGATAGAAAGATGGCACGTAGCAGAATTGGCAGCCACGAAGGATGATGGAGGTAAAGACTATAGAGATATACGGCTCAAGATCAATCGCATGGATGAACGGTTAACAAGGCTCCATCACTGTCACAGCTGCAAGGATGATATAGAAAGATTAATAATATAAAAAGGGCTCGCCTACACGGATATCCAGATCCCTTTTTTCCTATTTGCATCATAAAGAGGTAGGATCCTAGAAGCTCAACCCAACTGTCAAACAACCAGGTAGGTCGTCCACCTCCCCGCTAAAATATTTAAATTGTTGGATCTGTGGAA
Source organism: Larix kaempferi (assembly GCA_027924585.1). Classification (NCBI taxonomy): domain Eukaryota; kingdom Viridiplantae; phylum Streptophyta; class Pinopsida; order Pinales; family Pinaceae; genus Larix; species Larix kaempferi. The sequence goes on from BSBM01000001.1 coordinate 82,835,909, forward strand.
CCCCCTGGTTTTGAGCACCAAAGGATAAATGAGCTGGTGGAGGATAAAGGCAGTGATGTTTGCGATACTATGTTGATTAACAGCTCCATAGAGACTGCTAAAGAGAGTTTGGAGGTCATAAGGGCCCAAAGCATAGATGTTCATAAGGTTTATCACTCTTTCTTCCACTTGTTCACAACCAGTCAAACCCCAAGCTGTCCTGAATTTGTAGACTGGTGCGCCTGCAACTACTCCCCAAATGGGAGAGCGATCATGGATGCCTCTAGATCAAGAGTTTTGTGCTATGTGAATGCCCTCACTAGTAGAAAATCCCTCGCCATTCCAGGTGAGTTTTGTCAAAAATCCCAACACTACAAGGAGGAAACCCTAATCCAACACTACAGGGTTTCCTCGATTCAGTTGAAACAGAGTTTTTACCATGCTTCCTTACAGCCAAATGCCTCTTTCCAAGGCACACCCTTTCTTGGTGAAGCCAGCCTTTTTAAGGAAGAATCAAAGTGTGTTATTACCATGTTGGCCCAGTTCTTAAGGTTAGACAATGACCAGTATATAATTGAGCCCATGTTAAGGTTGTTGTTTGTTATAAGTACTCTCCCTATTGAGTCAAAGGACCCCAACCTGCCCACCCAGTGTGCATGTCTCAAGTTTGACAAAGCCTTGGCTGAAAGAATCCACTCTCAGCTAGTAGAATTCCCCAAGACAAGGACTTTCAGATTCAAGTCATACTTATTTAAGATTTTCTTGGTATCAAATGAAGAGAACCTACAGGTGCCAGAGATACAGCTCACCAAAGAAATGTATTCAGATTATAAAGCATTCATGAATGACCTTATGTCAGAGGCCTACTTCATTTTCTTCCAGAAAAAGCCGCCTAGGGAGCTGCCAGAAATGAAATACTTGTTGCAACCCTACATGGAGAAAATAGTTGGAAACTGGTTCTTGCTTAAACATGGCACTGTAATAAGAGTCTATGGCTATTCCCATGCACCGTATGTGTTACCTGCTTTCCTGAACCCCAGAATACTTACCCTGGAATTCATAAGACAGAAATTGAAGGTGGAATGTGAGCACTTATTGGATGAAAATAAGTCCTCAGACATCAGTTTCCCATGGACAATAGGCCCTTTCATTGTCAGGAGCAAGGATTCCCTCCCATGCATTGAGTGAATGGTGAGTGACATGGGATTCCAATCCAAAGAAGCCATGAATTATGATCCTCACCACATCATTTCATAAAGGAGGAAGGAGAGTAACATGAAGGGTTATGAACATTTCGAACTTACAGGCCTAGCTGAGATGGAAAATTGGTTAGATTACCCTGACAAAGGTGAGATGGAAGTGGATGAGTAGGAGGTCTCAACCTCCTTAGTATCACAAATCAATCCCACACCACTCAACTCCTCCATCCCAAGGCCAACAGCTGAAGGAAATGTGCCCCCTGCCAGTGGCTCTGGAGATCCTAGCAAGTTGGAAAGTCCTAAGCCTATGGATGTGGATAATGATGCAGAAAGAGCCTCCAAGAGGCAAGAGATAGAGAAGCATGAGAAAAAATTAGTAACAGTGCCAACAAAGCATCCCAAGAAGAAGAAAGTGAAGTTGTTGATACCAGCTTTTGAAGTTAAAGAGTATGTGTTTAACCAGGCACCCACTGAACTTGCAACACCCAGCAAAAGCAGGGTTGAGTTACTAGAGGAATATGAGGAGAGTCCAGAAACAATCTCAGAGGAGGCTAAGTTATATGCAAATGTGAGAAAAATTTCAAAGAAATATGTATCCTTGGTGGCAAGTAGGATCCTTGTCCATAACACCCTAAGTCTTTCCTTGGCCACCAAGGATAAGGCCACCGAGCTGAAAGTAAATTTGGAGGACATCCCTGTGCCAGATGTGATAAATTTACATAAAGAGACTGGCGAGGTCATTTATAACAAATTGTTGAAAGCTGCTCTGGATCTATCTAAAGTGCAGGCCAATAAAGACAAAGTCCAGAATGAGCTGAGAATAGAAAAGATAGAAAATAAGTCTCTGAAAGCACAAGTAAAAAAGCACCAAACTGCATTTTTAGCCACTGAGACCCAAGAAGACAAAAGAGCCAGCATACAGAAGTTGTTGGATGAGAAGGACAAGACCATCCAGCAAATGAAGCAGAAATTGAAAATTCCCTCCACTCAATTGGTGGAGGCATCTGAGCTAGTTGAGCTGGAAGAAAAGAGAGAAAAGCTCCAAGGGAAGCTAACAGACTGTGAAGCTAGGTTGCTGAGCTTTGAAGAGAAGGAAAAGAAGTGGCAGATAGATATGTCCATTGTGGTGGCAAGTGAGAAGGTCTTGAAGGGCCAAAATGAGGAGCTTGAGAAGAAGCTGAAGGGGAAGGAGAAGGAAGCAGAAGGCATAGTCACACCTTCCGTAGAGACTGGGGTTTTCTCCCTTGTAGGAGCCATAGCCCAAGCTAGTTTGGAAGACATGGAGGTAGCTAGGTTGAAGAAGCACAATGCAAATCTGAATACTTTGATGTCTAATGAAGAAAAGGAAAAGGAGGCTTGGCAAACCAAGTACCATGGGACGAAGACTGAATGTGATGAATTGACAAGGAAGGCTAAAAGCCAGACTTCACTTCAAGAGGCCAAGCAAGTGATTTGGGACACATCATCATTGAGGCAAACAAATTGAGGCCCTTCCTTGATTTTGTCTTAGACAAAGAAGCTGTGATAAAATTGGAAAAATGGAAGCCAGGCCAATGGTAGCCAGGTTTGCACCTTTGGACCTGCCAGTTGTTTTGCATGACCTCCCTCCAAATTACTCACACATAATTATCTTGTACGATGGAGAAGGAGACTTTTCAGCAAGACAACATGTGGACAGGCTTGAGGATTTTACTGACTTGGAGTAAGTGGACTATGATGATGCTAAGATGAGGTTGTTTGCACAAAGTTTATCTGGAGAATCTAAGAGATGGTTCAGAGATTTATCAGATGCATCTATCCCTACCTTTGCAGCCTTCCAAACATTGTTTTAGATAGGTGGGAAGCAGTAAAGAGTCCTTCACAAATACTATCCCAATACAACCATTTAAAGTAAGGAAACTTTGAATATGTGCATGATTTTTCTAGTAGGTTCATGAGGGTGTACAACTTAATCCCAGCTGACATCAAACCCCTAATAGGTGCTGCTAAGCTGCATTATGCAGATGCTTTTGAGGGAGATTTCTCATGTATGCTAAGGGAGAGAAAATCACCTACCTTATCAACTATGTTTAAAGATGCTTTGGAGGTAGAAGAAAACATGATGGATTCAGGGAAGCTGAAAGGTAAAGCAGAAACAGATAAGAAGAGAGTAGATAACCAACCATCCACTTCCACCCCTTCCTTAGCTAGTGATGCTAAGTTTGAGATGATGATGAAGATAATGGAGAAGTTGATGGACAGGATGGCCATTAGATAACAAGCCTCTGAATAGAGAGTAGCCTGAAAATCAAGTGAGGAACCCTAACTTTAGGAGGCCATTTCCTCAAACAAATAAAAGGAACCCTGATGACCAACAGATACCCCCCTTCGCAGAGAACTTGGTGGATGAAGAAGGGAAAGAAGACCTAGTGGGTGATCAGATTCAGCATTTTGATGACCTTAACCATGAGATATATTTGACTGAGAGAGAGCAAGATTTCTTCACCAAGGAAACTGTTATTCCCATTCCTGAACTAGACTCAGAACAGTATCAAATGGGCTATCAAAATGCAATGGATGACTTTCATAGAAAGCTAAAGTTGAGAAATCAAGATGTGACAATAAACAAAGGGAAGTCTAATAAAAACCAATCTTCAAGTACTCAGCAAAGCCCAGAAAAATAGCAAGAAGCTGTTGCACAAAAGAGCCCTGAAAATAAAGGACAACAACCAAAGGAAAGCAGGCAGTCAAAGACCATTGATGTAAGCAAGCCAATTTCATCCTTCAGTTTAAAGGCTGAGTTGTCAAAGGTGGAAATATATATCCCTTTTAATGAGCTGCTAAGGAACAATGAATACAGGGAAGAGATTACCAATATGGTCAAAGGTCAGGGTGATTGTCAACAAGACATTTTAGAAGTGACAGATGATGCTCCCACCATTTTTTTTGGACCCAAGATTGAAGATGCAGATCATGAAGATGCATATCATGAAGATGTTCCCCCATTCTATTTAGGTTTGAATGTTCATGATATAATTTTACACAATGCACTGATAGATTCTGGTGCATCTCATAATCTAATTCCCAAAACAGTGGTAGACAGCTTGGGTTTGGAGGTTACTAGGCCCTACAAATACCTGTACTCTTTTGACTCAAGAAAGGTCAAGTGTTTGGGATTGATAAAGGACATGGTAGTGACCCTTACACAACTTCCATCCAAGAGTATTGTGATGGATGTGGTGGTGGCTGACATTCCTGCAAAATTTGGTATGTTGTTGTCAAGCTCTTGGGCATCAAAATTGAGAGAGAATATGCAACTGGATTGGTCATATGCCACCATACCTCTGTTTGGAGGAAACAAGAGACTATATAGAGAGAAGAGATTGGCCTACATGGTTACCATCCAGGATAAACCTGAGAATCATCCCGTCTATGCTGTTGACACTGACTTGGGGTCTTCCATATTTTTTAATGATGGGCCACGAATTGATCCCAAGATTCCTATACACGTGGAACTGGAGGAAGATAAGGAATTTGCAGCAAGAAAAGAGGCCTTGGAAAAGAAGCAGAATGAAGAAGGTTTGTGGTCAATGTATTTCGATGGGTCTTTGAGAAAAAATGGTGCTGGTGCAGGAGTCTGGATCATCCCTCCTGACAAGGAATTTAAAGCTTTATCATATAAATTGAATTTTGAGTGCACTAACAATGTAGCAAAGTATAAGGCCCTGTTGTTGGGTTTGCAGGCCTTGAAAGACATGGGAGCAAAGAAGATACATGTATTTGGGGACTTAGAGTTGGTAATAAACCAAGTAAATGACAACTACTAGACAAAGCATCCCAGGATGTGAGCGTATAGGAATGAAGTATGGGATATGTTGGGTAACTATTTCTCAGAGCACAAAATCAAGGTAATACCCAGGATTGAGAATCAGGTGGCAAACTCCTTGGCCACTACTACTGGGGGTTTCAAGACCCCTATCTATTCCTAAACAAAGTATGAAGTAGACATAGTGAACAGGCCACCAATTCCAGACAATTCCAAATATTGGCAGGTATTTGATGACAACATGAAGATTAAAAGGTTTTTAGAATTATCTGATGAATTTGCAAATGTTCAGGTTGACACAGAAAATGAAAACCTGGAGAGCTTCCTGGGCGAAGAGCAGTCTGGATATGAAAGGGCTGGAGGCAAAAGATGGAAATGTATGTTAGGGGGAAAGGATATTATTCATCTGAAGAGTAACTTTATCCCTAAAGGCTTGATACACCTAGAGAAGTTGTTCGACCAGAACGACGTAGCTAAAAATCCTAAATTCGAACCTACAAATGATGACATGGAAGACCAGAACATAGGCACAGAGGAGATACCTCGATTTGTAAAGCTGTCCAAAAAGTTTCCTGCTAAAGAAAAGGATGAATATGTGAAATTGATGAAAAATATGTTGATGTGTTTGCGTGGAGCTACGAGGACCTAAAGGAATATGATACTTCCATTATATAGCATTCAATTCCAATCAATCCTAGGGAGAAGCCTTTCAAGAAGAAGTTGAGAAGAATAAACCCCAAATTGCTTCTTGTAATAAAGAAGGAAATCAGGAAGTTGTTCAATGCCAAGATCATTGTCACCCTGAGATTTTCAAAGTAGATAGCAAATCTGGTACCTGTCAGAAATAAGAATCGTGAAATCAAGATTTGTATAGACTTCAGGAATCTTATCAAAGTATCATTCAAAGATAACTACCCATTGCCAAAAATGGAGCATATTCTCCAGAAGGTGGTAGGAGAGGAGAGGATCTCAACCATTGATGGGTTCTCAGGGTATAATCAGGTTAAAGTGTATCGAGAAGACCAAGAAAATACTACCTTTACTACTCCTTGGGGCATTTTTATGTATGCAAAAATGCCTTTTGGGATAATGAATGCAGAGCTACCTTCCAGGGTGCAATGGATATTGCCTTTGCAGAAGAGAAAGACAAGTTTGTGGTGGTGTATATGGATGATATAACAGTTTATTCCAGGTCTGATATAGAACACCTCAGGCATTTGGAGAAGGTCTTCATCAAATGCAGGAAATATGGTATTTCTCTTAACCCAAAAAAGTCAAATTCTGCATTGGAAGAGGCAAAACTTCTTGGGCATATAATTTCAAAGGAGGGTATCAAGATTGACCCAGAAAGGGTCAGCACAATTCTAAAAGTTGGAGATCCAAGGAGCAAGAAAGAGGTATAGTCCTTCATTGGACAAGTAGGTTTCCTAAGAAGGTTCATCCCCAGTTTTGCAAAAATAATGAGAATCGTTACTAACATGTTGAGAAAGGAAAGTCAGATAAAATGGATAGAAGAGGCCAAGGAATCATTCAAGGCCATTAAGAAATCCATCATTGAGGCCCCAGTCCTGTCAAGTCCATATTTTACCAAAGATTTCCTGATTTTTTCTTATGCATCTAAACACACTATGGCTGGAGTCTTATTGCAGAAGAATGACCAAAATGTTGAGCATCCTATTTCCTTTTTCAGCAGGGTATTTAGAGATGGGGAATTCAAGTATGACATAATGGAAAAGCAGGCATATGCCTTGGTGAAATATTGAAAGATTTCAGGGTATACATTCTACATTCACATATTATTGCCCATGTCCCCAATAGTGTAGTAAAGAGCATTCTTGCCCAGCCAGATCCTGAAGGGAAAAGGGAAAAGTGGATTGTTGTCTTGTTAGAGTATGACCTCGAGATTAAGCCCACCAAGTTAATCAAAGGGCAGGGGCTAGCCAGAATGATGACTGAGGCCAATTGTGAATCCTTACAGCTCAATTTCTTGTCTAGCTATTCAAACCAGCTAGATGTAGGGATGCAAGTAAAACCAGAATTTTCTATGTCTCCTTGGTATACTAACATTGTGTATGTATTGCAAAATTTTCAAGCCCCTACAGGACTGAGAAAAACAAGCGCCAGGTCTGTCAAGTTAAAGGCTGCAAAGTTCTGTATCATGAATCAATATTTGTACTGGAAAGACCCTGGTGGGGTGTTGTTGAATTGCTTATTGGAGAATGAGGCTCAAAAAATTATGAAAGACTTCCATAAAGGGGATTGTGGAGGCCACCATTCGTGGAATGTAATAGCCAACAAGATTATAAGGGTTGGTTTGTATTGGCCCTCTCTGTTTGCTGATGTATATAAGGAGACTATTACCTACCATCAATTTCAGATCTTCGATGGTAAGAGGAAATTGGTTTCACTTCCCCTTAAGACAATTTCAGTGGAAGCACCCTTCCAGCAGTGGGGGTTAGACTTCATTGGGGAAATAAACCCAAAATATTTTGGTCAGCACAAGTGGATCCTTACAGCCACAGATTATTTTACTAAATGGATTGAGGCCATACCTACCAAGAGGGAAACTGAGACTGTTATCATGGATTTTCTGGAGAATGACATTTTGGCCATATTTGGGTGCCCCAAGAGGATTGTAACAGATAATGCAGCTGCTTTTAAGTCCAAGAAAATGATAAGTTTCTGTCACAAATACCATATAAAATTGAACCAATCCATTGCTTACTACCCACAAGGAGATGGGTTGGCTGAGTCTTCTAACAAGATCTTGGTGAGGATAATTAAGAAGCTGTTGGAGGAGAACAAAAGAGCCTGGCATACAAAGATGAAATATGCTTTATGGGATGATAGGATCAGTACTAAGAGGGAAATTGGGATGTCACCATTTCAGTTGGTATATGGGGATGAAGTTGTTTTTCCTACATCCTTAGGGGTACCAATCATGAGGTTGTTACAGGGGTAGGAGGAAGAACCTAATAATGTGCAGAGGAGAGTGAATCAGATGATAGAATTAAATGAGTTGAGGGACAAAGCCTATGACAAAGTGTAGGTGCACCAGGAGAAAATGAAGAATACCTTTGACAGAAAGGTCAAAGAGGAGCAGTTTCATATTGATGATTTGGTCCTAAAATGGGATGCTCCCAGGGAAGACAAGCATGGAAAGTTTGACCATATGTGGGTAGGACCTTATGATATTTCAACATACAGAGGTATAAATTCCTTCATTCTGGAACATCAGGATGGGTCTCCCTTTACAGGAGGTCCAGTAAATGGGATTTTTTTGAAGCATTACCTGTCCTAAGGGTAACATGTAACCCTTGTATCATAATTTGTACATATTTTTGCATGTGTTGTTTTGCATTTACAGTTTGTATGGATGGTGGACCAAAGGGTTTGAAGCCCGAGGAGAAGGCCCTAAGATCTGGAGGCGAGCCATTCATTTTGTTTTTGTTTTATGGGAAGAGAAAGAAGGAGAAGAGCTCTGAGTTTTGAGAGATGACCCAATGGATCAGACACTGGTCTATGGGGTTCATTGCTACCTCACAAGGAGGATAACATCCCTAGTTGGAGCCAGTTGTTGGCACTAGTTTTGTCCTAGGTGAAGTGGGAGGTTAAATCCCTGAAGAGAATGAAGAAAGCCTCAGTGGTCTGAGTCAAATAGCCCATAAGATTGCTAAGGTGAGATATCTGGATAAATATTTGTGGATTAGAGAAGGAAATAATCAAATCCAAGGTATGAAACAGTGCAAATAGAGGTGAAATGGTGAAAATATGCCTATAGTTATGCGGTGGCATCTATGGATGGTCTAGATCGATGGTGGTGAAGATCTACAGCCATAAACACGCTTCGCGAAATAAGGATGATGTGTTTTAGGCAGAGGCGGGAGTGTTAGCCGGCGGGCATTTTAAAGGTTTGATCAATGGTCGTTAGCATAGATCTACGGTAGGGAAGTTGTTCGCATTTTTGACATGCACGAAGAAAGGTGATTTTCATATTTGTGAACTTTTTGGTAGACCCCGCACTTCCCAAGTCTGTAGATCTGGTGGGATGGAGATCCACAGCTAGATGTAAGTTCGCAAATCTGACTTGCATGTGAAATCAACGGGACCAAAATTTGTGAACCCGGTAAAAGGCCACGCCTTTGGACAACTGAGATCTAGGTAGGGACCAGATCCACGACTGGCAAGGTTTTCACAGATCGAAGGTGCTAGCAAGATGGCACGTAGCAAAATTGGAAGTCACAGAGGATGATGGAGGTAAAGAATAAAGATATCTACATCTCAAGATCAATTGCATGGATGAACATTTAACATGGCTCCATCACTGTCGCAGCTGCAAGGATGATATGGAAAGATTAATAATATAAAAAGAGCTCGCCTACATGGAGATCCGGATCCCTTTTTTCTTGTTTGCATCAGAAAGCAGTAGGAGCGGACCGTGCAGAAGCGGGAAAGCCAACCAGGATCCTAGAAGCTCAACCCAGCTGTCAAACAACCAGGTAGGTCGTCCACCTCCCCACTAAAATATTTAAATTGCTGGATCTGTGGAGCCCCCGGGTTTTGAGCACCAAAGGATAAATGAGCTGGTGGAGGATAAAGACAATGATGTTTACGATACTATGCTGATTAACAGCTCCATAGAGACTACTAAAGAGAGTTTGGAGGTCATAAGGACCTGAAGCATAGACGTTCATAAGGTTTGTCACTCTTTCTTCCACTTGTTCACAACCAATCAAACCCCAAGATATCCAAAATTTGTAGACTGGTGTGCCTGCAACTACTCCCCAAACGGGAGAGCGATCATCGACGCATCCATATCAAGAGTTTTGTGCTATGTCAACGCCCTCACTATTAGAAAATCCTTCGCCATTCCAGGCGATTTTTGTCAAAAATTCCAAAGCTACAGGGAGGAAACCCTAATCCAACACTATAGGATTTCCCCAATTCAGCTGAAACAGAGTTTTTACCATGCTTCCTTACATCCAAATGCCTCTTTCCAGGGCACACCTTTTCCTGGTGAAGCCATCCTTTTTAAGGAAGAATCAAGTGTGTTATTACCATGTTGGCCCAGTTCTTAGGGTTAGACAATGACCAGTATATAACTGAGCCCCTGATAAGCTTGTTTTTTGTTATAAGTACTTTCCCTATTGAGTCAGAGGACCCCAACCTTCCCACCCAGTGTGCATGTCTCAAGTTTGACGAAGCCTTGGCTGAAAGAATCCACTCTCAGCTAGTACAATTACCCAAGACAAGGACTTTTAGATTCTAGTCATACTTATTGAAGATTTTCCTGGTATCAAATGAAGAGAACCTACAGGTGCCAGAGATGCATCTCACCAAAGAAATTTCTTCAGATTATAAAGCATTCATGAATGACCTTATGTCAGAGGTCTACTTCAATTTCTTCTAGAAAAGGCTGCCTAGGGTGCTGCCAAAAATTAAAGACTTGTTGCAACCCTCCATGGAGAAAAGAGTTGGAGACCGGTTCTTGCTGAAACATGGCACTGTAATCAGAGTCTATGGCTATTCCCATGCACCGTATGTGTTACCTACTTTCCTGACACCCAAAATACTTACCTTGGAATTCATAAGACAGAAATTGAAGGTGGAATGTGAGTACTTCTTGGATGACAAGAAGTCCTCAGACATCAGTTTCCCATGGACAATAGGCCCTTTCATTGTCAAGAGCAAGGTTTCCCTCCCATGCATTGAGCATATGGTGAGTAACATGGGATTCCAATCCAAAGCAACCACGAATTATGATCCTCACCACATCATTTCAGAAACGAGGAAGGAGAGTAACAGGAAGGGTAATGAACATTTCGAACTTACAGGCCTGGATGAGATGGAAAATTGGTTAGAGTACCTTGGAAAAGGTCAAATGGAATTGGATGAGCAAGAGGTCTCAACCTCCTTAGTATCACAGATCAATCCCACACCACTCAGCTCCTCCGGCCGAAGGCCAATAGCTGAAGGAAATGTGCCCCCTGCCAGTGGCTCTGGAGAGCCTAGCAAGTTGGAAAGTCCTGAGCCTATGGATGTGGATAATGACATGGAAAGAGCCTCCAAGAGACAAAAGATAGAGAAACCTTTGCAACAATTAGTAACAGTGCCAACAAAGCATCCCAAGAAGAAGAAGATGAAGTTGTTGGTACCTGCTTTTGAAGTTAAAGAGTATGTGTTTAACCAAGCACCCACTGAACTTGTAGCATCCAGCAAAAGCAGGGCTGAGTTACTAGAGGAATATGAGGAGAGTCCATAAATAGTCTCATAGGAGGCTATGTTATATGCAGATGTGAGAAAGATTTCAAAGAAAGATGTATCCTTGGTGGCAAGCAGGAGCCTTATCCAGAACACCCTAAGTCTTTCCTTGGCCACCAAGAATAAGGCCACCGAGCTGAAAGTAAATTTGGAGGAAATCCCTGTGCCAGATGTGATAAATTTACATAAAGAGACTGGTGAGGTCATTTATAACAAATTGTTGAAAGTTTCCCTGGATCTATCTAAAGTGTAGGCCAATAAAGACAAAGTCTAGAATCAGCTGAGAATAGAAAAGATAGAAAATAAGTCCCTGAAAGCACAAGTAAAAAAGCACCAAACTGTATTGTTAGCCATTGAGACCCAAGAAGACAAAAGATCCAGCATACAGAAGTTGTTGGATGAGAAGGACAAGACCATCCAGCAAATGAAGCAGAAATTGAAAATTCCCTCCACTCAATTAGTGGAGGCATCTGAGCTAGTTGAGCTGGAAGAAAAGAGAGAAAATCTCCAAGGGAAGCTAACAGACTGTGAAGCTAGGTTGTTGATCTTTGAAGAGAAGGAAAAGAAGTGGCAGATAGATATGTTCATTGTGGTGGCAAGTTAGAAGGTATTGAAGGCCCAAAATGAGGATCTTAAGAAGAAGCTGAAGGAGAAAGAGCAGGAAGCAGAAGGCATAGTCACACCTTCCATAGAGACTAGGGATTTCTCCCTTGTAGGATCCATAGCGCAAGTTAGGTTGGAAGACATAGAGGTAGCCAGGTTGAAGAAGCAGAATGAAAATCTGAAGACTTTGATGTCTAATGCAGAAAAGGAAAAGGAGGCTTGGGAAACCAAGTACCAGGGGATGAAGATTGAATGTGATGAATTGACAAGGAAGGCTACTAGCCAGACTTCACTTCAAGAGGCCAAGAAAGTGATTTGGGACATCATCATCACTAAGGAAAACAAATTGAGGCCCTTCCTCAATTTTTTCTTGGACAAAAAAGCTGTGATAAAATTGGGAAAACAAGGTGTGGCAATTGCTAATGAGAAATTGAACAAGAAACCTGCAGAGCATGCTTTGGAGTTCTTGAATGGCCTATCTCGGGATGAAGCTAAGACAACTAGAATAAAATACAGGGTGTCCATTATCATCTGGGAAAAGAGGGTGATGCTTAAGCATCAACAGGTGAAGGTTGTCGAATATGGAATTGACATTATGGCACAGCAGATGAAAGGTCTCAGGGATATGTTTGATCCCTTATTTAAGAAAGGGTTGCCTCTTTTCTAGGAAGAAGATGGCACTATGATCACCCAAGAGGAATATCAAAACAAATTGGCAAGGTGCAAGCTAGACTATACAGATTTTGCAGGTATGGAACAGCTGCTATCTGGCCAGACAGTGGTAGACAAGTTAGCCAAAGACTTCGAACTGGGTATGATGTTTAGAAAAGCGGGTGCACACCTCCAGAATTATTCTTATAAAGATCACACATATATGAGGATGTTGCTTAAGGAGCTAGCCACGTGATATTTTCCAACCACCGAAAAATGGAAGCTCATTGAGAAATATGGAAAAGCTAAGCTAAATCTACATGCATGAAAGATTCAAAGATCGTGAAGGCCGACAGCTGGAGAAAATAGTTACGAAGGAATCTTATTCAGTTTTTCTAAGAGTCTATTGTCATAGTGTAAAACTTCTAGTAAATTTGTAAAAGGAAAATTAAGCCTATTTTTTTACCATCTCTGTTATTTTTTGTAAGGCTCAGGAGTGGCATGCCTGTTTTGAATAGGTGTCACTCATAGTGTAACCATTTTCTGTTGAGATTGTTCAAGCCTGAGGGATAAGAAGATCTATAAAAGCAATGTAATAGATGAAGAAAGTGTTGAAAACTTTTTGGAACCCGTGAGTTATCTCTGTGTTGAGCATTTTTTAGATACTGTTTAATAAAATATGGCAAGGTTGAGCAAGAATTTTTACCAGAGATTCATGTGTTATTGGTCTCACAGTCTATTTACTTCTCTTCTTATGTGAATGCTTTCCTTCATTGTTTAATTCACCTTGTTATGTTTTTTCATGCTTGGATAAGTGTTGTACTGGGATAGAATTCATAGATGTTATGCTCTATTCCTTTCATTTCAAGCATCCATAACCATTTTCTGCTAAATTTTATATAGAATTCATTATTATATGCTCTATATTGATGGATTGTTCATCTATTCTTCTTAATCACCAAACAAAAGCTCTTTGACTGTGAGCTAGTAGCTATCTTGCCTCTGCGTGGGTTTCTTTGCAAAGCATTGTCATGATAATCATATTTTGTTTCTTCTAACTCCACTTCCTAACGGATGTCAATCTCGATTTCAACCAAACAATAATTTCATCTTAGTTTCATTCACGTATCTGGCCTTATTAAGCCAATTTGTGAGAGATCCCTCTCTGGAGAGTTAGTAGCCAGCTTATATCTCCTTAAGTGGTTTTGTGTGTTACCTCAGGAGACCATTCCACAACCTTAGGGTCAATTTTGGTGCTAACGCCCTTCATACTATAGTTATTGCGTTATTTTGACACCATTCATCTACCCGCAAGGAGGCCCCATCAGTGTTCCCCCCTCACCTTCTTGGTTCCCATCTTTGTCCCTTGATTGAACACTTCCTCCTTGCTTGGATTTTACATCTGTTCGATATACTTTTATCCCTTTTTCGGGCCAAGCAGCTCCTTTACGAAAAAGGCACTCGGGGAGTTTTTGTTAAGCTCTTTTCTAACTCCTTAAAGAATGAAAAGATCGTCGAGCAATCTTGCTGCCTTTCATGCTCTCTAAAGTATCTGAAAGGGTGTCTATCTGGTATATGTTTAACCCTTTTTCGGACCTGGTAGACTAATTATGAAAAAGGAATACTCTAGTCACATCAGCTAGAAGAGTTCTCCATTGCATACTTTTATGCTTTTTCGAGCCTTGGGGACTAACACACAAAAAAGAACCCCCTCGGAGTCTTCTTATATGAGCATACTTTTATATGAGCATTCACTGTCATGGGCTCATATAAATCCACACGACAGTATCCTCTCCACATTTCAGAGTCTTATTTTCGCTTTCGGACTCCTTAAAATTGAAAGCACCCTTGAGCATGCATCGTCCTGGGCTCGTTCAAATCCACACAACGGTATCCTTTCGAGAACACTTCTATCCCTTCTTCGCACTCCTTAAACCATGAAGAAGGCCCAAACGGTACCTCTTGGCACCCCGACAAATCACATCTAATCCTACCATTATGGCAGCATCCCAGCATGGTCGCCTTTTTTTAGATTTTTCTGCAATGTGTCACCCTTGGATTCTCCTAATATCACTCATCAATTTTCCCCCCTGAGTCTCGCCCATTGCAATCACAGTCCCTGGTCCCTTAAGCTATGATCCCCTTCTCCGAAGTCAATTTCATATGCTTCCTGGTCAACCCTATTGTCATACTCTGAACAAAGGAAGTTTGAGTCCCATCACTCCCCGACCCTTGTATCCCCCCATAGTTTTCCAGTTACACGTCCAGTACTATCACCTCTTGGTTGTACACCTCACGCTCCTATCAAGGAAACATCATTTCCTTGATAATTGCAGGTCTCCCTCTGTCAACGCCAACACATCTATTCGAAAGGATAGACCTAGAGGTCGTTGTACCTTGGACTCATCTCCATTAGTGGTGAGTTCCTACGTACCATCTGAGAGGATTCCTTAGTGCCTCTTAGAATGGTTGTTTCTCACATGCTCGACTTCAACTCCATCATCGCACCATTTAGATTTGTACAGGGTATTGGTCCCTTCAGTTATTGGTCAAAGACCCCGGATGTCTCCTGACTCTAGCACATTGGTGAATCTATTTGGAACACCTCAGTTGTATGTTCCCACGGATATCCGGGATGTGTTGGTGACAGTATTCAGAATCCATTCAATTATATGCTTCCTAGAGTATCTAGTTCATATGCAGTCCAGTTTACCTTTGAGATTGCGACTCTTAGTCGTTTAGTCCATACAGTTGTTGGACACCTTCATACCCAGTTCCTCTTAGAATGGTTGTTTCTCACGTGCTCGACTTCAACTCCATCATCGCACCATTGAGATTCATACAGGGTATTGGTCCCTTCAGTTATTGGTTGAAGACCCCGGATGTCCCCTGACTCTAGCACATTGGTGATTCTATTTGGAACCCCCAGTTGTATGTTCCCGCATATATCCGAGCTGCGTTGGTGATAGTATTTGGAATCCATTTAGTTATATGCTTCCTAGAGTATCCAGTTTAGATGTGGTCTAGTGTACCTTTGAGATTCCGTGATGCAGGAGCATCAATGCTAATCCAGCCATGTGATTGCATGTCCACATGTTATGGCTAGCAAGAGGACAATTTATCCTGAAGTGGGAACAAAATTTTCTTATTTAGTATTTTAGTATTTGCAAAATATGTAACCAACTAGTATGTTCTCATTTTTTGAGAAAATAGCACATAGTGGCAAGTTGATACTCCCTACATGGAGATCAAGCCAGATAGGAAGTTTGTTGAATAATGATAGTGACACCTTCAGTGATGAGGGAGAGTTTGTTGGTTTGTTTGTTTTTTGTTCAGCCATTCGGTTTTGGGGATTTTTGAATGGTTGAAAAGGGGAGAGACAGTAACTCAGTAAGGGGGGCCTGCACGAGGGAGAGTCGGTGGGATATTTTCTTGAAAACCAAAGGAAAATACGGCTAGATGGATGTTTTTGCTATCAATTAATGAAATTAGCAAGTTCTGTGTGTTCAATGGGGTTATTGTGCATGTGAATGAGAGATAAGCCGATATTCTACCAGGTAGAGCTGTGTGAAAGTGTTAACCTGACATCTATTTGAATGAATCTCTATTTCCGTGCTTGTGTGCACTCGCATGTATAGTTAAGAACACCCAAGTCATTCGCAGACCGACTATCATTAAGTAACATAGGTGAAATCTTGTTGTATTCAGTTTCACATTAGATCTAGACGAAGGTCGATCTGGATTGATCGCTTCCCTGATCAATCACAAAAAAGCCTAGAGTTGCAATTGATTCAATTAGCAGAGGTTGGATGGCTCAGATCAAAGCCGAAAGGAATATTGACGATGGGGAAAGGATCTGCAAGGTGAACGTGTGCGGGAGTTAACATTTCCACAAGCTGATGTGAAGTATTCCTCGTTGATCATAGATCAATGGACAAGATCATTTCCGCAATAGATCGACGGTTGGTACAATGTTCCACAGAAGGAAGGAACTCGGGAGTTAACGGCGAGAGTTATGGAAGCTGCATTGCGGGAGGGTTTTGGCGGAAGCCTTTTCAAGAAATTACGAAGAACGCACCCGCAATCCACAATCCAGAAGTTGCGAAAAGAAAGTTGCGGAAAGGCTCCTTACGGAAGGGCGCGTTGCAGAGTGATCATTGTGGAAGGACTCCCACAATTGCGGAAGGAAGGTGTTCCCGCAAGACTATTGTGGAAAGGAATTTTTCACCGATAGAACATTGCGGAAATCCCATTTTGAAGGTGAGGCCGCAATTGAGAAGGACTTAGCTATTTTTTAGCTAATTTTAGTGGTTTGATTTCAGAGAATCACAATATTTCCTGGGGGAAGCGAGTTGGATTGGCTTTTTTAATTCCCGCCTACACCATTTTTGGTATCATAGCAGGATTTGCTCAGCACATCAGAAGAAAGGAATGGCAATACGTGTAGGAAAAGCAAGAAGTCGTGACAGAGGGAGACCAGCAACGAATGTAGAATTTATGGAGGAAATGAGAAAATTATGGACACGTATGGAAGCTATGGAGATGGGAAGACGAAGAGATCTGGAGGCAGGGGATGTGAGTGAGCCTAAAGAAGAGGCACAAGGAGAAGAAGCAGCACATGTGCAAGAGACACCTGAACTAAGATACTTTCGGTCAATTCTTGGAGCAACGTCAAGGCCAAAACCTAAGTTGCCTACCTATGAGGGAAGCCTCGCTGCTGAACATCTCATTGACTGGATCAGTGAGTTAGAGAAATACTTTGAGTATGATGAAATTGAAGAAAACAAGAAGGTCAGATTAGTTGTGACAAGGTTGAAGGGGCATGCATCCCTATGGTGGGATAGTGTGCACGATGAAAGGAGACGGAAAAACAAGCCATTGATAAAGAGCTAGGATAGGATGGTGGCTAAGATGAGAGCTAAATTCTTTCCCAAGGATTACCAGTTGACTTTGTACAGGAAAATGCATAACCTTAAGCAAAGGTTGTTGACTGTAAGAGAGTATATTGAAGAATTCTACAAAGTGAACTTAAGGGTAGGTTATGTGGAAGAATCAACAGAGAAGGTTGTTAGATATGTCAATGGTCTAAGTATGGAGATTCAAGATGAGATCAACATGATATCACTGAGAACAATGGAAGATTCATACTAATGTGCCTTGAGAGCAGAAGAAAAGTTATTGAGAAAGCAGAACTTCAACAGGGGAAGAGGTTCAACCAAAGGAAGAGGGAAAATAGTTGGAAGAGGAAAGTTTGCAACCCAAAAAGGAGAATCCAACAACTCAAACCAATAGGAGCAGCGAGGTAGAGGAGGCGACCCAAGAGGGAGAATACCTTACCAAGGAGGTAGAGGAAGAGGCAGAGAAGCTATCTATAGGTGTTACAAATGTAACAAATTGGGGAACAGGTTCTTTGAGTGTCCTGAGAAGGAAGACATAGGACAGAGAGGATCCTATGTAGCTCAGAATGAGCAGCAGCAAGAGCAGATGCCAGTGGCTGAAAATATTCCATATATGGGGTAGGCTTTGATGATGAACAAAGTCTTATTGAAGCCTGAGAAGGAGAAGGTGGAACCCGCTCAAAGAAAGGATTTATTCAGGACCATTCGTAAAGTCAAAGGGAAGTGTTGCAAGATGGTGATTGATAGTGGGAGCACTGACAATCTTGTTTCCACAGAGATGGTGGAGAAGATGATTTTTAAGAAGACCAAACATCTTGTGCCATACAAGGTATCTTGGCTACATAAAGGACATCAAATCCTAGTAAGTGAACAATGTGAATTCGATTTGCAAGTAGGTACATATAAAGATAAAATTATATGTAATGTTATGCCCATGGATGTTTGCCATGTCCTTCTAGGAAGACCATGGCAGTTTGACAAAAAGGTGATACATGATGGTAGGATAAATTGTCATAGTTTTGAGAAATATGGGATAAAACATATTCTTATTCCTTTGCAAGAAGGGAATACGACAGTTCAGCAAGCATCTAAGGTCCTAATGTTGGCAGGGAAAGAGTATCTGCAGCAATTTGATGAGGAATAACTTAATTATGTTGTGGTATGTAAGCCTAGAGTGGTAGTAATGAGTATCGATATTACAGATCTTCTTGAGGAGATTCAGGAGATGCTACATGAGTTTAGTGACATTGTGGTAGATGATTTACCCAATCAGTTACCACCGAAGAGGGATGTAAGTCACCATATTTATTTTATTCATGGAGCAAGCTTACCAAACAAGGCAGCATACGGGTTGACACCTCAAGAGAATGAAGAAATTAGAAGGCATGTACAAGGATTGTTAGTCAAAGGGTTGATTCAGAAAATTCTGAGTCCATGTGCAGTACCGACAGTACTCAGCCCAAAGAAGGATGGTGAATGGAGGATGTGCACTGACTCCAGTGCCATCAATAAGATTACCATCAGATACATGTTTCCATTACCCAGGATGGATGACATGATGGATTTCCCAAGTGGGGCAACATGTTTTTCAAAATTAGATCTAAAGAGTGGATACCATCATATCATAATTCGAGAAGGAGACGAGTGGAAGATAGCCTTTAAGACAAATGATGGGTTGTATGAGTGGTTGGTTATGCCATTCGGACTGTCCAATGCGCCAAGCACTTTCATGAGATTAATGAATGAAGTCTTGAGATATTTCATAGGGAAGTTTGTAATAGTTTACTTTTATGATATTCTGATTTTCAGTCAAGCGGAAAAAGAACACTTGGAACATCTAATATGTGTCTTGGAGAAATTACAAAAGGAAAATTTCTTAGTAAATGTGAAGAAGTGTACATTTCTGAAATCAGAACTAGCGTATTTTGGTTTTGTTATCTCAAGAGATGGTTTGAAGATGGATCTAGAAAAAGTGAAAGCAATTATTGATTGGCCTTCACCTCGGAGCATTTTTTAGGTATGAAGTTTCCATGGATTGGCAAATTTTTATAGGAAATTCATTAAAAAATTCAGTGGTATTTGTTCATCAATCATTGAAACAATTTGAAAGGAAAAACAGGCATTTAAATGGATAGCAGAGGCTGAAAGTAGCTTTCATTTTTTGAAGAAAAGGATTACTGAGCAACCAGTATTGAAGTTACCAGATTTCAAACACCCTTTCCAAGTGAAATGTGATGCCAGTGGAGTGGCAATTGGAGCTATACTCAGCCAGGAGGACAAGCCTGTATCATATTTCAGCAAGAATTTGAATGATTCAAAACAAAAATACTCATCTTATGACAAGGAATTTTATGCTATTGTCCAAGCACTAAAGCATTGGAGACATTGTTTGATTCCCAGGGAGTTTGTTTTGTTTTTTGATAATCATGCATTGCAATACATCATTCAAAAACCTAAATTGAATCAGAAACATGTCAAATGGGTTGAGTTCCTGCAGATATTTACTTTTGTGTTGAAGCACATAAGTGGGAAATCAAATCGAGTAGTTGATGCTTTAAGCAGGAGACAATTGGTTGTGCAAGAAAATCATATCCAAGTCATAGGATTTGAACACTTAAGAGGCTTGTATGAGGCTGACATTGATTTTCAAAATGCATACAGAGTTTGTAGGAATCCTATGGAGGTGGACAGAGAGCCATGGATGGAGTATATGTTGCAAGATGGCTTACTCTTTAAAAACAGTAAACTTTGTATTCCCAAATGTTCCATGAGAGAGAATTTGATATAGGAGAAGCATAATGGAGGGATGGTAGGTCACTTTGGAAGTGATAAAACCTTTGGATAGTTGAGCCATTTTTATTTTTGGCCAAATATGAGGTCTGAGGTTGAAAATTTTGTGAGTAGGTGTAGGATATGCCAGCATACCAAGGGAAGAAACCAAAACAAAGGCTTGTACACACCATTTCCTATTCCAACTAGGCCTTGGGATTCTCTGAGTATAGATTTCATTTTGGGTTTTCCAAAAACTCAGAAGGGAAATGATTATATTTTTGTAGTTGTGGATAGATTTACTAAGATGGCACATTTCATTCCATGTTATAAGACAAGTGATGCCACACACATTGATAACTTATTTTTCAATGAGGTTGTGAAGCTGCACGGTTTACCTAAGAGCAATGTATCTCACAGAGATGTAAAGTTCACAGGTCATTTATAGAGGACCTTATGGAAGAAGTTAGGTACCAAGTTGAACTTCAGTTCAGCATATCGTCACAGTCTGATGGCCAGACTGAGGTGGTAAATAGTGTTACTTTTTCATCATTTAATTCAATAGATCTAGGATATTAAATGAAAGAACAACATGTACAGCATATCAAGCATAAGAGATAAGAGACAAGAGACACAAAACATTTCACCGGGGAAAACCAAGAAGGTGAAAAACCCTGCAACTTCCTCAGAGATAGAATAAGCACCTATACAAATATCACAAAGATAAAACCCAAGAGATAGATGAATGCAGCAGCTACTCCTCCTCCACTAGTGCACACTCCTCATCTCTCTTACTAATGCGAAGTGAGTGAGTGAGTGAATGTATCAAATGAGAGAGTCACACTCTCTATTTATACTTTTACTTTCACTTGACCTTTACTCAACTAGGTTGGCCCCAACATAACCACTTAACATAATGTTGACTGGGTCGACCCCACTAGGGTGGTCTAATAACCCTTTAACCCACATGACTCATACAAGGCCGACCCCATCAAGGTGGTCTAATAACCCATCAAGTATAAGTTACAACACTTACAATATAACTTGCGACACTTGCAAGTATAACTGGCGACACATCCAATCGGAAGAATAGTACATCTCCATTGGGGGTACAATAAAGTACAAGTACAATACACAAGTGAATATCTTCTGAAGTTACAAATACATCAACACTCCCTCTTAACTAGGAAGGTATTCTCTTGACACAAGTCATCAATACATATAGGCACAAGTCTTCAATTCTGGAGTTGTATCATCGTCACTAGATCATGGAGCATCATCGTCACTGCCGATGTACTCGTCATCTCGGTCACTAGGCTATCTCTCAATTCTTCTCGTCATAGGAAGTTCTACAGAACTAGCCCTTTTTCATGTTAGATGTAGACCTAGCCTCCTGTAGGTCTTCATCATCTCTGCGAGAAGGACATCTTGTGGAATCCTCAGGACTAATTACATGTGTCAACAAAACCTCGAAAGTGTATCCCAGGATCCTTTATGTGCCTAAGCACGACCGGCAAGATCTCCCAGGGAGCTATTACATGTGACCACCACAAAACCTTAAAAGAGTGTCCCAGGAACGTTTATGTGCATAGCACGACCGGAAAGAACTCTAAAGAGCATCTCAGGATCATTTATGTTCCTAAGCATGACCAGCAAGATCTGTAGGACTGATTACATGTGGTCTGGAAAAACCTCGAAAGAGCATCCCAGGACTGATTACAAGCACACAGCTCAACCTATCGAATCTCCCAGGGCGCTATTACATGCCATATAACAAAACCTTGAAAGAGCATTTTCCAGATCTCCAAGGGAGCTATTATATGCCATTGGAAAAACCTCGCAAGAGTATCCGAGCTCAGACTATCGGATCTCCCAGGGAGCTATTATATGCTACCTGTACAATCTATCCACAGCCAACCTATAGCAAAACCTCACAAGAGCATCCGAGCTCAGACTATCAGATCTCCCAGGGAGCTATTACATGCTACCTGCATGATCTGTCCAAGGCCACGAAGTATCATCCTGATACTCATGATCATACTAATCGTCATCATACAATACATCGTCCCAATGCACATCATCATCACATGATCATCGTCACAGCATCGTCCTGATGCATATCATCATCACATGATCATCCTGATGCATATCATCATCGCATGATCATCCTGATCATCATCATACCATCATCCTAATGCATATCATCATCGCATGATCATCCTAATCATCATCAGAGCATCATCCTGATGCATATTATCTGAAGCATCATCCTAATGCTCATCACACATGATCATCCTGATCATCATCGTAGCATCGTCCTGATGCCTATAATCATCGCATGATCATCCTCTTCAGATCATCTCATCGTCCATGGAGCACAACCCAGATGCACATCATAATCACTTACACCACCGACATGGGAGAACACATCTACCACCATTCGGGGAAGGATCCATCCCTTACTTTTTCACCATGGGAGAACACATCTACCACCATGTGAAAAATGGCTTCAGCCCTTACATATACACCATGGGAGAACACATCTGCCACCATGTGAGAATGGCTCATCAATTACATCACGACCATGGGAGAACACATATACAACCTGTTGATGTATATGTAACTTCGGAATGTATTTCATCTATGTATTTCATATATATTTATTGTACCCTTATTAGAGATGTGTTATTCCACTATAAGGAAGTGTCGTCATGTGGATTGACATGTGTCGCAAGTGTGTGTACTTGCCGATGGGTTATTAGACCACCACGTGTGGGGTCGGCCCTGAAATATATATTATATTGTGGATGTACCTAGCCAGACAAGTCAGCCCCATAAGGTCACTGGGCAAACAGGTTAGTATAAATAGAGATCAGGAGATCTCTATTTAGATCATTCGGAAAGTCACATCTCTCTCACTCAGAAAGTGGCGCACTAGTGAGGAGGAGGATCATCTGCTTATAGGAGACTATCTCAAGTGTATTTTGGTTGTACTTTGGTTGAGCCATTGCTCTCTCTATCTCTGAGGAAGTTGTGGGGTTTTTCACCTTAGGGTTTTCCCCACAGAAACTCTGTGTCTCTTGTCTCTCATGCTTTTGATTCTCGTGATGCTTGTCATGATTATTGTGATTGTTATGCATTGATATACTGTATATGTTATTCTCTCAGTGAATATCCTAGAGTATTGTGAATTAATGCTCGAATTTTAACATGGTATCAGAGCTAAACTAAGAAGAAGACATTTTGCAGTGACGAAAACTTGAGTTTCTTGTTTATCGGGTTTCTCTCCACAGTTTTTGGAAAAGCAGTATAGTAGATTGACTCTACTCATCAAGGAGAATTTATCTGTCCAATCAGCATTCAATTCTGAGCATTTTCAGATTTGGCCCTAAAAATTAGGGTTTCCACAAAAATAGAAATTTCTGAAATCTGAAGACATAGTTGGAAGATCCTTGCAAAAATCGAAGTTTAGAGATTTGGATCAAGATTTTTGGCTGGGTAGATCTCCGGGAAACTCAAACCCTAATTCAGGGCTCTCCCCAATGAACCCGGGAGGACAAAAAGGCAAATCTGAAGGGTAAAGCTTTGCTGATCTCAAATTCTGAATACAACAAGTTGATCATCTCATCAAGGCGCATCTTTATATCCTTTCAGAAAATTGAAATTCACATTTTGAATTTTTAGGGTTTTTTCGACAAACCCTAATCCGGGACTAGATCCGGTTTTCAGCATTTCAAGTGGTAAGACCTAAATCTTTTCTATTTCCATTTGAAGTACTCTTTAAGATGTCTCACCACACCAAGCTTCAGGGTAAGCTTGAAGGAGATGATAACTTCCGAGCTTGGAAGTATAGGATTGCGTTAATCCTGGAAGAGAATGAGTTGGACTCATATGTAAAAGAAGACATCCCTATCCCAGAGGATGAAGAGGCTAAGGTATTGCATAAGAAGAACTTGGTCAAGGCAAAGAGAATCATTGCTGATTCTATCAAAGACCATCTCATACCCCATGTGTCTTCTCTAAAGACACCCAAGGAGATGTTTGACTCTTTGACCAAGCTATTTGAAGGGAAGAACATAAATCAAAAGATGACCCTGCGAAACCAATTGAAAGGAGTAAAGTTTCAGAATGGAGAAACCATTTAATCTTATTTTTCAAGGGTCTCCCAGATCAAGGAACAACTAGAAGCAGTGGATGAAATGGTGGAGAATGGTGAAGTGGTGATGACCACTCTAAATGGCCTACCCAGGTCATGGGATTCCTTTATTCTAGGAATTTGTGCAAGGAAGAAGTTGATCTCCTTCAACAGATTGTGGGAAGAATGCTCTCAAGAAGAAGCTAGGCTTGTGGACTGAGAAGAAAAGACGGGAAATGAAGATCAAGCTCTCATAGCACATGCCAGGAAAGGAAAGTCCAAGAAGAGATCATCTCATAACAGGAGATTCTCACACCACCATTATCATAAAGATAAGAAAGATCTCAGATGCTTCAATTGCAATGAGAAGGGACACTTTGCTTCAGATTGTCCCAATAAGATGAAATACAACAACAACAAATTCAATAAGAAGAAGAAGAATAACAAAAGAAGATATCATTCTCATGTTACCGAAGATGATGAACCCCCAAAGAAGAAGGTTAGGGCAGAAAGTGATAGTGATGATGACTCATCAAGTGAAGAAGAATATGTTCTAATTTATGCTCTCACAGGTACTATCTCCCATGGTTGTAATGATTGGTTGATTGACAGTGGGGCTTCCAAACACATGACTGGGTTTAACGAATCTTTTGTGAATCTATCTGAACATGAATCACCCCATAAGGTGAAACTTGGGGATGATTATCAATACCCAATCAAAGGAAGTGGTGAAGCCTCCTACAACCTAGATTCTGAAAAATCTTTGAAGATGAAAGAAGTCCTTTATGTACCTGGGCTCAAGAAGAACTTACTCTCCATCTCTGCATTGGATGCAAAAGGTATGAGGGTTGCATTTGTGGATGGACAAGTCCTAATGTGGCCAAAGGGAAAGAACATAGATGATGCAGTAGTGATTGGAGAGCAAGAGGGAGGTTTGTATAAACTGAAGGGACAACCTGAACATGCCATGGTACATGAATCCATGGAGCCAAGTGAACTTTGGCATAGAAGACTTGCTCATATGCACTATAGGGCACTTCCAATTGCAAGCAAGGTTGTAGAGGGTCTTCTTGAAATCAAGACCAATCATGAAGGTGTTTGCAAAGGATGTGCAAAAGGTAAGAACATTAAGAAGTCTTTCCCAAGCAGTGAAAGCAAGGCAAAATACATCCTGGAAATCATCCACTCAGATGTATGTGGTCCTATGTCATCCAGTTCTCTAAGTGGGTATGTTTACTATGTCTCATTTATTGATGACTTATCTAGGAAGACTTGGGTATACTTCTTGAAGAACAAAGATGAGGTGTTTGATAAATTCAAGGAATTCAAAACCTTGATGGAGAATCAAACTGACAAGAAGATCAAAACATTCAGATCCGACAATGGTGGAGAATTCACCTCAGGTGACTTCAAGAAGCTTTGTAGTTATTCAAGGATTAAGGGGGAGTTGACTGCTCCTTATAATCCTCAACAGAATGGAGTTGCAGAAAGGAAGAACAGAACAATCATGGAAGCAGCAAGGGCAATGCTGCATGACCAGGATCTACCTATGCATCTATGGGCAGAAGCAGCTAGAACAGTTGTATATGTGCAGAACAGAACACCCCACAAGATATTGGACAAAAAGACACCATAACAGATCTTTCCTAGTAAGAAACCTGAAGTCAGCCATCTCAGAATATTTGGTTGTCCAGTATACACTCATGTCCCAAAGTAAAAGAGGACTAAACTAGATCCTTTAGGAAAGAAGGGTATCTTTGTGGGTTACAGTGAAAGCTCGAAGGCTTACAGAATATACTTTCCAGGGTTCAAGAAGATTGATGTCAGTAGGGATGTAACATTTGATGAAAACTCGGCATTCATCAAATCAAGGAAGGCACCTATCGAAGTTTATAAAGAACCTAAGGAAACTAGATTTCAAGACACTACCATGACTGAAGCAGTTCCAGAAATTGTTCGTGATTTTGAAGATCTGCAAGAACCTGTAGATCCACCCCATGAGGATAACTCTCACAAGAGGAAACCTGCATAGGCTAGAGAGCTCATTCAAGATTCAGAAAGATTTGGCATTCCAGAAGAAGAACACAGAGCAAAGAAGAGAACCAAATCACATACCATCTATGTTGCTTTACTCTATGACATTATGAACAAAGAACCTTCCAGTTATGAAGAAGCAGCGGAAAAGAAAGAATGGAAGGATGCCATGGTTGAGGAATACCAATCAATAATGAAGAATGATTTTTGGGATGTCATCCCAAGACCTAAAGAGAAGTCTGTTGTGACTTCCAAATGGATCTACAAAATCAAGCATGCTGCAGATAGCAGTGTAGAAAAATACAAAGCAAGATTTGTAGCTCGTGGCTTCTCTCAGAAAGAGGGAATAGATTATGAAGAAACTTTTGCACCTGTAGCCAGGTATACTTCCATCAGAACAGTACTTTCCCTGGCTGCAGCAATGAAATGGAAAATACACCAGATGGATGTCAAGACTGCTTTCTTGAATGGTGTAGTTGAAGAGCAAGTATATGTGGAGCAGCCACTCAGTTTCGAAATACATGACAGGGAGTCATATGTGTGCAGATTGAAGAAATCCTTGTATGGCTTGAAACAAGCTCCCAGAACCTGGTATGGTAGGATGGACAGTTTCCTATCTAGTTTGGGCTTTACCAAGAGTAAAGCGGATTCCAACCTCTACTGCAAGGTTGAGGAAGGGAATCCTGTGATTCTACTCCTGTATGTGGATGACTTATTTGTAACAGGAGATGACAGATTAATTGCAGATACTAAGAGGAAGCTTGTTGCTGAGTTCGATATGAAATATTTGGGAATGATGCATTATTTCCTAGGTATGGAGGTGTGGCAGAGTGCAGGTGGGATCTTCCTTGGTCAAGGGAAGTACACAGTAGATAGCCTGAAGAGATTTGGGATGATGGATTGTAAGGCCATGGCCACACCTATGGCATCGAATCTAAAGCTTCTATGTGATGCTTCATCTGAGCCGGTTGATGTCTCTATGTATCGTCAGATGATTGGGTCCTTGATGTACCTAACGAACACGAGACCAGATATTTGCTTTGCAGTGAACACATTGAGTCAATTCCTGACAGATCCGAGGAGTGTTCATTTGGTTGCTGTAAAGCATGTTCTGAGGTATCTGAAGGGTACAGTGGATTATGGGCTCAAGTATGAGGCAAATCAAAAGTTTAACCTGCAGGGTTATGTTGATTCAGATTGGGCTGGCAGTGCTGCAGATAGGAAGAGCACATCTAGATGTTGCTTCAGTATGGGATCAGGTGTGATCTCTTGGTTTAGCGGGAATCAGTCCTGCGTAGCACTGAGTACAGTTTAGGCAGTGTATGTTGCAGCTTGCTCAGCTAGTTGTGAGGCAGTATGGCTACGGAAGCTACTGTCTGAGTTATTTGATCTCCCATTGGATGCTACTGGTATCTTCTGTGATAACCAGATTTGTGTGAAGCTGTCCGAGAACCCAGTGTTTCATGACAGGTTGAAACACATAGAGATCAAATATCACTATATCAGGGATATGGTGCAGAGAGGAGCTGTGAAGATCCTGTATGTTGCGACGGACGAGCAGATTGCAGATGTGCTGACGAAGCCACTAGCCAGGGTGAAGTTCGAGTACTTCAGGGAGAGACTTGGCGTCCTTCATATTGATGACACTTCGAGGAAGAAGTGATGGACACATTTGCTGAAGCCATTCCAAGCATGTTGGAAGGAGGATCCTTCACATGGCTATGGATGTAAGCACTGGATGATGAGCATCAGGATGATGTTCTGGTTTCTACTTTGTATGATCAATTGGATCATTTATATATGTATGTATGCATCATGTTGGATGTTGGATATGATCAGTTGGATCATTTATATGTATATGTATGCATCATGTTGGATGATGGATATGATCAGTTGGATCATTTATATATGTATGTATGCATCATGTTGGATGCTGGATATGATCAGTTGGATCATTTATATGTATATGTATACATCATGTTGGATGTTGGATATGATCAGTTGGATCATTTATATGTATATGTATGCATCATGTTGGATGCTGGATATGATCAGTTGGATCATTTATATATGTATGTATGCATCATGTTGGATGCTGGATATGATCAGTTGGATCATTTATATATATGTACGCATCATGTTGGATGCTGGATATGATCGGTTGGATCATGTGTATGTATTTTGTATATGCATCATGTTGGATTCTTGAACCATGTATCTGTGTATGTATCAGGTGGATACATTGTATGATCAGGTAGATCATGTATGTTGATATGTATCAGGTATGATCAAGTGGATCATGTATTTGTATTTGTATCAGGTGTATACACTGTATGATCAGGTGGATCATGTATGATGATATGTATCAGGTAGATACTTGGTGTGCATCAGGTGGATGCATTGTGTGATCAGGATGATCATGGATGACGAGCTTCAGGATGTTGCTCTAGATGACATGCAGCAGGATGTTGCAGTGATGATGATTAGGATGATCATGTGTACATCAGGATGATGTATGGTGAGTATCAGGTTGATACTCTGTGGCCATGGAACAGGTTGTGCAGATAAGCATGTAATTTGTGCCCTGGGAGATTTGCAGATAGTCTTTCGAGGTTTTTCCTATGGCATGTAATTTGTAACCTGGGATATCTGGCAAATGCTCTTTCGAGGTTTTGCTTGGGAGGACATATAATTTATGCCCTGGGAGATCTGTAGATAGTCTTTCGAGGTTTTTCCTATGGCATGTAATTTGTGCCCTGGGATATCTGGAAAATGCTCTTTCGAGGTTTTGTCCTATGGCATGTAATTTGTGCCCTAGGAGATCCGATAGGTTGAGCCGTGTGCTCGTAATCAGTCCTGGGATGCTCTTTCGAGGTTTTTCCATGACCACATGTAATTTGTGCCCTGGGAGATCCGATAGGTTGAGCCTTGTGCTCGTCATCAGTCCTGGGATGCTCTTTCAAGGTTTTGTGGTGACCACTTGTAATTTGTGCCCTGGGAGATCCGATAGGTTGAGCCTTGTGCTCGTAATCAGTCCTAGGATTCTCTTTCGAGGTTTTGTGGTGGGGTCACATGTAATAAGTCCTGGAGATCTGGATAGGATGAAAAAGGCCTCAGATTCTCTTTAGGGTTCTTGTTAGTCAAGAGACTCTTTTAAGGTTTTGTGACGCACGTAATAAGTCCTGAGATTTCCACAGTATGGCTAGTGATGATGAAGACCTGCAGGTGGTGGGCCTACATCCAGTATGAAAAAGGACTGGCTCTGTAGAACTTCCTATGACGAGTAGAGTCAGAGATTGGTTGATCTAGCAGCAGCAGTGACAATGATGATGACGATGATCCCGAGAAGAAGACTTGTCTAGCAGATCTGTGTCGAGAAATACCTTCTTAGTTAAGAGGGAGTGTTGATGTATATGTAACTTAGGAATGTATTTCATCTATGTATTTCATATATATTTATTGTACCCTTATTAGAGATGTGTTATTCCTCTATAAGGAAGTGTCGTCATGTGGATTGACAAGTGTCGCAAGTGTGTGTACTTTTCGATGGGTTATTAGACCACCATGTGTGGGGTCGGCCCTGAAATATATATTATATTGTGGATGTACCTAGCCAGACAATTCGGCCCCATAAGGTCACTGGGCAAACAGGTTAGTATAAATAGAGATCGGGAGATCTCTATTTAGATCATTCGAAAAGTCACATCTCTCTCACTCAGAAAGTGGCTCACTAGTGAGGAGGAGGATCATATACTTCTAGGAGACTATCTCAAGTGTATTTTGGTTGTACTTTGGTTGAGCCATTTCTCTCTCTATCTCTGAGGAAGTGGGGTTTTTCACCTTAGGGTTTTCCCCACAAAAACTCTATTTTTCTTGTCTCTCATGCTATTGATTCTTGTGATGCTTGTCATGCTTATTGTGATTGTTATGCATTGATATACTGTATATGTTATTCTCTCAGTGAAGATCCTAGATTATTGTGAATTAATGCTTGAATTTTAACACAACCATGTCAGAAAATCCCATGTGCATCTGCATCTTCCGGACTCATCACTTCCCCTTGGAAGGAACCTCGATCTGAAGTACACCAAGCCTCTCTCTGAAGTACTCGAACTTCACTCTGGCTAGTGGTTTGGTCAACACATCTGCAATTTGCTCATCCATCGCAACATACAGGAGCTTCACTGCTCCTCTCTACACCATATCCCTGATATAGTGATATTTGATCTCAATATGCTTCGACTTGTCATGGAACATTGGGTTCTCTGACAACTTCACACAACTCTGGTTGTCACAATAGATACAAGTAGCATCCAACTGGAGATCAAATAAATTAGATAGTAGCTTCCTTAGTCATACTACCTCACAACTAGTCGAACAAGCTGCGACATACTCTGCTTCAGCTGTACTCAGTGCTACGCAGGACTTCTTCCTGCTAAACCAAGAGATCACACATGATCACATACTGAAGCAGTACCCCGAAGTGCTCTTCCTATCTGTAGCACTTCCTGCCCAATATGAATCAACATAACCCTCCAGTTTAACCTTTTGATTTGCATCATACTTGAGCCCATAATCAACCGTACCCTTCAGGTACCTCAGAATATGCTTTACAACAATCAAGTGAACATGTCTAGGATCTATCAGGAACTGGCTCAAGGTGTTCACTGCAAAGCAAATATCTGGTCTCGTGTTCGTCAGGTACATCAAGGACCCAATCATCTGACAATACATCGTGACATCAATCGACTCTGATGGAGCATCACTCAACAGATTCAGGTTCGATGCCATAGGTGTGGACATGGCCTTGCAGTCCATCATCCCGAACCACTTTAGGATCTCTACTGCATACTTCCCTTGTCCAATGAAGATTCCATCTGTACTCTACCACACCTCCATACCTAGAAAGTAATGCATCATACCCAAGTCCTTCATCTCGAACTCGGCAGCAATCTTCCTCTTCATGTCGGCAATCAACCTATCCTCACCTGTCACAAACCTTGGCTTGTATTTCTCTATGCTACCATCTACAGCATGCTTGATCTTGTAGATCCACTTGGAAGTCACAACAGACTTCCCTTCTGGTCTCGGGACCACATCCCAGACATCATTCTTCATGATCGACTGGTACTCCTCGATCATGGCATTCTTCCATTACTGCATCCTGGATCCTGGGAACTTCAGATTCTTCAATATCTTCAATAGATAGTGAACTTCATTGTTGGAACAAATGTTGTTGTCCTTGATTGTACGCGATCTTTCCTACAAGTCAAATTCAATTGCATGATTAGAAACTTCTCATGGTTTTTCAAAACAAATTCTTATGCATAAAGACATATGTCATACAGTCATTCAATTATCTTAGTTAATGCTTCAATACAACATTTATCCATATCCCGTATTCACATGGTAACTTTCTAGATGCCTTCCATCTCTACTAGAACATTTGTTAAGAGTGTGCACAACTCCCAACATGTTGGAAAAGAGGTTTCATTCTAGATAAGTAGCAATGGAATGTTGTACAGTACCATAGGCCACTTACCCATATTATCTTGTTCATTAATGCAAATTTTCTAATATGCATAATATACATCCTAAATCCAGGAACATAAGCATGTACATGACTGGACAACATTATTTAAGTAATCATATGACAATTCAAATACTTATCTTTGTTTAGTTGTGGGTGGACTCCCTCTCAATCTTTGCTTCCTTGCAAGAACTATTGGAGTGTGCTCCCTCTTGATCTTTGCTTCCTGGATTATTTGTCCTTGAACTTATATCCATCCTGGACCACTATGCATGCTTAAGTTTGCACTAGTGTCATCATTGTGTCATCCTCAAGATCTCATACATAATCATACATCCATTAGTATAATCTCAATACTATCAAAAAATTATGATTCTAAATAATATTAAACATGTATGTTCATGATCATTTCATACACAGGTAATTTATCACAAGCGTTAGTATTCAAGGTTTTAGGGAGTACTTCTTTTACTCATGCATATTCTTATTTGACCATAGGACTCTTCTAGTTTGCAATATCATCAATCAAAGTAAGAAGTATAATATGCATAAACCCATGATTACTCAAACCTATAACTTCATGAATGATCATAATTAATCATACAAAAGTATACTTATATGAGATCCTAACACAAAGTAGGATTCTAACTCGATATAGGAAAACATACCTGGATTATCATGCTTGTCTAACATACCCAAACAATGTCTTCTTTGTTCTCTTAGAGACCTTGTGTTAGCAACCTGCATATCTCATAAGTTAATAATTATAGAACCAAGTTATACATACCTCGTAAGTGGAGCTTCTATGTGATCCATGACTATGGATGAGTCTTTGTCTTAATGTCACCATGGTGATATGTTCTTGATCTAGAACTTGATTTGTATTTCTTAATGTACCCTTCATGTTAGTGGACAACATCATCCTCATAAAACAACACAGTGTATTAGTACAATCATAAGTGTCATACCCCTAACCAATGAATGTATTCACATGCATTCATACCTTTACTAGGGTGATAAGACAAGTCTAAAAATTAATCAAGATTTTACTAACCTCAATAATATGAAGACAAACATATCAAAATTTAATCATGAACAGATTTCAAAACATACTTGTATCTCTTCAAGTCATACCTGTCGGGATTGCTTGTAGCCTTCTTATGTAAGGCCATGCCTCATCTACCCGCTAGAACTAGAACTTCTTCACTTATGCAGGTGTCCAATTCATTCTCTTCTAGGATTAACCCAATCCACTTTGATTTGATGAAGCTGGATCTGGAGCTGGCTAGGGTTTGACAGAGAAACCCTAAAAATCCAAACTTTGAATTTCAAGATTCTGATTGGATGAAAAGATGCGCCTTGTTGAATTGATCAAGCTGGTATACTTCAATTTTGAAATCTGCAAAATTTGACCCCTCAAAATTGCCTTTAAAACTTTTGGATCTATAATTTCTGGTTTTCTGGTCAAAATCTCGAACTAGGGTTTGATAATGCCCGGGGTTCTTCCCATCCAAAAAGTTTGATATTGTGCTCTAAACTTTGATTTTTCTTAGGAGCATCCAATCGTGGTCTCAGATTCCAAAAATTCCAACTTTTGCAGAAACCCTAATTTTTCACCTTTTCGATCAAAATCCCGAACTAGGGTTTGATGATGCATGGGGTTCTTCCCAGCCAAAAAATTTGATCTTGGTCTCTAAACTTTGATTTTATTAAGGATCATTCATCCGTGGTCTCGGATTCCAAAAATTCCAACTTTCTCCAAAACCCTAATTTCCCGCAGCAGTGACAAACCAAAAATGGAAGTGCTCAGAATCCAATTCTGTTTTGGACATAAATATATGCCATATTGTTTCTGATGTATCTCTGAAATTTTGGATCCTCAGGATCTTAAAATTTTCCCTATGGTAGCCTGACTTGTCATATTTCCAACCCCACGGGTCTGACCTAAAATGGATTTTGTGAGAGAGAGATATTCCAAATGTCACAACGTGACCTGTTTATGGGATTAAACAGTATAGAGAACTTGTACGGAGTTCCACGTGTCATTGTTTCAACTTCGGCCTTTGAAACCTAGACCTATGAAACTACAGTATGTTCTCTTACTGTCACATTTTACAAAATTCCATTTGGAGCTTCCTAGCCCGATATATGACCTTTTTTCCTAGGTCACCTGTTTAGGACTGGATTCTGGAAGAAGCCAAAACCCAAACTTGTGCGGATCATATCTCACAAAGTACAATGAATCAAAGGCTATCCTTCAGACAAAAGGTACATGGACATTTCATCTTACACCTATAGAATTTTCAGATCCTGAACCTTCGCCAAAATTGAGTTATAGAAAAAGTCCCACGATGACTGGTTTTTACTATACCAAGCCCTAGCTTCCAATTTGTCGCAAGTGCAACAAGTGTCATAAATGCCATACCATGCCTTCCTTCAGGCTAGCTCTGATACCATGTTAGTTTTTCATCATTTAATTCAATAGATCTAGGATCTTAACTGAAAGAACAACATGTACAGCATATCAAGCATAAGAGACACAAAACATTTCACCGGGGAAAACCAAGAAGGTGAAAAACCCCGCAACTTCCTCAGAGATAGAATAAGCACCAATACAAAGATCACAAATATAAAACACAAGAGATAGATGACTGCAGCATCTACTCCTTCTCCACTAGTGCGAACTCCTCCTCTCTCTCACTAATGCTAAGTGAGTGAGTGAGTGAGTGAATGTATCAAATGAGAGAGTCACACTCTCTATTTATACTTTTACTTTCACTTGACCTTTACTCAACTAGGTCGGCCCCAACTTAACCACTTAACATAATGTTGACTGGGCCGACCCCACTAGGGTGGTCTAATAACCCATCAAGTATAAGTTACGATACTTACAATATAACTTGCGACACTTGCAAGTACAACTGATGACACTTCCAATCGGAGGAATAATACATCTCCGTTGGGGATAGAATAAAGTACAAATACAATATACAAGTGAATATATTTCGAAGTTACAAATACATCAACAAATAGGATTCTGGGTAACATGTTGAGGAGCCTGGTCGGAGAAAATCCAAAACAATGGGACAAAGTGCTAGCTCAAGCCGAGTTTGCATATAATGACTCACCAAACCGAAGTATAGGAATGAGTCCATTCCAAATCCCGTATGGTATGAATCCCATAGGGTTGTGTGAACTTCTTGATTTAGGTTGATTGGAAAAGAGAAGTGAAGATGGAGAAGAGTTTGCAACAAGGATTAGTGAACTACAAGAGCAAGTTAAAGCAAGGTTGCAGCAAAGTAACAATAGTTACAAAACAAGAGCAGATTCCAGGAGAAGAGAGAAAAACTATGAGGTAGGAGATTTAGTTTTAGCACATCTGAGGAAGGAGATATTTCCAAAAGGAGAGTATAAAAAACTAAAAATGAAAAAAATTAGGCCTTACAAAATACTCAGAAAATTTTTAGCAAATTTCTATGAGCTGGAAATGCCAACAGGGATTGGTATCTCACCTATTTTTAATGTTGCGGACCTGTATACATATGTGGTCGATGATACGGGACAAATGACAGAAGATAGGGATCCTGTGAAATATCTTCAGTGGTTGAAGAAGATTCCTAGCGCCCAGCCATTAGAAGCTGAGTCGATCTTGGATACTAGAGTGGAAAAGAGTACCAGACAGAGATACTACTTGGAATACTTGATCAAATGGAAAGGACATCCTATAGAAGATTCTACATGGATGAATGCTAAAGAATTGGAGACAAGGGGTTTCTCAATAGCTGACTTACTGAATAGGGGTTCAGAATTTTAACCTTGGGAGTCTGATGCAGGAGCATCAATGCTAAGCCAGCCATGTGATTGCATGTCCACATGTTGTGGCTAGCAAGAGGACAAGTTGTCCTGAAGTGGGAAGAAAAATTGCTTATTTTGTATTTTAGTATTTGCAAAATATGTAACCGACTAGTATGTTGTCAATTTTTGAGAAAATAGGACATAGTGACGAGTTGATACTCCCTGCGTGGAGATCAAGCCAGATAGGCAGTTTGTTGAATAATGATAGTGACTCCTTCGGTGATGAGGGAGAGTTTGTTAATTTGTTTTTTTTTTTTCTGTTCAGCCATTCGATTTTGGGGATTTTCGAATCGATGAAAAGGGGAGAGATAGGGACTCAGTAGGGGGGGCCTACGCGAGGGAGATTTGGTGGGATATTTTCTTGAACACCAAAGGGAAATACGACGAAATGAATTTTTTTGCTATCAATTAATGAAATTAGAAAGTTCTGTGTGTTCAATGGGGTTACTATGCATGTGAATGAGAGATAAGCCGAGATTCTATCAAGTAGAGCTGTGTGAAAGCATTAACCTGACATCTGTGTGAATGAATCTCTATTTTCATGCTTGTGTGAACTCTCATGTATAGTTAAGAATACTCAAGTCATTCGCAGACCGACTCTCATTGAGTAACAGAGGCAAAATCTTGTTGTATTCAGTTTCACATTAGATCTGGATGAAGGTCGATCTAGATTGATCGCTTCCCTAACCAATCACAAAAAAATCGTAGAGTTGCAGTCGATTCAATTAGAAGAGGTTGGATGGCTCAGATCAAAGTCAAAAGGAAGATTGACGATGGGGAAAGGATCCACAAGGTGAACGTGTGCAGGAGCTAACATTTATGCAAGTCGATGCGAAGTATTCTGCGTTGATCATAGATCAATGGATAAGATCATTTCCACAAGAGATCGATGGTTGGTATAGCGTTCTACATAAGGAAGGAGCTCGGGAGTTAACGACGAGAGTTGCGGAAGCCGCATTGCGGGAGGGTTTTTGTCGAATCCTTTTCAAGAAATTACGAAGAGCGCACCCGCAATCCACAAGTTGCAGAAAGGAAGTTGTGGAAAGGCTCGTTGCGGAAGGGCACGTTGCGGAGAGACCGTTGTAGAAGAAAGGCGTTCCCGCAAGACTGTTGCGGAAAGGCATTTCTGACCGATAGAACGTTGCAGAAATCCCATTTTGAAGGTGAGGCCGTGATTGAGAAGGAATTAGATGGTTTTTAGCTAATTTTAGTGGTTCGATTTCATAGAATCATAATATTTCCTAGCGGAAGTGGGTTGTATTGGTGTTTGTCATTCCTGCCTGCATCATTTCGACTCTTAGTTATTGAGTCCATACAGTTGTTGGACACCTTCAGATCCAACAGAGCATCAGTTGTTGTGGTACCGCATTCAAGATGAATGCCATTGTTTCCATGTATCATTTATTCAGATCAGTTATGGTTGGACCATTAGTATTTCCCAGATTTCTGTTCCTTCTGGACCATTATGATGTACACGGCAGTTCTCTATGTATTGTTCAGTTCTCCTTTTGGGCCTCACCATTATCTGTATACGAGCATGGGTATGCCCGCCTCGTCCATATATTTGAGATTATGTTCCTCATGCATTATTGAGGTGATGTATTTCCAGTTATAGCCCTTGCAGTTCGTATGAAGCATGTGTTCCGGTCTCCAACCAGTTTCTGCTCTCTGCCATCGCAATGCTCACACCCCTAGAAAAAGTTAGAACCTATGATATCTATCAGCCATACGATGAGCTCCTTCCCTCACACATCAGGGGACAATCTATTATCACCCAACAATTGTTCACCGTAGCTCATCCCCCTAGTCCCATAACCCATTTACCACTTATTCCTATATTTTTTGCCTCCAAAAATCCAAAAAACCCTAAATTGGTAACCAAATGGACATAAAATCATTATTTCCCTCATCAATTAATGAAAATCCTCCAAAAAAGGATAAAACCCCATAAAAAAGGGTCAAAAACCCCAAAAAAGAAAAAGAAAAAGGAAAAATAAAATCAAAAAAGAGGGAAAACTCAAAATACCACTAGCTAATACTATTGGTTGCCCAATACCATGGGTCAATACTCCACCACCCAAAATTACTATAAAAAGGTGATGGAGGTCCCCTATTCAACAGCCATGATCAACTCTTCACACCCTTATGCTGCCAAAATTCTTGTTGAACTTTAGCCTATCACCTTGAGCTTATGTTCCCCATTCAGTTGATTCTTGTCCACCTCTTGAGCATTTGGAGAAGAGAAAGGAACTCTGGAGACCCAGAGAACTAATCTTTGTACAGCTGTGAGGGCTCACATCTACTCACCTTCTGAGGTAACTCTTATTGTAAACCCTTGTTTGCAACATAATACAAAATATACTTCATGAGTTCCGATCTATTTGTTTTGTTTACTGTAGTAATTAGTTAGATTTATTTTCATTGTTATTTACACTCGCACATTATCCATTTTTAAACTTCTACTAAGGGTTCCATAATCCTTGGTAGGTACCCCTTTGCATAGGCTGGTGTGAAAACACTAGCTACACTTGCATTTGAAATTATATCTTACATTTAGAGCTTGCATTGTGCATCGAAAAGACATTGGAAAATTGAGAAAGTGCATTGTAGAGGGTATATGGTGCTCCATTTTTTAGTTAAAGAGGGGTGAAATTGTGCACTAGATTGCATTGTAATTCTTTTTAGGTGCATAAATTTTCTTCTTTGAAAATTTCTAGAAATTGTATCTTTAACAAGCAAAAGAGTAATAAGAATAGGCTACTAGGTTTTCTTTTTGAGAGAAAACCATCTAATAGTCTAGGCTAGTATTTTGGAGATATGAGTTGAGAGTTAACTTCTCCAAAATCACATAAATTTTGGAAACTAGGACTCCACTAAAGAGTGCTAAATCCATTAGTAACACAAAGTACGTGTCAGGAAAGGGCCACTAACATTGGCGTCAAGCGGTAGGAAAACCTTTTTCAAGTAGACAGAATACCCATGTTGCTTGACTAGGGCTATACAAGTCTGGGAACTAATCAACTGTGGAAATTCCTTGCAGTGAAACCACTGCTCGTTGATAGTTCGTCTAGGACTTGTTATAGAAGGCCTGCACTCCTTACCCATTCACAGAAGCTCCATCCAACGACCATTATGCCTGACTACCGAGCGTGAAGTGGTGACCACAGTTGTTGTTCCTAGGTACCTCCTAGTTCGGTACAAGGGGATATCTTGTGGAACCTAATATAGACGTAGACTTTGTTGGCCCAGCTCCTTGTGGAGAGTATTTGTCGAAGACACAGTGATTGCACCCTTGGTGATTGGTTTTAGGGAGTAGGGTAAATGTATCCTGATCTTCGTTGGTCTAACCTGGGCCCTAATCATCCTAAACAACCTTCAGAAGATCCCATATCTAGATCTTCACTGAATAGTACTTCCAGCCAAGTGCTTTTCATTGCGAGATTTGTTTGCTTGTTGTAATTTTTTTAGGGACTTTCTAGTGAGTGTTGTTTGTTGTTTATATTTTTAAATTTCCTTCTTTGAGTCTTTTGCAGGCCACCTCTACATAGGTCCCAGATAATTCAAGGACACTCTCCTGAATAGAGATAAGTATATGTGCCTAGGTGAATACTAGATTATAAAAATCCACCCCCTTAGGGGGCAGAGGAAGATAACCAGGAACAAAACATGAAACAACCAATTGAAGAAAACACCACTAGTTTTGTAGAATATGAGTCCTCATCAGAGGAAAGACACTTTAGTGACGCTAAGTGGAAATTAAATAACTCTCCCCCCCGGTGGTTTCTTCTTAGCCTGAGGAGAACATAGATTTTCCTTCCATTGAGGATCTCATGGATGCTTCACAATTTTTAAACCCTCTGCGAGATCCAAATTCTAGCCAAGGAATTGAGTTTCATATTCATGTGTCGAGTGATCCATCATTCCAGTTGGATACCATGGAAAACACTAGTGAGGTTTCTCGTACTAGGGAGGTAACTTCCCTGGTTAATACTACATTTATAGGAGGAGCCAGTGCAAATGGATCGTCTATTGTAGGTTATGGTTGGATTCCATCATCGCCAATGATTTTAACAGGAGGACCTTCTTATGGTTTTCAAAGCACAAACCCATTTTCTTTTGGGATGAATTCCCAGGATTCCATTCTATACCTA
Source organism: Larix kaempferi (assembly GCA_027924585.1). Taxonomy (NCBI): domain Eukaryota; kingdom Viridiplantae; phylum Streptophyta; class Pinopsida; order Pinales; family Pinaceae; genus Larix; species Larix kaempferi. The sequence continues at coordinate 82,875,779 of BSBM01000001.1, forward strand.
CTTCTATGCCTCCTTCATCTACTTATAGTAATGCATAGGGTAGTGGTCCATCAGTACCTTTTAGTAGACATGTGTCCTTACCCAACTCTACTCCTGTTTTCGGAGTTTTTGGTGGTTCCACCATGCCTCAAATTACTTTTCCTTCCCAATCAATGGGAATTATAGGTACCAGTAACCCCTTTTCATCAAACACTCCTTATGCTAATATATTTGAACTAGGGGGCAATCATGTTGAATTTCCCTGGAGGCAGAACCCTCCATTTGGTAATGTCCTTTTTTCTTAGATAAGAGGACCGAATGTGGTTAACCCAGCAATTGACTCTTATTGGGGAACTTAAGGAGGATTTGATCAACCATTCTTACAACCTCAAGTTGGTCAGAATTTGGTCAATATGATCCCTTTTTTACCAATATCAACCCAAATCAGTGGGTAGCTAATGCTCCTGGATCTTGGAACACCATGGATCAAACGAAGTTACCTTTTTTGGCTACTTTTAATTTTCCCAATCTAACCAAGTTAACCAATGATCCGATTCTTCATGACCCTAGTTGGCCATCCTTCCCTACAAATTTACCTTCATACATTCCTAAGTTTGAAAGAAAACCTACAGAAGACCCGGTGAACCATGTGACGACTTTACATCTGTGGTGTTTGTTGAATTATTTGATGGATTATTCCATTAGACTACAACCCTTCTAAGGACTTTGACAGGAATGGCAACAAAATGGTATATTGAGTTGTTGCACGCCTCTTTCCATACTTTCAATTATGTTACAATGACATTTTTGAATCACTTTCAACTACCAATTCGCTATGAAACTAGTACTAAATTGTTAACCTTATTCCGTCATGATGAGTCCACTCATATCTACGACCACATTCATGAATGGTGAAGGATATGTATCCTTGTGAAGGATCCAATTCCTAATGAATTTCTAACTGATTAGTTCATTAAGTCTTTGCAACCCTATATTGCAAAATATGTGGCCCTCTCAGGGGTACAAAATGAATAACATGCCACTATAAAATCCTAGCAACTGGACTTATGTAATGTCCCAAGACCTTACACCTAATAAATAAGTTAGAGGACTTAATTATATTTTGATAAGTCAGAGGACTTGATTATGTTTTGAAACTAGTCAAGAAGACTTGGACCTATGTGTGATGCTAGGCATTATGAACAAAACAACACTATATGTGATTAAAGTGATATCTATTTTATAATGTTTTCCACCAACTTGCTATGGGAAAACTTGTTAAAAGAGAGACCAAGCTTACTAGGGGATATGACTTCTAAGAGTGATTAAAACTTAAGAATAGAAATTTAAGCAAAGTTGAGAAAAATAATAATTTATTAAATTCAAGAAATGTGAGGAAATAAAATAAAATCCTAGCTACTTTCCCAAATCAAAAATAAAAATGTCACGTCCCCATTTTGACCCCCTTCGCATTAAAATCGTAATGATGTAAATATTGTTATTTAATCATGGTGAGGAGCTCAAGGCCAAGGCCCCACCATTGATTTAGCATTTTACGTATCGGCAATTAAAAAAATAGATGCATGTGGTTCTTGTGCTAGATAGGCACGATGTAAATTAAGACATCATGTAAATACGAATTTTAACGAAAAAAACCCACAACTAGCTATGCAATGCAACAAAGAGATGGGGGCATGATTTCTACAAGGAATAGGGAGGGAAATTATTCAAACCCTTGAGCAATTGGTGTTAATCCATGTGTCAATGAGAAAACCCATAAACCACTAACTACCCATTTTGGGTTATGGACCCAATCATTTAATTCTTCTAGAAATTGGTTGAGGCAGTTAATGCCTTGGGAATGAAGAGGTATGGCAGCCAATTTCGTGTATGGGAAAGCCATCAACCTGGGAAATCGTATTTTGTCTCCTTGGGCAAGAAAACACCCACGAAATGGTGCCTAAAGCCATTCTAAACCCATAGTCTTTCCTCTCTCACGCAGTCTGAACTACTGGGTCTTTCCCCATCACGTTTTTCACCCTTTTTCCTGCATTTCCATGCCTGGGAGATCGTTTTTGCATTGTACATCAGCTGGGAGAGAAGGGCCACGATTTGGGACTGTGATGGAGGTCGTTTTTGCCCCAAAACGCCCATGGACGTTTTTCTGAAAACGATTTCTACTCTCCAGGGTTGTTCCCCAATTGCCATTTTGTTTTTGGGATTTCCCACATTTTTCTAAATTGGTAGAAACCCCCTCTTTGGACATCCCACTGAAGAAACGTTTTTCCCCATGCCCAGCAATTGTGGTTCTGCTGTTATGTGCATCCTTGTTTTGGTTTGAATCTGTGAGCAAGATATTTGGAGTGGTAGTGGACAGAGAGGGCTTGATAAACCTAATGGGGTAAATAACCTCTCAAGAAGATCAAGAGGGCTTTGGCTACTCTTCTATGCACACCCTGAGAGCACTAGATGGGGAAGGTATGGCTTGAGGGACTGTACAACAGTGAAAGAAATACTTCCTTGTGCTGGGTGTGTAGGTATTGTGGGTGCCAAACTAGATAGATTTTGTAAGGTTACCCCTGGCTCTGTGCTTGAGCTCACTATCTTAGCCACTCTTCCTTTCCATTTCCTAGCAGCCTGATAAACCCAATTGTAGATTGGTTTGGCTCATCTTGGTGTATGCTTGGCTATGTGTGAGTCGGCTGTTCCCTGATTCCTTGTAGAGATCATGCCCAGCTCGGGGGTGGCCATGTGTTGAGTTATTGATGATCACAACTGGCCTATGGTTGGGTGGAACGTTGCAGTTGCATAGCCAGTTGCTTGGGACTACTTTGTTATAAGATAAGTACTCTCTTGTGTTAACTCTGCATTTATTTACTTGATGAATATCTTGAATGTGTGATGGATGTGTTACCAAAATTATTTCTGCTGTGTTTTTCTTGTAATTATACATTTCATAGGTTCTTTTATATTATGTGAATGATTATTTAAGAAGCTCATGGGGCTATATGCCCGGTTTTAGCATCATGATCCTCTCCATCGCACTGGTATGATGGAAGGGGACGTGACAGAATGGTATCAGAGTTACTGGTTGTAGCATTGGACCTCTATGGGCCAAATCCAATTGCAGTCACAAGGGAAGGTCCCTTCCTGATCACCACAGGTTACAGTATCAAGACTAAATGGGGCTAAGTTGGATAATTACAGAGGTAAGGTTACCTCCTGCTGAGCAACAGTCATCACAGAAGAATCCGAAATTGTTCTAAGAGTTTTTGAAAAAAATTTGTTTAACTCTGTTTCGGGAAGAGTTCGGCAAGTTGGCCTCGAAACTGCGAAAGGATTCCACGAATCGTTCCGCAATTGCGGAAGATTTCGGCGAATCGTTCCGAAATTGCGGAAGAGTTCGGAAAATTGTTCCGCAATTGCGGAAAAGTTCAGCAAATCATCCCGCAATTGCGGAAGAGTTCGGCGAATCATTCTGAAATTGCGGAAGAGTTCGGCGAATCGTTCCAAAATTGCGGAAGAGTTCGGCAAATCGTCCCGCAATTGCGGAAGAGTTCAGAAAATCGTTCTGAAATTCCGAAAGAGTTCAGTGAATCGTTCCGAAATTGCGGAAGAGTTCGGCAAACCGTTCCGCAATTGCGGAAGAGTTCTGCAAATCGTCCCGCAATTGTGGAAGAGTTCGGAAAATCGTTCTGAAATTGCGGAAGAGTTCGGCGAATCGTCCCACAACTGCGGAAGACTTCGGCAAATCGTCCCACAACTGCGGAAGACTTCGGCGAATCATCCCGCAACTAAGGAAGACTTCGGCAAATTGCCCCAAAACTGTGGAAGACTTGGGCGAATCGTCCCGCAACTGCGGAAGGAATTCTCTTCCGAAACTACGGAAGGAATTCTCTTCTGAAAATGCGGAGGGAATTCTCTCCCGAAACTGTGGAAGAACTCCACAAGTTGGCCCGAAACAGGTCGGAAGAACTTGCTGAGTTGCTCCGAAACAAGCAATTTCAGCCATTCCCCAGGGAGATTTTTCAGGTGCCGAAAGTTGAAAATTGCCATGGAACTTATGTGCCAGATTGCACGAAATGGAATGATTTACAAACAAACAAACAAAAAAACGAGGGCGCTGCCCTTGACCCGCCCTGCAGTGGCACAAGGGGGCAAGCCCCCTTGACCCCCGTCGTCCCCCTCATATGTCATTGATTGTGAGAAAAATCTATGATTTGACAAATTTTCAATATAATATTTTCCCACATGCATGAAGTAATTTATGAATTTCTGAGAATATAATGCAACTAACAATTGTGTGGATGAACACATTTTGCAGAATCACAGTTACATCAGGGCAGCACTCTAGATAGTACAGTTGGAAAGTTTTGGATCTTGGTTGGGCCAAAAAAATCAACATCATGGATGATGCACAGGATCCCTATGAGCCTGAGACAGATGCTATGGGGGAGAACATACATGTTGAAAATGTTGAAACAGAATCTAATGGGAGAAGAAATCAAGAGACTCCTCCAGGTATTGCAGCCACCATGAGAAGCCTAAGGGTGGAATTGCAAAGCTGTAGAGAAGATAATGAAAGGATGATTAAAGCTCAGGAAGAACAAAATCAGTTGAATGCAGCCATGCTACAGAGTTTGAAAAACATCCAAAGACAAATAAACTCTGGGCATCCAACATAAAATCTAGAAAGGGGTGGGAGTAGTTCTAGAAGGAATTCCCATAATTGGGCTAGTAGCTCAAGAAGAGTTTCTACAGACAGAACATATACTCCAGAAAACTCTTCTAATGAATCATCTGACTCTGAAGAATCCATTGAGGGTTCAAGTTCTTCATCTTGCAGAAGTAAGAGGAAGAAGCACTACAAGAACAATTCACATGGGGAATTTAAGAAGGCGAAACCTCCTACATTTGATGGAGAGGTAAAGTCTGGTCAAGAAGCTGAAGCTTGGCTTCTTGGGATGAGAAAATATTTCCAAGTCCATGACTACTCTGGAAATATGAAGGCAAGGGTAGCCATCTTCAACTTGAATGGAAGAGCATCTATATGGTGGGAACACATCAGGCAAGTGAAGAAGATCAATGAAAGGAAGATTGTGTGGAAGCAGTTCAAGAAATACCTCAAGCAGAAGTACCTCTCTGATAGGTACTATGATGATAAGATCAAAGAGTTCCGTGAGCTGAGATTGGGACAATTGACAATGGAAGAATATGCAAACAAATTCTTGGAGCTGCTAAGATATGTCAGGTACATTCGAGATGATAAGGTGAAAATTCAGCATTTCCTAAGTGAACTGCCCCAGTCATATAAAAACAGAATTGAGTTCGATGAACCTCGAACTCTAGAGGAGGCCATAAGAAAGGCCAAGTATTGCTTTGATCAAAACAGAAGAAAACCAGAATTCCATAAGGCATGGAAGGATAGGAAAAACAAAAAGTTTGATCAAAGGAAGAATGGGTTCAAGCCTCCTCAATTCCGGAATCAACAAAGGCAACCATCACAGGTTGTGACTAAGCCAACTAGGATGATGGGAGACAAGCCAAGAGATCCAAAGGAGCCAAGAGAACCACTTCAATGTTGGGTTTGTGGAGGAGACCACATGCTTAGGAACTGTCCACATTGGAATGGGAATGCAAATCAAGTCCACAAAATCCAGGGAGCTGAAACTGTGGGTCAAGTGGCGAGGACAATCCCTAGAATCTATGCAGCACTAGACGACCGCCAAGCAGATCATCAGTCAACTGTGGTTGAAGTTGAAGGCAAGATTGCTAAGCAATATGTTTCTATTTTGATTGATCCTGGATCTACTCACAATTATGTCACTCCTAGAATTGTTGAGATTTGTGCTTTTAAGAAATTAAAGCATTATAAATCATGGTTGGTTCAACTAGCCACTGGAACCAAGATAAAAGTTAGTGAAATAGTAGAGAAATGTCCATTAGAGATGGATGGGCTATTCACTTATGCAAGTCTGAATATTTTACCACTAGGTTCCTATGATATTCTCATTGGAATGGATTGGTTAGAAGCACACAGGGTTAAACTTGACTGCTACAATAAGACATTTGAATGCATGGACGAAAAAGGAAACCCGATAGTTGTAAAAGGCATTCCGAAGGCGACTTCTGTTAGACAGGTTACAGCCATGTAGCTGAAGAAGTTCTGTAGGAAGGGATGTCAATTGTATGCAGCTCACATTTTAGAAGCAGCAGAGAATGAAACTCTTAAATTGGAGGACTATCATGCATTGCAAGAATTCAGGGATGTTTTTCCTGATGAGATTCCAGGACTTCCTCCAAAGAGAGACATTGATTTTACAATTGAACTTATGCCAGGAGCTACACCAGTGTCTAAGACACCCTACAGGATGAGTACACCAGAATTGCTAGAATTGAAAATGCAATTACAAGAGTTGTTGGAAAAGAAATATATTAGGCCAAGTGTGTCCCCGTGGGGAGCACCTGTTCTATTTGTGAAAAAGAAAGATGGGACACTCAGGTTATGTATTGACTACAGACAGTTGAACAAAGTCACTGTGAAGAACAAATACCCATTGCCCCGAATTGATGCCCTTTTTGACCAAATGAGAGGAGCAAAGGTATTTTCAAAGATTGACTTGAGGTCTGGTTACCATCAGGTAAGAATCAAAGAAGAAGATATTCATAAGACAGCCTTTAGAACGAGGTATGGACACTATGAGTTTGTAGTGGTACCATTCGGTCTCACAAATGCACCAGCTACATTCATGTGTCTCATGAATAATGTTTTTAGCAAGTATTTGGACAAGTTTGTTCTTGTATTCCTAGACGACATTCTCATCTATTCTAAGAATGAAGAAGAGCATGAAGAACATTTGAGAATGACAATGCATTTGCTAAGGGAGCATAAGTTGTATGCAAAGTTGAGCAAATGTGACTTTTATAAAGATAGAATTCATTATTTGGGTCACATCATCTCCAACGAAGGGATATCTGTAGACCCTGAGAAGATTGAAACCATTATGAATTGGCCAACTCCAAGGAATGTGACTGATGTGAGATATTTTATGGGCTTTGCTGGTTACTACAGGAGGTTTATCGAAGGATTCTCCAAGGTTGCAAACCCGATCACTTCTTTGCAAAAGAAGGGGATAAAGTTTGAATGGTCACCAAGATGTGAGGAAAGTTTTCAATGGTTGAAGAATCTTCTTACAAGTGCACCGATTTTGAAAATTGCAGACCCAGAAAAAGACTTCGTGGTGTGTACCGATGCATGTAATCAAGGATTTGGAGGAGTTCTTATGCAAGACAACCATGTGATATGCTATGAGTCAAGAAAGTTGAAGGAGCATGAGAAGAACTATGCTACTCATGATATAGAACTTGCAGCCATAGTACATGCTTTAAAGATGTGGAGGCATTACTTAATGGGAAGAAAATTTGAGTTAAGGACAGACCATTGTGGTCTGAAATACTTGTTTGATCAGCCAACTTTAAATGCTAGGCAAGCTAGATAGTTGGAATTTTTGTGTGAATTTGATTTTGAAATCAAACACATAAAAGGGAAAGAAAACAAGGTGGCTGATGCACTCAGCAGGAAGGTACATGAAATGCATGTGGCATCGATTAGTACTTGCCAACCAGATTTGAGATAGCAGATTGTTAACCATACGGTTGAGGATGAAGTGTATGAGCAGATAAAGGACAAATTGCAGCAGCAGGACCTTGGTAAGAAGTATGAAGGCTATCATTTGGAAGAAGGCGGTCTTCTTACTTATAAGAATAGAGTCTATATTCCAAATGCGGCAGATTTGAGAAGGATCATTATGGATGAAATCCATAAAGCTCCATACTCTGGTCACCCAGGATATCAGAAAACAATTGCTATAGCAAGAAAATATTATTTATGGCTAGGGATGAAGAAGGATGTCGCTGAATACATTTCTAAGTGCATGAAATGTCAGCAGGTGAAGGTTGAACACCAACACCCCACAGGTTTATTGCACCCAGTTCCAATTCCAAAATGGAAATGGGAAATAATTTCCATGGATTTTATTATAGGATTGCCAATGACTAAGAGACAACATGATTTCATCATGGTTGTGGTGGACAAGTTAACAAAGGCAGTACATTTCATACCGGTTAAGTCCACACATAAAGCTGATGCCATTGCAAATATTTTCATGAAGGAAATTTTCAAACTACATGGGTTGCCTAAGGCAATAATTTCTGACAGGGATACCAAGTTCACTTCCCATTTTTGGAAAGGTCTCTTTGCATATTTGGGTACACAATTGAACTTTAGCACCGTGTACCATCCTCAAATAGAAGAGTAAACAGAAAGAGTAAATCAGGTGCTTGAAGACATGCTTCGCATGTATGTAATGGACAAGCCATCCAAGTGGGAGGATTATCTACACCTGGTAGAGTTTGCATATAATAATGGGCAGCAAGAATCATTGGGAATGAGTCCATATGAGGCTTTGTACGGCAGAAGGTGTAGGACACCAGTGACTTGGGACAATCCAGTGAACAGAATTGTACTTGGGCCATAATTGCTTAAGGAAATGGAGCAAGAAGTTGCCAAGATCAGACAGAATTTAAAAACAGCCCAGGATAGACACAAAAGCTATGCAGATAAGCATAGGATCCATAGGGAATTCAGTGTTGGGGATCATGTGTATCTTAGAGTGAGGCCAAGGAAGGGTTCCTTGAAGCTTGGGAGTTGTGCCAAGCTATCACCTAGATATTGTGGGCCATTTGAAGTGCTTGAAAGAATAGGGCCAATTGCATATAGACTTGCATTTCCTTCTAGCACTAAAGCTCATAATGTTTTTCATGTCTCTTTACTTAAGAAATATGTACATGATCCTAACCATGTGATTAATTGGGATGTGATCCAGGTGGAACCCTAGGGAGAATTCCAAACCGATCCGTTGTGCATCCTAGACAAGAAGGTAACATTGCTCCGAAACCAAGCCATCGGACAGGTAAAGGTGCAATGGAAGCACTACGGTCCCGATGAAGCTACATGGGAGCTGGAGGATGCCATGAGGGTGGCATATCCATTTTTGTTCAATTTTGATGAACGCTGAGGACAGTGCTAATGTAAGGGGAGGGGAATGTCACGTCCCCATTTTGACCCCCTTCACATTAAAATCGTAATGATGTAAATATTGTTATTTAATCATGGTGAGGAGCTCAAGGCCAAGGCCCCACCATTGATTTAGCGTTTTACGTATCGGCAATTAAAAAAATAGATGCACATGGTTCTTGTGCTAGATAGGCACGATGTAAATTAAGACATCATGTAAATACGAATTTTAATGAAAAAAACCCACAACTAGCTATGCAATGCAACAAAGAGATGGGGGCGTGATTTCTACAAGGAATAGGGAGGGAAATTATTCAAACCCTTGAGCCAATGGTGTTAATCCATGTGTCAATGAGAAAACCCATAAACCATTAACTACCCATTTTGGGTTATGGACCCAATCATTTAATTCTTCCAAAAATTGGTTGAGGCAGTTAATGCCTTGGGAATGAAGAGGTATGGCAGCCAATTTCGTGTATGGGCAAGCCATCAACCTGGGAAATCATATTTTGTCTCCTTGGGCAAGAAAACACCCACGAAATGGTGCCTAAAGCCATTCTAAACCCATAGTCTTTCCTCTCTCACGCAGTCTGAACTACTAGGTCTTTCCCCATCATGTTTTTCACCCTTTTTCCTGCATTTCCATGCCTGGGAGATCGTTTTTGCATTGTACAGCAGCTGGGAGAGAAGGGCCACGATTTGGGACTGTGATGGAGGTTGTTTTTGCCCCAAAATGCCCATGGACGTTTTTCTGAAAACGATTTCTGCTCTCCAAGGTTGTTCCCCAATTGCCATTTCGTTTTTGGGCTTTTCCACATTTTTCTGAATTGGTAGAAACCCCCTCTTTGGACATCCCACTGAAGAAACGTTTTTCCCCATGCCCAACAATTGTGGTTCTGCTGTTATGCGCATCTTTGTTTTGGTTTGAATCTGTGAGCAAGAGATTTGGAGTGGTAGTGGACAGAGAGGGCTTGATAAACCTAGTGGGGAAGATAACCTCTCAAGAAGATCAAGAGGGCTTTGGCTACTCTTCTATGCACACCCTGAGAGCACTAGATGGGGAAGGTATGGCTTGAGGGACTGTACAACAGTGAAAAGAATACTTCCTTGTGCTGGGTGTGTAGGTATTGTGGGTTCCAAGCTAGATAGATTTTGTAAGGTTACCCCTGGCTTTGTGCTTGAGCTCACTATCTTAGCCACTCTTCCTTTCCATTTCCTAGCAGCCTGATAAACCCAATTGTAGATTGGCTTGGCTCATCTTGGTGTATGCTTGGCTATGTGTGAGTCGGTTGTTCCCTGATTCCTTGTAGAGATCATGCCCAACTCGGGGGTGGCTGTGTGTTGAGTTATTGATGATCACAACTGACCTATGGTTGGGTGGAACGTTGCAGTTGCATAGCCAGTTGCTTGGGACTACTTTGTTATAAGATAAGTACTCTCTTGTGTTAACTCTGCATTTATTTACTTGATGAATATCTTGAATGCATGATGGATGTGTTACCGAAATTATTTCTGCTGTGTTTTTCTTGTAATTATACATTTCATAGGTTCTTTTATATTATGTGAATGCTTATTTAAGAAGCTCATGGGGCTAGATGCCCGGTTTTAGCATCACGATCCTCTCCATCGCACTGGTATGATGGAAGGGGACGTGACAAAAAAGAAGACGAAGTAAAGGGAAAGGATGCTCATTATTTCCTTCTAATAAATTCTAATTCTGCAAAAAGAAGTTAGCTAAAAATAGAGAGGAAGCCATTATGTATAATTGGTTAAGCAAGTTAAGAACAAATAGTAGATAAGGGATATTGCAGGAGGAAATTCTGCCCATTGCCACAGTACAGATCCATCCTGGTTATCCTTTGAGCGCTCATTATTTAGCTCGTATTAATTGGGACTTGGTATGTGATATCCTAGATTGGAGAAGGAATATTTTATACAGGAGCCACGAAGCTGATTAAAGAGGTCATGTTGGAAAGTCTACTTAAGTAAATATTTCACATCATAACAATCCCTAAGTCTTAGTCCTTAGTAAGCTTGGTCTGGCTCGGGAGTGATCTCTGCAAAAGTTAAGAGGTTATGAACTGTTGCAGAATCTAAGGTTGGTAGGAACAAGTTTGTTCCATAGCAATTTGGTTGGATATTCAGATAAGTTTTTTTATGGTTTATTTCTTAAATTCTTTTAAGTTGATTATTTTCATTGATTAATAATTATGAAATTGTTGTAGAAATTGCAGATTATTTTTATTGCAGAATGTACAGTTTATTTAGAAATAAAAGAGGAAAATATTACTATTTTCCTTTGCTTAAATAATCTTTTTAGGGATGGTTGAAACCTGAAAGGATATTTTTGTTACACCTCAAATTGTCACATTTGTGTGTCCTCCTTGAGTTGTTTATTTCATCACCATGAAAATGTGGTTGTTGTGCTTCCTAGAGGTATTTCAAAGGGAAACCTAAAGCCTAATATGGTCCTTAAACATGTTGGGGGGGAGAAATCCATCATTAGGAGGTAGAATTCCACTTCAACCAACCTTATTTTAAGCCATGAACAAGAATTTTCGCCTCCTGCCAGTTGTCAAGGGAGCGACAATCGCCAATTTCCGCCCCCTTCCCCTTGTCTAAGGAGCGGCAATATTCACTTTGTCTCTCTGGAGCCCTCTTTAGGGGGGTGAAAATATCCTCCAACTACCCTTCCTTGATTTAAGGATCAAGATTTAAGAGGTATTTTGGGAGATTATCTCTACCCTTCGAATCCTCTCCTAATCCATACCATCTTGAGTATGTCAATCCTCTCATGATCCTTGATCCTCTTATGATCCAAACATTTCTCCATGGTGATTTGGGATCCCAAATCCTATAAATGAAGCTCCTATCTTGAATCCCACAGATGGAAAGTATGCTCGGAGATGTCATCCTTATGTTATCTTGATTCTCAAAGGGTTCTGGAAGGGAAGCTTGGAGGAAGTGTTGCCACAAGTCAGGTACCATTGTACATGCATCTGTATGGCTTCCATTAATATAACTTGGACTATTTCTCCCATATATGTGTTAATTTACATGTATGCTTACTTTGTTGCATTCAAAGTAAGTAGGCTTCTTTATGCTTGACTTGCAGAAGGAAGGTAGCCTTTTGTGTTTTCTCTATAGGACTTACTCAACTTTGGAGCATTGGATATCAAACATAAAGGCTAGAGCAGCGAGGGAAACCGTCAGTAAGGAGGTAAGTCATTTACTCTCCTTCACTCTTCTTCTTTCTTGTATTGTTGTATGCATATAGCCTAGGTCTAGGTGAAATTTAGAGTCCATTTGTTTTGATTCTATCTTGGGTTAGGGATCTAGGGAACCTTCTCATGTCCAAGAGGGATTCTACCTATCCATAGAGAGAATTTCCTAACACAATATTGTAAATCTTAATGGTGTATTTCCTGTTCTGTATTGTTTTATTTAATTTCTACAAAATTAAATTATTAAACATTATTATTGTTTATACCTTTATTTTAAAAGTACTATAGAAGTTTAAGAAATTATTTTAAGGATGTAAATGATAAGTTATGGTTTCTTATGTTCTTATTGTTATTTACAAGTACTATTTAATATCAAAAAATGAATGTTATTAATAGATAATAAAATTGTTAGGAATATTATTGTTTATAAATATGTGGTTAATGTTTTTAGGGAGAAGTATCCCGTAAATAAACAAAGTATAATGGAGAAGGGGATTCTACTCCTGGGTACATACCCTTAATTTCCATGTGTATACAATATCTTTTTTTTGTTTGCTCGAATCTCCCTGACTTGTGAGAGTGGCCTGTGGTCTGAGAAACCACGACCCAGGGGCATTTAAGCCGTCAAAACCACCTGAGGATCGCACCTAGCCTAGACCACACTAGCCTCAACTTGACTTGGTTTTTGGGTGTCACTTCCCAACTAAGCCACCCCTAAGGAGAATTGAACTCAGGTCACCTTGTTGACGAGACCCACACCTTAACCAAGTGAGCTAGTGAAAATTGACCCATATGTATACAATGTCATATATGTTATTATTCTACTTGTAATCTATCTATATATATATATATATATATATATATTATAAACCAAACGAAGAACGGAATAATCATCACAACAAATATTGTATAACTTAATACATTCTGAGAGAATCCTAAGGGTTTTGATCCCCTTACATAAGACAAAGTAATATATAATTTATCAACCTACTTCACAATCCCAATAGTTACTCAAAGGTTAAACTCTATGGATACTCATATTTATCAACACAAACAAAATAATATTCATTTACAAATGCACTACAGAACATATAAACTAATGTATGTTTCAAGGTCGAACCTATGGGGCTCGAAACCTTTGTTTTTATAAATAAATAAACATTAAATATAGCATTATTAATGCTCTGTCGACTGTGAAAATCCTCACAGCAGATCTAAGAGATGATGTGTACCTCACAAGAGTAATTATGATTAACCAAGAAAATAGAAGAAGAGTGATACATGCAGTATAATGAGCAACAGAATAATATGGTACAGTAGAACTCAGATAGAAGCAATAATACTTCGGTCATACTAGATTATTAATCACAAATGGACATATAAATAATACAATGCATGAGGAATTCGAATGCCTAAGGTGGCAATTCGAATTAGCCTTCATGGAGTGATCAAAGGATCACTGGAGTGTCATCGGAGCACAACTAGGTGTCCTCATGATCATCGGAGCGCAACTGGAAGTCTTCATCATCATCAGTGGAGTCATCAATGCTCAAGTAACTGTCAACCATCAGTCAAACTAACTCTGGTAGGTGTAACTGAGTGTAACTCAATGTAACTGAGTGTAACTGAGTGTAACTGAATGTAACTGAATGTAACTGACTCTAACTGAGTGTAACTGAGTGTAACTAAGTGTAACTGAGTGTAACTGACTGTAACTGAGTGTAACTGAGTGACAACTGGACTGGTAGGTGAAGGAGGGCGAGTTGCTCCCTAAAATCAAGGAAGAAGGGCGCATTAAGAAACTGGAGGGATAAAACTGAATAGTGAGAAGCTCCTGGGGGCTGGCTAACTGAGGGCTAGGTGCTGGACTGATGACTGGGATGCATGCAAACCCTAGAATGCATGCAAACCCTAAAAGGTGCATGCATGACTGAAAATGTAAATGATTAAAATACTGGTGGGACTAGGATGGAGTATAGGAATATCCTAACACCCCCCCTTAATCCATCCTGGGCCCTGGTAACTAAGACCAAAGGTCACCCAATACAATGAATAATAACAATCAATAAACCAAGGAAGTGGGAAAATTTCATGGGAAACATACCCCCTCCTCAAAAAATAGACTGTAAGGCACACATAAAAAATAAAAGCTCCAAACTCAAGCATGTGTGATGCTTGGTCATATGTTTGGAGGTATCTTCTTCTTGGGAAGAAGTGGATCATGCTCAAAAAGCATGTGCTTGTACTTGCTCTTCAGATCGAATGTAATGAGAACAAATCCAACAGTATTAGAATGATCCTTGAACCTGTGATTCGAATCAGCTGAGGTAGGATCAAATTTTTGAATGTGCATATAGTCCTTTGTCTTCTCCTTCTAACCACCATGGGTGAGATTATGCCAAAAAGAACTATTACATGTTTGCTTGAAATCAAAATCAGATTTAAGACTTTCAAAACAGTTTCTTGAGATCTCCTTTGAACCAGCAGGGGTGAGATCAAAACTATCATATGCATGAGAAATTTTCCCAAGCAGTAATTGCTTAGAACCCAAATTAGATACAAGACTTGAATCATGGCTTCTTGAGATCTCCTTTGAACCATGAGAGGTGAGATCAAAACCAGTAGATGCATGAGAAATTATCCCAAGCGAATGGCAATGGCCATATTCTTCAATGACCTTCTGAAAGCATGAATTTATGATCATATAGTAGTATAAAAGAGATGTTTGCTGAAGAGGAGCGAATGCATTACCTCCATTAGCTGATTTGACCTCTAAAATAATCATGTGATCATGATGCAAACCAACAGACTCTGGTGCAAGATAGGATTTAGGACCTTCTGCAATATCTAGAGTGTGAGCTGGCACAGAAAGAGAAGAAAGTTTGAGCATGAGCGGAGAATGTGCAAGTTCTTTGTCAACAACTTCAATATGAGATGATACTGGTTCATGATCTGAGAGACCATCAAGAGGAGCGAATGCATCACTTTGTTTTCTTTCGAATGGGTTGGGACCAAGTCCTTCATTCTCTCTGCCAAATTTTCCATCCAGGTGAGCCCATATCTCTTTTGGAGTCCATAACTCTCTTGGAATTTCAACACCATCACGGTATTTGAATTGGAATCTCTGGTATGCACACAAAGAAAACATTATTGCTGCAAAGTGCATGTCTCTTTTATTTAACCAGTCAATCTTCTCTTCAGGGGATTCGAACTCTCTTGCAAAATAACAATAAAAAAAGATCATGGATCTTCAAGTCTGCTATCATTCTTGGTTTCCATTCATCATAGTTGAGTGGATCAAGAGGAGTAATTCCTGATGAATACATTGAAGCTGTAGAGGACCTGCAAAAACAATATAGAATAACTGCAACTGCTACTGCTGCAAAAATGCAGAAACTGCTGCAACTGCTGCACTCGAAATCTTGGTAATAACCTGCAAAAAACTCTCAAGAATGGAGATAAACAATTCTCTCAACATGCTCTGATACCATGTGAAAATCCTCACAGTAGATCTAAGAGATGATGTGTACCTCACAAGAGTAATTATGATTAAGCAAGAAAATAGAAGAAGAGTGATGCATGCAGTATAATGAGCAACAGAATAATATGGTACAGTAGAACTCAGATAGAAGCAATAATACTTCAGTCATACTAGATTATTAATCACAAATGGACATATAAATAATACAATGCATGAGGAATTCGAATGCCTAAGGTGGCAATTCGAATTAGCCTTCATGGAGTGATCAAAGGATCACTGGAGTGTCATCGGAGCACAACTAGGTGTCCTCATGATCATCGGAGCGCAACTGGAAGTCTTCATCATCATCAGTGGAGTCATCAATGCTCAAGTAACTGTCAACCATCAGTCAAACTAACTCTGGTAGGTGTAGCTGAGTGTAACTCAATGTAACTGAGTGTAACTCAATGTAACTGAGTGTAACTCAATGTAACTGAGTGTAACTAAGTGTAACTGAATGTAACTGAATGTAACTGACTCTAACTGAGTGTAACTGAGTGTAACTAAGTGTAACTGACTGTAACTGACTTTAACTGAGTGTAACTGAGTGACAACTGGACTGGTAGGTGAAGGAGGGCGAGTTGCTCCCTAAAATCAAGGAAGAAGGGCGCATTAAGAAACTGGAGGGATAAAACTGAATAGTGAGAAGCTCCTGGGGGCTGGCTAACTGAGGGCTAGGTGCTGGACTGATGACTGGGATGCATGCAAACCCTAGAATGCATGCAAACCCTAAAAGGTGCATGCATGACTGAAAATGTAAATGATCAAAATACTGGTGGGACTAGGATTGAGTATAGGAATATCCTAACATCGACAACATAGGATTGAGCCTTATGGCCTAACCTTCATACACACAAGCATGCATGAATCTTTAAACAAAGTACAAATAAAATAGAAATCAACCAAGTCGAGGATGGGTTAAACCCTATTGCACGCCTTACTAAACTCATACTGCCAGTCTTACATGAAAAATTACATATGGAGGATGAGCAATTCGACAAAGGAATAGTGCAGATTTTGTAGCTAGTGTTAAACTCTTGTATTGCATAAATCAAGTCTTGACCATGGCACGAAGAGGTGAGATCGCTAGGTCATACGACCCACTTCCCTCGCGTTGAACATCAACCTGAAGGTTAAAATATATGTGTTAGCTACATAACGTAGCTCGGTAAGCCACGCCCGTGAACCTTTACTCCCATCCAAAAGAATCACATTACATTTCATCGAAACTATTAAATTTTCATGCTAATCTATGTCAACAATGCCACGATACGTTGGGTTAATCGTTGGCTAAGGTATATATATATATATATATATATATATATAGTGTTAAGTAAATATGTAAATAATGTTGTTATAAGAATAGTTATATATAATAAAATTAACCATGGATAGTTTAGGATTAAAAATTATATTGTTACTTATAACATTATTAATGTATGATGGTTAAATTTAGGGAGAATCTATTAGAAGCAGTAAATCTATAATAAAAAAAATTATAATTATATAAAAAGGTTTTAAATATAGTAATATTATATTTATTCGATGTATATTTTATACATTAACTCTGTAATTGAATTTAATTTGGATCTAGTTTTCCTCGGGACAAATTATAGACAATCTAGTTAACGTGGAGATAATCTCAGTTTTAGACAAAGTTTAGAATGTGTTTAAATCACTTTAAGGCTTAGATAAATGATGTCTTTATTAAATTTTATATATATATATATATTTCTTATGGTATTTTTGGAGTTGTGACAACTTAGTTTATTCCCAAATCCAGTATGCTTTATGAAATCCTGTCTAATACTCCTCGAGTAGAGGTTGATCCAACAAAACCATTTCCTGGACCAAATGTCGATGGTGTGATTGGTTCAACAGTTAGTGTTGGATCTAGCTAGGGTATGCACCTCGTAGGTCAAAATTCACTAACAGTTGCACTGAACAACATGTGGAACCCTAATCCCAACCCTCCCTCGAATCTTCTGATAGTTTAGACAATCGGTCCTAAGGGCAACCAACATCCTGGAAGGATAAAGAACAAGAAAAATAAAATTGGGAATAAGGGTAATAACAATGCGAACAATCACAACAATCAAAACAATAATGCTAGTGGGGGAAAGAAAGAAAAAAGTAAAATGAAATTTCTCTGCTTGTTATACAAGGAAGATCACCTAACTTACGAGTTCCCCAAGATGGACATGGCTCAGAAATTATTGACGCAACAGGAAGGTTCCAAACATTAACATGTTGTATTAACAAACCCATTTTCATAGTTGCGGCAAAATATGATTGCTATGGCTCGATATAACCCTGTATCCTCACAAGGGGGAAATCAGGGTGCCTCATCTCAAGGGGGAAACATAGGCCAAATTCAAGTCTTCATGTGCGAACGGGATATTAACCTCTAGACTAGAAACAAATCCTACGATACATCTCCATCTGGATATAAGGGTAAGGAAACTTCTGAAACTGATGTAGCCTCTCCATTGCACTTAGAGAAACCAATAAATGTGTTTTAAAAAAGGCCACATATAACCCTAACACGTGTGCTACCCAAAATTATAGCATAGTGGAATATCTGGCACAAGCTACTTGTGCAATGTCCACTCTCGAGGTTCTACAATGTTGTCCAACCCAACACAAAAACTTGCTCTCATCTTTAGGAACGTTCGATCCCACAAATAGTCAGGTTATGGATTTTGGTTGCAAAAATTGGAAGCCTTTATCACCCCATCACACAGCTTTCCACATCCAAGTAATTTATGGAAAATACACTATACACTGCATGGTTGTTGATGAGGGTGCCTCCATTTCTATGATGTCACTATCATGATGGAAGGCCATTAAATCACCTAAGGTAGTTTATCCTATCACGATGTTAAAGGATTTTGATGGCCACTTGTTCAAACCTCACGAAATAATCATGGCTCTCCCAATAGAGTTGGGGGGGGCAGTTAATTTGGGAGTGGAAGTGGTTGACTCTCTACTGGATTATAACTTGTTACTAGGGAGAAGTTGGACCCAGGTAATTATGGCTATAGTATCTTCAATCTTTCGTATCACTAAGTTTCCTCATAATGGGAATATTGTGACCATTAATCAATTGTGATTTTGTACCAATGGTTCCAACCATAAAAATGGTTCCAATATCCCCTTGGTTATCCATTTCGTGAAGGATTGGGAGAATGTCGGTGTGGTTATGTACCCTACATTGATTAGAACTTTTAATCTGTACCCCCATCCAACCTACATGCAAATGCAACCTCGATACACGCAATATCCACTCTTTCCATGACTTCTGCTCCTAAGGTGTCTCAGTTTAAAACTCTATATTTTAATGACCCTTGGAAGTTGCTAGCTGCTAAAGTTGGGTGTAGTCGGTCGAACTAGGCTTTGTCTGCAGCCAAAATATCTTATGAGACCACCATTTCAAATGAAGCAGACCATGCTGGTATTCATTCCATCGTGTAAGCAAATTACTGGTATTAAATGCCCATTTGGGTTGTTAGTTCTTTTCCATATCATGAACCCTTAGACACAGTTTTTCCATATGATGAAGCAATTCTTGAGACAATGTCATTAGGGTATATTCCTTGGAAAGATATGCACCAACATGCATCATTTCTTCCAACTGAAAGCGACCTTATAATTAGCATAAATGGAATGTTAGGAACCCGTGTCAACCCTTCTCTTTACTATGTTAGTATATTGTTGTTGGACGCATATGCTTTGTAAGTCGTCCCGTAGTATTTGTTGATCCATAGTTTATATTAGCCCATAGTATTGACCCATAGTATTGGACGCATATGATTTGTAAGTCGTCCCGTAGTATTATATGTCCCATGGTTTTGACTCATAGTATTGGGCATAGACTTAGTATATAAGTGTGTGTTGAGGTCATTGAAGGCACCGTGAAGTTAATTGTATTGAGCTTGCTCAAAGGAGGTTGCCCCCTCGAAGTGGCCCGTGATCAATATAAAAGTGATTCTGAGTTATGTTATTTCTGATATCTTGTGTATTTGCATTAATTAATTATTGCAGGTTCTTCACATCTGGTATCAGAGCACTTTCTTGGGCTCGTTGGGTGGAATTTCTACCAAATTTTTTTTTTTGCATCTGTTGCAAGTTCAGATCTGGGGATAACCCCTATCCACTTAACTATGGGAAGTACTTGGGTATAAGCCCTAAAACTCATTGTGAGGAGTACCACAGGAACCCCAAAGTAGCTGGTCCATTGAGAGGACCTGCCAGCAAAAAGGGAAACAACCCCTACCTGATTGACTAGTTCCCACCCGTGAGGTAAACCAAGAGCTGTCGTTTGTGGCAAAGTGGTTATCAGTTTTACCTGAGCCGTGGAGTGAGGGGTACTGCCCTAATACGCAAGCCGTCAAACAACATTGGTGGCCGAGTGAATCCCCTGAACCGATAAGAAGCCGCACATACCTGGGGTCCATATCTATTTTCAGCTGAACTGTTGTCGATCACTTCTGCTCTAGATCCAGCCATTTCAGATCTATTCTGAAATTCGTTCCAGATCCAGTCACCGTTTCAGATCCAGCCGTTTTCGATCCCTTCCGCACCATTGCAGATCCATCTATTGACGATCCCTTCCGCACCATTGTTGCCAATCCATTTCTGAAAAGAAAAAGAAAAGAAAAAGAGTATAAAATTCTGTTTTTCGGCCATATCTCCCTTGTTTCAACTCTATTTTCCCTGAAACTTCACTGACATCCCTGCAATCCCATTCTACATATTTCATTCCTGAAGACCCTATCCCAAATTCCACTTCCCAAGACCAGAAATCCCACATTTGTCTATTTTTAGGGTTTGCCATAACTCCTTCAATTTTCACCCAAACGCCTTCAAATTTTGCCACCGTGTTCCTTTCCTAATTGTGCTTCGTTGTCCCTCTCTACCAAATGTTCTCATTCTTTCACCCCGCTTCTGAAATCCCCATTTTTTGCTTCCCTATCCATCAGAAAGTGTCCAAAACCTAGTCAAACCCCAATTACCCATTCGAGTTTTTCCCAAATCCAAATCTTCCTTTTCTAAATAAGCTTTGTTTGTGTTTTTCTATCCATCCCCCCCCCCCAAAAAAAAAAAAAAACTCTTGGTTGTGGTTGTCACCCGCGCAGGAGCAAAAACCATGGAGGAAGCACTTGCAACCATCCAAACCAAACTCCAAGATTTGGATGAAAGTTTTCTCAGCCTCCATCTTCAACATTTAGCCATGAACAATAACCGACAGCCAGAATTGTTTGCAGCCACCGGGTTCTCTTCTTCCAGCAATTTTCGTAGGCCGAAGCTTGATTTTCCTCGCTTCAATGGTACTGATCCGACTGGATGGATATACCGAGCAGAACAATATTTCAGTCTGCATAATACTTTTGATGTCCAGAAAGTTCCACTTGCATCCTTTCATTTGGAACAAGAAGCCCTTCAATGGTACCGTTGGTACATCAAAGCTCATCCCGAGCCAAACTGGACAGACTTTTGCCAACTCCTTTTGCCACGATTTGGTCGTAGTGCTTTTGATGACTTCACAGGAGCACTCACTAAACTTCACCAAATTGGCACAGTGAGAGAGTATCAGACAGAATTTGAGAAACCGGTCAATCACACAGAAGGATTGTCTGATGAATTCTACAGGAGTTGTTTTATCAGTGGTCTCAAGGATGAAATCTGCTCAGAGGTCAAAATGTTATGTCCCAACACAATGATGGAAGTCCTAGGGTTGGCTAAGTTGGCAGAGGACAAGATCGCAACTCAACAACGCTCCAAACCCACCTTTGTTCCCTTCAGAAATATGAGTTCACAACGACCTCCCATCATGCCTGCTCCTCAGCCAACTCCTATCAAGCATTTGTCTGAAACAGAGATACAGGCACGCCGAGAAAAAGGACTTTGTTATAATTGTGATGAGAAATTCACTCGGGGACATAGATGTGTTCAACAAAAGCTCTATCTCTTGGATGTGGATTCTCCGCCTGCCTCAGAACTTGATGAAGAAGCTCCAGATACAGTAGATGATCAAGTCGACATTCAACACCTGCCTGTTGACACCCCATCTCAAGACGACCCACCCGAGATCTCTCTCCATTTTGTAACCGGCATCACCACCCCACAAACAATGCAAGTCAGGGGATACTTCAAGAAGCTCCCTCTTACCATACTCATTGATTCCGGTAGCACTCATAACTCCTTTGACCCTCGGATTTCCAAACAGGTTGATTGTTTTGTCCATCCTTGCTCCAACTTTGAAGTCATGGTTGCCAATGGGGGCACCTTACCTTGCAAGGGGAAGTGTCACAATGTGCGTATCTCTATGGAATATTATAACCTGCACTTTGACATGTTTTCCTTGTCCTTGGGCGGATGTGATGTGGTTTTGGGCGTTCAATGGTTACGCACACTTGGCCCCATCTTATGGGATTTTGCGAAACTTTGGATGCAGTTTTCAGTCAATGGGGCACAACACAAATTAATGGGCTTACAACCAGGGTCTCTCCGCATCATTAGTTCACATCGCCTGGAAAAAATCCTTAAGAAGAATTCACATGGTGTCATCGCTCAGCTCCATTCCATTCAGATGCACCCATCAATGGTCTCCACTACTTCCTTGGATAGATATGCAGGTGTTCTTGCTGAACCAATGAGCGTGCCGCCTTCAAGAGACCTTTCCGATAAGAATTTAGTCGCATCTACCTCTCAGCAGGAACTGATGGCTATTTTGCATGCAATACAGAAGTGGAAGCCATACCTATTAGGGAATTATTTCTGCATCAAGACTGATCTCCAGAGTCTAGAAAATTTTCTGGAACAATGGGTCTCCTACCCAACACACCTGAAATGGGTTATCCCTATGCGATCACTTACAAGAAGGGTAAGGAAAATATGGTGGCAGATGCTCCTTCTCACACAATTGATGACCCAGTTTCTCTTACCGCTCTTTCTCTGCTTGTTCCAAATTGGTTGCAATATGTTCAACAGGGCTATCTCTTCTATGAACTCCATGCTTCTTCATCAGCAGGGCACTCTAGGTTCTTCAAAATGTATGACCGGGAACAAGGTAACTTCTTTTGGCAGGGACTGAAAATGACAATTCAACAAATGGTGGTTGACTGTGATACTTTCCAGGTCAACAAGGGTGAAACGACACTCCTTTCAGGATTGCTCAAACCCTTGCCCATCCCTACACAGCTTTGGCCAACTATTTCTATGGATTTCCTAGCAGCGCTCTGGTGGTACAATACCACATCTCAAAGGACACCATATGAAGCAGTCTATGGACAGGCACATCTAGTTCTTCTTCCATACACCCTTAGCAGCTCCCCAGTTCAGGAAATTGACTCGGTTCTTCGAAACCACGATTAGATTCTTCTCATTCTGCAAGACAATCTTCACATGGCCAGAATTCGCCTGAAACAACAAGCTGATCAGCACCATTCTGAGCGCATTTTCCATGCAGCTAATAGGGTTCTTCTTCATCTACAGCCTTCCAAGCAATCCTCCCTGACACTCCAAAGGCGTCAGTGGCCCGAAATGAAAACCGAGGATGCTACCCGGGGAACCACTCCTTTAGATTCTGCAGCAATTTCTCCAACCAAAGCTTTGAGGACAAAGCTTTTTCTAAGGGAGAGGGGATGTTAGGAACCCATGTCAACCCTTCTCTTTACTAAGTTAGTATATTGTTGTTGGACGCATATGCTTTGTAAGTCGTCCCATAGTATTTGTTGATCCATAGTTTATATTAACCCATAGTATTGGACGCATATGCTTTGTAAGTCGTTCCGTAGTATTATATGTCCCATGGTTTTGACTCATAGTATTGGGCATAGACTTAGTATATAAGTGTGTGTTGATGTCATTGAAGGCACCGTGAAGTTAATTGTATTGAGCTTGCTCAAAGGAGGTTGCCCCCTTGAAGTGGCCCGTGATCAATATAAAAGTGATTCTGAGTTCTGTTATTTCTGATATCTTGTGTATTTGCATTAATTAATTATTGCAGGTTCTTCACATGGAACTTTTAAACCAAGTCCTATGGAGTGGCATGGGTCCACTGGAACTTTACCTGCCTAATCTCTTGATTCCATAGCGCCTTGGTTTTTCTTCCCAATATGTAGACTAGTTGTACTAGAAAATACCCTCCTGATTCCACTTTAATCACATTCCAATCAATCACATGATTAGAATCAAGTATATGCTTTTTCAACAAAGATACATGAAATACATCATGCACTTTTATGCAAGCAAACAATGCAAGCTCATATGCAACAGAACCTATCCTAGCTATGATCTCAAAGGATCCATAGTGTCTTGCATAATGTACATATAGTCTATAGCCCCATAGCTATATCACACATTCCACATGAGCATTAGTAACTTTTAGTTATGACTAGCTACAGCATAGATACTATTCCTTAACATAGTAATTACAAGCATCAAGCTATAAAAGCATATTCCAACCATTAACATTGACTCTTTACAATCATCAAGACATATGTATTGATGTTATAGATGCCAAGCCTCACCCAATGATAACACATAGTACTATCATGTCCTTGCTAATCAAGCCAAGTTGAGCCACATAACACTATTCATTTATCAATCATGCCTTTACACAAGAAGGATGACCATCAAGCATTATTACAGGATTAAGGACTAGACTAACAAGCCACATAAGCATTATTCCTATAGTATTATCATGGCTATATATGCTATGCTATATTTTTATTATGCATTCATGTGCATCGTGTTCAATAACCATTAGAACATCACGAGTTATCATATACACCCATGATGTACATTGCCTTCATAGTACTATCATAACTTAAATGCATTTATGATGATGTCACCCCCCTCATACTGGCGACACCTATTCACATGATCATAAGATAAATACACAAAGTGTATGCATATATAACATAACTACAAAATCACATACTTACGTAACCATATGCATACCTATAACCTGCATGGACAATATGTACTAGTGCCAAGTGCATCACAACAACATGATCACATGCTAATGTATACAACATTATTCATTCTACCAACACATACAATCTTGTGGATACCAAGCTAGGAAAAACCAACAATTTACATAAAATCAGAAAATGTAAGGAGTACATATACATCCTAACAAGTCTTTTAATGCATCAAGGCCAAAACTTAAGAACACTTGACCAATTAGGGGCAATTGGGTGTCCAAGTTCCACGTTCCACCCAACCGTAGCACTCATTTGACATATACTCTTTCTGTTGTGAGGACACCCCCGAGCTGGGAAATGGTTCCACTGGGACCAAGGGAAGACATAGAATTCTTCCCAAGAATTCTTCTCATCAACTGGACACCAAGTCCACAGCCATCCCAGTCTAAGAAACACAAGGATCTACTTAGATTTGAGCCTTCATAGGTAGGGTACTTAATCCTACTTAATATACATAAATAGGACAAGGGAAGCAATCCATTCCAATCAACTTATCATGCCAACAAACGTAGTTAACACCAATCCATTAGCTTACCAAGCATTAATAATGTACTTTACCTCATGAGGTTCAATCCCTTATCCCACGCAAGGGACTTAACAACAAAAGCAACATGCATGACAATTCACCCATAGCCAACCAAATCATAGAAATTTTTCCATGCATACATATGCATTCAAGCACAGGAAAAGGGCCAAGCCCTTGCTTCCCAAACCCTATACATGGACAAGAATTATTCCATCACAATCTCAAATCCAAGCAATGTCCATGTAATGCTCCGGCCACAAGAACATTCATGTGCACAGGGAGGCAATGCCTAACCCTGAATAAACCTTTACCGGACATTAGTATACATTTGGTGCATAGAAGGCCACTGCCTTCAATCTTCAACATATTGTGATGATAACAACAACATACATAAAATCCATTGCACCCAAAAGACTCGTATTGAACATATCATTACCACTCAAGGAAATGCCTTATCACTGCAAACACATAGGAACAAATCCAATACAAGATCACAGATGGGAAATACCCTCTTCCCTGAGCATAGAACAACACTATAAAAGAGTCATCAAGGGCATATCCCTCTCTTCTTCTACAATATCCCATTTACCATTAGGATGAAGGTCATGGGGCTAATCCCTCTATTGCACTTCTTGTAATAGAAAGCTAAGCACACATGCCTTTCATCAAAGAACATTGTAATACTTAAGTAACTACCAGTTTCAGAGTCACCCTCTCTACAAGATCATGGAGGGAAAATCCCTCTCTTCGACATTAATATATCTAATAGATCCTACACATGGTACATATAAATGCAATTACCCATCCATCCAACACATAATACATATGTATGCAATTTCTTGCACACGCATGACATATACTACAAGTATATAATAAAATTATCAAGATAAGACAATGATAGGGCTGCACCCTTTCTCTACCATCATATGCATCTCATTATCAATCCACAAGCATATTAGACATACATATGCATTACATCCAACTAAAGATGGGCATAATCCCTCTCCTGCAAACCATGCCAACACAATTTATTATAGAAAATAATCAATCCAAGACAACGGTGAGAAGAATAGGCCCTTCACCACCATACATATATAATATTTATATATGCAATGGAAAACAATCGAGGGGCTGCACCCTCCACATGTATATATATATATATATATATATATATATATATATATATATAAAGGATACACCCTCCAAGAGGATCACCCTCATCCATTCTCTACACTCAATAAGCAACATCAATATATATATATAGGATCCCAAAGGCCATGCCCTTCTCATCAAGCACAGGTTTTATTTAATTATAAAATCAAGTCAAGGCTATGCCTTCAAAAATTCTCAAGCAGTTGTAATTACAAATTAATTACAAACGGAAATACCCTCACTAGATGCATCAAGCAATACAATGAATTACAAAGGGTGGGCCCCTTATCATTTGCAAGAAGCCAAACAATATAATAATCTAATATTATATCATTATGCGATATATTACATATCAATACGTATATATATAGCAACTTACACACATTGTGTGTGTGTGTGCGTGTGTGTGTGTGATATATAATATTAATGCAACTTACACACAAATACATCATATCATTAACATATATATTTAACAATATACCTAATACTTATTTACAATTATATATATATATATATATATATATATCATATAATTGTATATAGATAATATTAATGCAACTTACACACAAATACATCATATCATTAATATATATATTTAACAAAATACCTAATACTTATTTACAATTATATATATATATATATATATATAAGTTCAATGTATTATATGTAGTGTGTGTTATGTATGAGGGGTTGGACTCTCCTCAAGAGGCTGCTCCTCTCCCTCACTCCCAAAAACCAAGACCAATACAATCATTTAGACATGAAGAATGAGAAACCAGTGGAACTGGAATGGTTCCCTATTCCGTCCAATAGAAGTAACCCCAAACCACTAGGCTCTTCTTATTTTTAAATACAAATTCAACACCCTCTTTTCAATTCCTTGTTATGCCAAAATAAAAATAAAATAAATGTGAAACCACTCTTTGGACAAGTGGCTCATTATGTACCCCCAAAAATAGATAAGGAGAAGAATCTAGAATAATTAAATGAAACATGCCACATATATTGAAAATAAAAATAAAAATGAAAATGGAACCACCAGTAAGACAAGTGGCCTATTTCCCCAAAATAGACAAGGAGTTACTCACATACATTGAAAAATTAAAATAAAAAGGAAAATAGAACCACCATTAAGACAAGTGGCCTATTTCCCCAAAATAGACAAGGAGTTACTCACGTACATTGAAAATAAAAACAAAAAGGAAAATGGAACCGCCATTAAGACGAGTGGCCTTTTTCCCAAAAATAGACGAGTTACTCATCAATGTTGTTGAACACATCAAATACATTGAGAGGGGGGGTGAATCAGTGTAACATCAATTCAATTAAATCTTTTTGTTTTTTGTATGTCGCGGTTGGTATGTATAATAAACATTGCACTATAAAACAATAAACATCACATTCTAGAGACACTAAGATAAATTTTGAATATTTGATAGATTTTTCAGTACATTAGTCTCAGAAGACACCAATCTTTGGGTTTCTCGGCACCAACTGAGAGGTGAGGGATTAAACCCTCGACGCAAGACCCAGCTTGTAGATGGAATCCAACCTATCGTGAGGAATCAAATCCTAGGTGCAAGACCAAGCTTGTGGACAAGATTTAACTTGTCAGTTGTTCTTGGCTCAACCTGATAAGTATGCCGTTCAACTCTATTTTGGCTTCACTAGACTTCGATTGAGTAATTCCTTTATTTTTTTATGTCAACATATTCTAGGTACTACTTATTGTTTTTCTTGTTACTTCATACTTTGCTATGATTATATAGATTCATCCGAAGCTTCGATCATTTGCTTCCTCCTATGTCTTATGAATTTTACTGAATAGATCTGCACTCACTCCTTTATGCATCTTTTGAATCTTCCTTGGCAGGGATAAGTTTTGGACTTCACCAAACTCTGCTTCTATGAGCAAATGCAAACTTATCTTTGTTCTTGATTATGATCAAACAACTTCGCACCAAACTCTGATTCTATCTTCCATTCTTTTGTGATTTACATTACTGCAATTCACGACTTGGCTATGTAATTGATTTTGATAACTTCGCACTGGACTTAGTTCATGTCTTTCATTCCCCTTTCAGAATGTTACTTGGATATACATTGGATATGTTTATTCTTTCGCTCTCCTTTTGATCCACGAGTCATTGACTCCTCCTAACCCCGAAAAATTAAAACTTCAGATATCCATAGTCGCACCCACTCGCCCACACAAAGTACATTAGTCCTTCTTTATTTGTACCATTCCTAATGTCCACACAAGGTCTGACGTGTTTATCTTATTTTCTTAATTTAATCAATTGACCACAAAAATTATCTGAAGAAGAGGGATTTTGTACCACAACAAGGGCTTCCTTAACAACGATTGTTCGAGGAAGAAGGATTTTGTACCACAACGAGGGGCTCCTTTAAGTCGGTGAAACCTTTCCTTTATTCAACACTTTGTTGGCTCGTCAGTTGTACTGCACACTTTGACATGCATACTTCGACATGCACACTTCAACGCACCATGTGCTTGTCATATGTATTTACCTCTACTTATCCACTATCTTCACACTTTGACATTTGCTTGATATATGCATTGTCTGCCATTCTGGTTGTTTCATTT
Organism: Larix kaempferi; assembly: GCA_027924585.1. Classification (NCBI taxonomy): domain Eukaryota; kingdom Viridiplantae; phylum Streptophyta; class Pinopsida; order Pinales; family Pinaceae; genus Larix; species Larix kaempferi. Next base: position 82,904,857 of record BSBM01000001.1, read on the forward strand.
GGCATCGATGTGTTGAAACTTCTCAACTAGTGTTACTAGTTACTATATTACTATTTGGACCTGGGAATATGTAATCTCCTACTAGATCTCCACTACTTATACGATATCATCATAGATCTGACCATACATGATATCCTAGGCTCTCTGGAACTACTACTACGATATTTCCCATGCCCATGTAGTATGGTCCTAATCTAAGTAAGAGTGGTTCATATATGATGTTGGCATAGATACGTGTTAACCTATGCAATCTTGACTATTTACTATATGAACGAGCCATGGATAAATTGAACCTGCCTAAATCCCCCCGCTAGTTGCAGCAGCCACTTGCTTTTTGTCACTGCATGCTTCTTTGTATCCTTGTTCTATATACTGGCTTCAAGGTCAACACCAATCCCAACAATCTCATATTCCAACATCATATCTGACAGAACCAACAAGGCCAACATCCTTTTTTACATAAATCATTGAATCCAACCTTTTGACATTTAACCTTATGTTTGGCATCATTGACAACATTAAGTTTAACATCATATTTAACATCAATGACAACATTAAGTCTAACAGTATCCCCCTTTGTCATTAATGGAAACACTTCGACTCTTCTGCTATTATACTCTTCTACTTCTGTACTCCCCCTTACTACGTGCTTCTAATTACTTATTACTTATTACTTAGTCCCCTTGTCTTTATTTCTCCCCCTTTGACATCAATGGAAAAGGTCTCCTTATCTAGGTTATGTTTCTCTTGCATTACTACTCCCCCTGATTGTAAGCATCAATCATATTTTTGCTCCCCTAAGTTTATGGTTACATATATATCGATAACTTGCTGACCTTTACTAGGTTATGTTCTTTTTGAGACCTTGCTGCAAGAACTACCTTTCTTATCGATCATTACAAACTTCTACTTTTCTTTATTCAAATGATCCTTCATTTCAATCTTGATTTTCAATTACATCATTTTAACTGATCCATTTGTTACGTAGCTTAGTGATTTCAGAATTTTCGGGAATTTGCACACATCAATTGATCTTCGAGCTTGGTACTCTTGGAGCAATTTCGAAAGATACTCGGTGAAACCAAATTTGAACAACAAACTTCATTGGATACTAAATTACGTCTATCTTTACGAGCTACTATACTTGAAGAACAACCTTCGCCGGATATTGAACTGCACCTATCTTTATGGACGCCTGGATTCTATTTTTCAGCACTTTCTTCGAGCGTTACTGGAATTTTGACTTGTCCTTTAATAATCAAATTGTGTCCATGAATAGGGAACATGATGAACTTGCCAATTATGACATGTTTCCAATGTATATACCTTTTTAACTTCTACGACAACAGTTGTATCCCTTTTTACTTCTGGAACAGCTTCTATGTATTGTAGATAGTTTTGCTAATTGAAATGTATGTAAATTTTGAGACAGCAACTCTTATATAATATAAATTTTTATTATCTTCGTAGCAATGTGAATGGACCATGATAGTATTCAAATGTCTTCTAACTTCGATTTTCCTTTTATCATAAAGATTCAGTACATTTTTTCCTTGAATTCATGCATTATATATAATCCTCTTTTAAACTCGAGGATCTTCATGTAATATTCTAGAGATTAGCATGAAGTGCAACAATATTTCGTTGCCTTTGTACTACCGTCATCTGCTTTGACACTATATACCATTGGAGTTTTTTGTATCCATATTTGAGAGTATACAAGCTTATATGAATTTATCTTTTCATGTTGCACAGTATCACTTCTTCTTTTCGTCCATGAATTATCAGTCTTCTTTCATGCAGTATGTGGTATGGTATTCGTTGAATATCTTGCTGAGCTTTGAAAAAAAAAATATTTGTGTCGAAAACCATCACATACATAGCATCTTATGGTTTGACAGTATTTTGCAGTGTGTCCATAATGGTTGCATCTTAGGCACTTAACTGTATTTTAATTGTTGAACCTTTTCCTACCATCATTCATACATTCCAAATATCTATGTCCATATTCATAACAAGAAAAGAAATATCCTCTAAAGAAATTTCCATACCTGGACTGAACTTTCTTTGATGTCATATTCCGTTCTAGGTTGTACTGATAGGACAAGCTTGCCTGGTGTAGTTCCTTTTGAATTATTTCTTCATATATTCCCTTGTTGGTTGAATTCAAGGCATGTTCTTATTCTATGACTTCATTTGTTCCTTTTGACCAGATCAAGGTGCTTTCATCGTTCCTAGCCTTTTCAATGGTCTTATTGTAGCCAAGACCAGTTTGTTGTTTGGCGACCTTTGGTTTTTTAATATCTCATCCATAATTGATGAACTACTCTTATGATTGAATTTGACATTTGTTTCCTCAGTTCTTATTCTAAATTCTTTCACTTCCAACTTGAGACTATGACATGTGCCTTCTTCCTCCGTTAGTTGACTTCTCAGAACTTCCTCTCTTCCTTTGGATTCCTCAAGTTGGATTTTCAACCCACTAGCCAATTTTCTTGAATCTTCCAAAGCTTCTGAATTTTTGTCATATGACTTCTGCTTATTTACTTCTTCTGTCATAATAGAAATTTCTACTTTCAAGTTTATGATTTCATATTCTTTGGTCTTTAAGGATTTTACACCTTGATTCTTCATTTCAATCATTGCTTTGGTAACTTCTTCATGCTCTTCTTGTTCCTTTCTTTTGTATTCCTTAAGCAATTGTTGTAACAACTCATTGTTCTTCTATGCTCTTTCCATTTCATTTAAAATGCACATGATTTTACTTTCAAGAATATCTAGGTCATCCCTTGACACTTTGACATATGACTCATATTCTAACCCTTTTACCTCTCCTAGTACTACTAAAACATCTATCTTAAGCTTTGTTATATCTTGTTCTTCATTTGTAACAAAGCAGTCATCTTCACTATTGGAACTAATGCAGTCTGAATGTCTAGGGGAGTACATACCTTCATCAAATTCATTCTTGAATTATGCTTCTGTTGAGTCTGAGTATTGCGTCTGGTCTTTGCACAAGTTATATTTTGTGTTGTTCGCTTCGACATGATAGAGATTCTCCAGCTTGAGCCATAATTCTTTAGAAGATGTACATTGTCCCATTTTTTCCTTGAATTGATCCGATAAGTTGTCGAAGATAACCTTCATTGATTTTGAGTCATTTTTCTTGGCTTCCCTTTTGGCTAATTGTTTTGATCTGTTTCTTACAGTGGTGGATTTGCATGCAATTGTCTCCCAAACACCTGGTCCTTTTTTTCAAATATCCTTTCATTTTTTATCTCCAAGAAGAGTAGTTGTCCCATCAAATAAAATAGCTTCGCTTGTAATCGACATTGATTACTCATCCATTTGTGTTCTCAAGGATCTCCCTCCAGTCGTTAACTATTTTATGGAGGAACTGGGATTTGATACCAATTGTTGAACACATCAAATACACTGAGAGGGGGGGTGAATCAGTGTAACATCAATTCAATTCAATATTTTTGTTATTTTGTATGTTGCAGTTGTTATGTATAATAAACATTGCACTATAAAACAATAAATATCACACGCCATAGACACCAAGTTTAATTTTAAATATTTGATAGATATTTCAGTACATCAGTTTCAGAAGACACCAATATTCGGTTTTCTCAACACCAACTGAGAGGTGAGAAATCCAACCCTCGGCACAAGACCTAGCTTGCAAATAGAATCCAACTTTTCATGAGGAATCCAATCCTCAGTGCAAGACCCAACTTGTGGACAAGATTTAACTTGTCCATTTTTCTCAACTCAACCTGAGAAGTATGCAATTCAACTATGTTTTGGCTTCAATATACTTCTATTAAGTAATTCCTTTCTTTTCTTTATGTCAACCTATTCTAGGTATTGCTTCTTGTTGTTCTTGTGAATTCATACTTTGCTCTAATTAAATAGCTTCACCTTGAGCTTCGATCATTTGCCTCCTCCTATGTCTTATGAATTTTCTTGAATAGATATGCACTCACTCCTTTCTGCATATTTCTAATCCTCCTTGGCAGAGATAAGTTTTGGGATTCAACAAACTTTGCTTATGTGTGCAACTACAAACTTATCTTTGTGCTTGATTCCAATCAAACAAATTTGCACCAAACTCTGCTTCTGTCTTCCATTCTTTTGTGATTTACATTACTGCAATTAACGACTTGGCCCTGTATTTAGTTCTAATAAATTCACACTAGACTTAGTTCATGTCTTCCATTCCCCTTTCAGACTGTGACTTGGTTGTACACTGACTATGCTTATTATTTCGCTCTCCTTTTGATCCACGAGCCATTGATTCCTCCTAACCCCGAAAAATTAAAACTTCAAATATCCATAGTCTCACCTACTCGCCCACACAAAGTACATTAGTCCTTGTTTATTTATATCATTCCTAATGTCCACATAAGGGTTGATGTGTTTATTTTATTTTCTTAATTTAATCAATTGACCACAACGATTATCCGAAGAAGAGGTCTTTGTACCACAACGAGGGCTTCCTTAACAACAATTGTCCGAGGAAGAAGGATTTTGTACCACAATGAGGGGCTCCTTTAAGTCAATGAAACCTCATCTTTCTTCAACACTTCGTCGGCTCATCGATTGTACTACGTACTTTGTCATGCACACTTCGACACATTACTTGCTTGTCATATGTATTTACTTCTACTTATCCACTATCTGCACATTTTGACATTTTCTTGATATATGCATTACCTGTCATTCTAGTTGTTTCACTTGCTTTCTGTTACTGGGCGCCTCTTTGTAGTCTTGTTCTATATATTGGCCTCAAGGTCAACACCAATCCCAACAATCTCATATGCTAACATCCTATCTGACAGAACCAATAAGGCCAACATCCTTTTCGACATAAATCATTGAATCCAATGTTTTGACATTTAACCTTTTGTTTGACATCAATGACAACATTAAGTTTAACATCCTATTTGACATCAATGACAATATTAAGTCCAACAAATGTAACCACTACCATCCAAGTAGCATAAATAGGCCTATAAAAGCACACCATCAATAGAAATCCAAAAATCCATATAGGGTATAAATGCCACTTAATAATTATGGTTTTAATTGATAATAATAAAACTATATCATCTTAATAACTTAGCATTAAATTAATATTGATAATAGTACATATTATTTTCCTTCTAGAAAATAATAAGATATTTGTTATTAAATTAATAATGACAATTATTTACTTATCAATTAATAATCATATTGCTTACTTATCATTAAGATAAGAAATAATAACTTATCTCTATTATAGCAACCACAGATTATTAACCCATTCTTACTATAGGTCATACGTGCATTAAGCACTCATTAGATGCCATAAGGTCTTCATTGCTTCGTTTGGGGTTTAAAATTGTATTTCAATAACATGCTCATTCATTAATTGATATAACTAGGGTTTCAATGTGTTCATTATCAATCATTGTTAGCACATCACAAATATCTTTCATAGCATATGCATCATAATTTTGAAATCAAACACACTGAGTTTCTAATTTGTAGAAGGCCCAACAGTCGCAGAGTTGAAACCTATGCTTTGATACCACTTTGCGATGTCCCCAGCCCCTAAACCAAGGCCCTGGTCGCCACAAAACCCAAGGGAAGGTTGAATCAAGGTAATGCATAGCAGAATAAGGTCATATAGGGCTAGGCCAACATGCCAACAAGCCCATTTAAAATAATACAATCAGCTTTTTAAAAGACAATGCAAACTTGCAATGCATATCCTTTTCCCATATGCACATACTATGCAAGGTAAATGCGAACATAAATGTGAACATATCTAAGCAATATATCAACATGTATCTAAACATCAAATATCATATCTAACACAGCCATATAAGTCATCAATAAAATCAATTATGTAAGCTACCGTAAACAATATAATTAAACAAATCTACAGGCTACCAAATCGATCATTTGAACAGTATTAAAAATTAGCTCTACTAACTGCCACATACATCCATAATAACATAAACAAAACCAGATATGTAGGTTTTCATCTACATCCATATAAACAAAAATAACATCGGATCTCATAATCGTCACCTACAACGATATAATTCATAAGCAAATCAGATCCATAAGCACATATATAAATGTAAATTTATGTAAATAAACACATAATAAAATAATCATCTGATTAAGGGGAAAATGGCTTCAACATGACAACATTCCACCTAGCCATAGACACAGTGAATTCAATCTATACTTGAACAGGTCACCCCCAAGCTGAGGTCATGGATCCACAAGCAGAGGTAATCTCAACCAATAATAAGGTGTGTTCTTTTTCAACACTGCCAACATTACCACACTGAAATGACTATATCTCGGCCATGGGTGTGTTCTTTTTCAACACTGTAAACACTACCACACTGAAATGACTATCACTTCGAACATATGGAATGGGTCTAATAACCCATAAATTCTTATAAATAGGCAAACTAGAACATATAGTTGCACCCTTCTCACCACTGTGAGGAAAAACCTTGCCAAAATTAAACAACTATATCTTAGCCATTCGGAAATCTTTTTCAGTGAGAAAAAAGTGTACCTTACTGGAAACATCACTCTAGATTCAATGGTACAGGTCTCATAACCCAGAAATTCTCAAAAGTGGTCGAACCAAAACATACAGTTGCAATACATTTCCCTCAAAGGAAACTCAAGGCATACATCCTAAGAAAGCACAATACAATTCCATCACAAGAAACTCGAGACACACAAACTGAGAAAGCACAATACATTTCCATCACTGGAAACTCAGGACACACAACCTGAGAAAGCATAATACATTTCCATCACAGGAAACTCATGCCACGCAACCTCAAAAAGCACAATACATTTCCATCACCGGAAACTCAAGCCATAGAACCTGAGAAAGCACAATATTTCAATAAAATCTATCTAGGAAACACTCTGGCATAGATCAGGCATAAAACTATACCCAAGACACACCTTGGCATAGAGCAGTCTTCATACCTCAATACAAGGCCTTCAATCTCTTAAATCTATTTAGGAAACAATCTGGCATAGATCAATCTCCAAACTCTATCCAAGAAACACTCCACCATAGGGAAGTCCTCCAAGGAAATCCATACAGGAAACACTCTAGCATGGACAACATTCCCCAATTCGCTAGAGGTTCCGCAAAAGACAAAATATCCCCCAATGAAGCCAATCTGAATTCTCTTATATCCATTTGAATCCATGGGTAGAAACTAACTCAGGTTAACTGGAGAGTAACCATATTAACCATACTAGTTACTGGAAGCTTCTCCAACTTCCACTTTGACCATTTGAATTCTCATGAGAGAAACTCGAATTCCAAAGAGAGAGAATCCAAACCTCCCAATCCAACTAGAATTCAAGTGGAGACCACTCAATCATGAAGGGAAACTTGAATTAGGTGGAGAGAAAGTTGCACAAGCAAGGGATTCCTTCTCGGAATAGAAAAAGAGGAGTTACACATTTCTTTAGGTTTCAAGTCTAACCAACATAGGCTAAAATAATAAAAAAATAGGAAACAAAGAGTGTTTTTAGGGAGAGTCACAACTCCTATTCCCCAACCCCTTCACATGTGGAACCCATGACTCCCTAGCCACATTAGTTGTCCATGTTGAGCTAGTTATTTAATTAAAATCAAATAATAATAATAATGTCCATAGTCCATAGTCCAGGCACCTAGTGCCACATAACAACACAAATAAGAATCACAACATATGTCCAGGGGCTTAACACACTAGGGGCATTATAGCCAACTTGTGAGTTCAGGTGGAGTGTCTCTTGGCCCGGCTACTAACAATATTGCAGAGTATAGTGTCGTGATCTAGTTGATGTTGGAAGCCATTATTAGGGGTATCTCACATCTAACTATCTATCTAAATTCACAGTTGGTAGTGTCTCATTTAAATGGTATGTATCATGTTCGATGTCTTGTATTGTTGCGTAAGTTTTTAAGAATTCACTTATTAGAATGAAAATTCGATTTCATTACATATATACATGTTCCTAGAAGATGCAATCATCTAACTAATATGCTAGCTAATCATATATTAGATAGACATTTGTACCATATTGAATAAGCACACATATGAAGAATTCACAATCTCTATACAAAATATAAATAAGCCAATAAAGTCATCATCCATGTATATAAAAGTAGGTCAAAGAGTACAAAACTATGTGAGTCTATCTCCAAAACATATATATGAGTTCCCCGTCATAACTATGACTCATAGTACAAGTAGGGGCATAGCCCTTAAAAATGTCAATACATATCCAATGACTACAAAAGTCTCTCCTAAAAGACTATTATCAGTCCAAGGAAGTTGGAGTTCTCTCACGGTGTCATGTCCCAAATTTGGCATTGGGTCACAATGGCCTAATCACATTGGCCATATTCATTAGAGTTTGTCAAATTGATGCTAAAGGTCAAATAATTTCCAAGGAGGGAAATTACTAGTTTCCTAGGTTTGGGGTGGAAGCTTTGGGATTGTGAATAATGGGGATAATAAATGATGTTGGAACATTAGGATGGCATAAATATTTAATAAAGGAGATAAATAAATATATACAAGTGAAAATCAAAGTGGCATTTGATCATGAAAACACATGGAGGAAGTGGGACCCACACAAGCTAGAATGTATGTGCCACATGGCATCCTCTTCTTGCAATTTCGAATCTATGGGAATCCTAATGTTATTGGGATGAGTTATAAGGCCAATAATACTTGTCATGAGTCAATGAGGTCGAAATATAGAGGAAGCATAACTCCCATGGAAGAGGAAGAGGCAATTTGGAGCTAGTGAGACACTTGGGCTAGATTCCCTAGCTCTATGACAACAATGATGAAGATGTTATGACACCTATGACAAAAATCAAACCTAAAGGATTGCATATGACATATATGACATGTCAGGGCTTAAAATAGACTCCAAGAGGGTGCTCAAGGGTGTTAGGGTAGCTAAGATGCTTCCACATGTGATTTGGTGGAAATGGGAGACTATGAATTGTTGTACAAGTGGTGTTCTTTGGAATCTCTTCCCAACTTGAGTTGGCTTGAGTCTCTTGGAAGGAATTCGACCCATGGAGGACATTAGAAGTTTATAAATGTAAATAAAAAATAATGAAACCATCTTTTGATCATTTGTTAAATTTGCAATTGCATTTGTGTAGAGGGAGAGCTAGTGGATGACTAGTTTCTTGCCTTAGCCAATTTCGAGGGTGAAAGATTCCCATCCAAGTTGGTAATTGGAAAGGCCATTCAGACCTTTCATTTTGATATTTAATGGAGTCTTTATTTTTAGGTTTAATCTACATGGCAGCTCATGTTTTCTTCTATTGCAGCTCACTCCTTCAACCATTTCCAATTTTGATGGCATATTCTTGATCCTTGAGGGAGGGCGTTTTTGGTGAGATATTGTACTCTTTGGGGGAGATTATAATGCCCCATTTATTTTGTAATATGAATTAAATACTATGTTATTCATCTCCAAAAATTTTCAGGTCTAAATTCCAAGTATAAATGTGTAAATCTCATTTTTAATGAAAGAACAATACCATTTCCCCACTACCTTGTTGTGAACCAATGTAATGCTGATGATTTCGAATCAATGGATGATTCTATGATAAATTTGTGATTAATATACTTCCATGGATGTATTTTACAAGTTTCATGCACTGTACTTGAGCATTTGGAGTATTTTTACTCAGTTTAATTGCATTGGGAGAAGAAATAGTGTCATTTCCCCAAGGGTCGAATGGGTGATTTTTGCAGCTGAATGGGAGAGGGTTGGGACAGATATAATAATAAATTAATGGTGCACATGAGACCTTAATAACATAATTAATACATTCCCCACCGCTTTTCATAAATTTGAGTGGGTTTGGAGGCATTTGGGAAGCCATTTTCAGTACTTACCCCAGGGGGATTTGAACCCTAAATTACTAGTAAAATTGCATACTTGGTACAGAATCTTAAAAGAGTTTGCAGAGGTATTTTGGTGGCCATATATCATCCCTGAACATCATATTCAAGTCCTAATATCATTAATACACCTTCCTTGAAGATTTGAAGGCATTTGGAGTCAATTTGAGACCCAAAGACCAATACTAGTCAAAGGGAAATTACTAGTAAAGTTCCCTACATTGGCCAGAATTGAAAGAGGATTTGCAGAAGTATTTTAAAGTCCCAAATCATCCCTGAAACACATATTTATGTTCTAAAATCATCCATATACCTTATCAGAATATTTGGGAGCAATTGGAGCAATTTGGGGACCTAGAGCTCAAAATTAGTCAAAGGTCTAAATTGGGGAAAAAGTGAAAAATTGCCATTTTAATAAAATGCCTAACAAGGGACATTATAGTGGTATCAGAGCATGGTACTTGCACCTGTGGATTAGGTACATACATTCAAGAATAATTGGAAGCCATGTCTTACTATTACAATGAATCCTATGAGTACAGTTCTTATGAGGAATATGCAGATGCTTATGAGCAATATGAAGCAGAATGTGAATGGTACGAGGAAGAGGTGCCATCATGCAACACTTCTTACAATTTCAAGAGAAATGAAGATTATTCTTATGACTTTAAATCTGATGAATATGAATGTGTCACACCAACCAAGGATAATTCTATGAGTGAGTTCCAAAGATGAAGAGCAACATATAAAACCTTGCCCCAACAATATCAAAAATATCAAGAATATCTTGCTTCAAGCAAAAATACACAAAATGCAATGTCTTTTGAGTACTATGCTGAACATATTTTTTAAAATAGGCCCAAAAATGAAGATGTGGATTTAGTAAAGAAAGGTTTATGCCCTTCTTCTAATGAACCTTGGAGTGAGTATCATATATGTGTGCATAAAATTATGTCCCACTTGAGGAGAGCTTTTGGGAATTCTTCAAAAAGAGATTCCAAAGATATTGATCATAAGGAAAACAAGGGGCAAAATGCATCATCTTGATTGAAGGATAAAAATGAAGAGACATCACAAGAGCATGAAGAAGATTCTATTGAAAATATGGAATATCATTTCGAGACACCTTCTAGCTTAGACATGAACCAAAGAGCATCTACTGATGGATGCTTAAACTATGAAGCAGTACCTACTGATGGATGATCTCACCTCTATGTTGGTGACATAGAGATCACTTTTGAAAGTGTTGTTTCAATCCCAAGTTCCATTAAGCATGATAATGAAGACCTTGTAAAATTTGAAGAAGAACCAAGATAAACTTCCCCATCACCACTTGAGCTTCATGAAGTTGGTCCAAGCAAAAATGAAGAAGATGAGGAGGTTCATTTGCAAGAGCCTCATTTTCTTGAAGGGAGCTTAAAGATGAATGAAAATAAGATCCAAGAGTCCCTCAGCATTCTCAATGACACTCAAGCATTGGTGTCAAATTCTTGTTGGAGAGCTACTTCATTGGAGGAAACATCCTTCCTTGAAGACATGGAGAAGATTCAAAGAGCAATGTGCCACATCAAAGGTACTTTCATGTCTTTTCTTTTTTATAGAAACCATTTGTTTGAGCTTAATGAATTGTTGCATGATGCATACTTGAAGAATAATGAGGATATTCTTAATCTCACAATTCAAAATGAACAAATTCTTGAAAAGTTGCAAGATACTTGTTTTTCCTCCTATGTTTCAGATTGTCAAATGGTAGATTGTTTGGAGGATTCTCATGACATGGTGGATCATGAAAAATATGGAAATTTGAATGTGCTTAATGTGTTTGAAGATGAACTTGAAGATATCCAAACACTTGATGTGGTGGAAGAGGAACTTGAATTGTCTATTGATGAAGGTTATGCAATTTTTAAAGAAGAACATGATTCCTCTACATTGGAACCAATCTATGACAAAGGTTTCACACTTTTCAAGGAGCTGCATGATACTACCCATATGGATCCTTCCCATGATGAAACTTCTGCATTTTTTTATCATTTGGGTGAGTTAGTTCATTCTCCTACATCCTACAATTCCATGTTTTGCAGCATTAGTCTCAATGAAGTATGGGTGAAAGGGTTCTTTTTGATGGTGCCACATGAGGAGTATGGAACTCCTAGATTTACCTTTTATGATGACATGGTTGGAGAACATTCTTATTCACATTTGCAGTAGCATTCTTTGTTATTTTATGATGATGCACATCTACACGGATGCACCTATGATATCTATTTGAGTCACTTGAAGACTCATGGTTTTTCTTGCTCAACACTTGATTCATTTGATGTTGGAGGAACTTCATCCAACACTTGGGTGAATAGATTTATAATGGGAGGATATTTTTGTTGGAAGCTGTTAGGATATTCCTATACTCCATCCTAGTCCCACCAGTATTTTGATCATTTACATTTTCAGTCATGCATGCACCTTTAGGGTTTGCATGCATTCTAGGGTTTGCATGCATTTTTCATGCATCCCAGTCATCAATCCAGCACCTAGTCCTTAGTTAGCCAGCCCCCAGGAGATTCTCACTATTCAGTTTTAGCCCTCCAGTTGCTTAATGCGCCCTTCTTCCTTGATTTTAGGGAGCAACTCGCCCTTCTTCACCTACCAGTCCAGTTGTCACTCAGTTACAGTTGCATACACTCGGTTACACTTAGTTACACTCAGTTACAGTCAGTTACACTCAGTTACATTGAGTTACACTCAGTTACACCTACCAGAGTTAGTTTGACTGATGGTTGACAGTTACTTGAGCATTGATGACTCCACTGATGATGATGAAGACTTCCAGTTGCACTCCGATGATCATGAGGACACCTAGTTGTGCTCCGATGACACTCTATTGATCTTATGATCACTCTGAGAGGCTAATTCGAATTGCCACCTTAAGCATTCGAATCCTCTCTACCATTGTACTATTTATTTGTCCATACTGTGATTAATTAATTAGTGTGTGTGAAGTATTTGTGAAAATCCTCACAGCATATCTAAGAGATGATGTATACCTCACAAGAGAATAATGGATTAAGCAAGAGAATAGAAGAAGAGTGATACATGTAGTATAATGAGCAACAGAATAATATGGTACAGTAGAACTCAGATAGAAGCAATAATACTTCGGTCATAATAGATTATTAATCACAAATGGACATATAAATAATACAATGCATGAGGAATTCGAATGCCTAAGGTGGCAATTCGAATTAGCCTTCATGGAGTGATCAAAGGATCACTGGAGTGTCATCGGAGCACAACTAGGTGTCCTCATGATCATCGGAGCACAACTGGAAGTCTTCATCATCATCAGTGGAGTCATCAATTGTCAAGTAACTGTCAACCATCAGTCAAACTAACTCTGGTAGGTGTAACTCAGTGTAACTGAGTGTAACTGAATGTAACTGAATGTAACTGACTCTAACTGAGTGTAACTGAGTGTAACTGAGTGTAACTGACTGTAACTGAGTGTAACTGGACTGGTAGGTGAAGAAGGGCGAGTTGCTCCCTAAAATCAAGGAAGAAGGGCACATTAAGCAACTGGAGGGCTAAAACTGAATAGTGAGAAGCTCCTAGGGGCTGGCTAACTAAGGGCTATGTGCTGGACTGATGACTGGGATGCATGCAAAATGCATGCAAACCCTAAAAGGTGCATGCATGACTGAAAATGTAAATGATCAAAATACTGGTGGGACTAGGATGGAGTATAGGAATATCCTAACACCCCCCCTTAATCCATCCTAGGCCCTGGTAACTAAGACCAAAGGTCACCCAATACAATGAATAATAACAATCAATAAACCAAGGAAGTGGGAAAATTTCATGGGAAACATACCCCCTCCTCAAAAAATAGACTGTAAGGCACACATAAAAAATAAAAGCTCCAAACTCAAGCATGTGTGATGCTTGGTCATATGTCTGGAGGTATCTTCTTCTTGGGAAGAAGTGGATCATGCTCAAAAGCATGTGCTTGTACTTGCTCTTCAGATCGAATGTGATGAGAACAAATCCAACAGTATTAGAATGATCCTTGAACCTGTGATTCGAATCAGCTGAGGTAGGAGCAAATTTTTGAATGTGCATATAGTCCTTTGTCTTCTCCTTCGAACCACCATGGGTGAGATTATGCCAAAAAGAACTATTACATGTTTGCTTCAAATCAAAATCAGATTTAAGACTTTCAAAACAGTTTCTTGAGATCTCCTTTGAACCAGCAGGGGTGAGATCAAAACTATCATATGCATGAGAAATTTTCCCAAGCAGTAATTGCTTAGAACCCAAATTAGATACAAGACTTGAATCATGTCTTCTTGAGATCTCCTTTGAACCATGAGAGGTGAGATCAAAACCAGTAGATGCATGAGAAATTATCCCAAGCGAATGGCAATGACCATATTCTTCAATGACCTTCTGAAAGCATGAATTTATGATCATATAGTAGTATAAAAGAGATGTTTGCTGAAGAGGAGCGAATGCATTACCTCCATTAGCTGATTTGACCTCTAAAATAATCATGTGATCATGATGCAAACCAACAGACTATGGTGCAAGAGAGGATTTAGGACCTTCTGCAATATCTAGAGTGTGAGCTGGCACAGAAAGAGAAGAAAGTTTGAGCATGAGCGGAGAATCTGCAAGTTCTTTGTCAACAACTTCAATATGAGATGATACTGGTTCATGATCTGAGAGACCATCAAGAGGAGCGAATGCATCACTTTGTTTTCTTTCGAATGGGTTGGGACCAAGTCCTTCATTCTCTCTGCCAAATTTTCCATCCAGGTGAGCCCATATCTCTTTTGGAGTCCATAACTCTCTTGGAATTTCAACACCATCACGGTATTTGAATTGGAATCTCTGGTATGCACACAAAGAAAACATTATTGCTGCAAAGTGCATGTCTCTTTTATTTAACCAGTCAATCTTCTCTTTAGGGGATTCGAACTCTCTTTCAAAATAACAATAAAAAAGATCATGGATCTTCAAGTCTGCTATCATTCTTGGTTTCCATTCATCATAGTTGAGTGGATCAAGAGGATTAATTCCTGATGAATACATTGAAGCTGTAGAGGACCCGCAAAAACAATATAGAATAACTGCAACTGCTACTGCTGCAAAAATGCAGAAACTGCTGCAACTGCTGCACTCGAAATCTTGGTAATAACCTGCAAAAAACTCTCAAGAATGGAGATAAACAATTCTCTCAACATGCTCTGATACCATGTGAAAATCCTCACAGCAGATCTAAGACATGATGTATACCTCACAAAAGAATAATGGATTAAGCAAGAGAATAGAAGAAGAGTGATACATGCAGTATAATGAGCAACATAATAATATGGTACAGTAGAACTCAGATAGAAGCAATAATACTTCGGTCATACTAGATTATTAATCACAAATGGACATATAAATAATACAATGCATGAGGAATTCGATTGCCTAAGGTGGCAATTCGAATTAGCCTTCATGGAGTGATCAAAGGATCACTGGAGTGTCGTCGGAGCACAACTAGGTGTCCTCATGATCATCGGAGCACAACTGGAAGTCTTCATCATCATCAGTGGAGTCATCAATGCTCAAGTAACTGTCAACCATCAGTCAAACTAACTCTGGTAGGTGTAACTCAGTGTAACTAAGTGTAACTGAGTGTAACTCAATGTAACTAAGAGTAACTGAGTGTAACTGAGTGTAACTAACTGTAACTGAGTGTAACTGACTGTAACTGAGTGTAACTAGACTGGTAGGTGAAGAAGGGCAAGTTGCTCCCTAAAATCAAGGAAGAAGGGCACATTAAGCAACTGGAGGGCTAAAACTGAATAGTGAGAAGCTCCTGGGGGCTGGCTAACTAAGGGCTAGGTGTTGGACTGATGACTGGGATGCATGCAAACCCTAGAATGCATGCAAACCCTAAAAGGTGCATGCATGACTGAAAATGTAAATGATCAAAATACTGGTGGGACTAGGATGGAGTATAGGAATATCCTAACAGTATTATTGCTTCTATCTGAGTTCTACTGTACCATATTATTTTGTTGCTCATTATATTGTATTGTTCACTCTTCTTCTATTTTCTTGCTTAATCATAATTACTCTTGTGAGGTACATATCATCTCTTAGATCTGCTGTGAGGATTTTCACATGGTATTAGAGCATGTTGAGAGTATTGTTTATCTCCATTCTTGAGAGTTTTTTGCAGGTTATTACCAAGATTTCGAGTGCAGCAGTTTCTGCATTTTTGTAGCAGTAGCAGTTGCAGTTATTCTATATTGTTTTTGCAAGTCTTCTACAGCTTCAATGTATCCTGAATTAGAAGAAATCACTCCTCTTTCTCTATTCAACTATGATGAATGGAAACAAAAAATAATAGCATATTTAAAGAGCCATGATCTCTTTGATTGTTATTTTGAAAGAGAGTTCGAATCCTCTGATGAGAAGATTGACTGGTTGAATAAAGGTGACATGCACATTGGAAGAATGAAGCTTACTATGTTGGATTACATATTGCTCCCAATCATTATTGATATTGAAACTCCAAAAGAGCTATGGGCTCACCTGGATGAAAAATTTGGCAGAAATAATGAAGTATTTGGTCCAAACCCCTTCAAAAGCAAGCAAAGTGATGCATTCGCTCCTCTTGATGGTCTCTCAGATCATGAACCAGTATCATATCATATTGAAGTTGTTGACAAAGAACTTGCAGATTCTCCACTCATGCTCAAACTTTCTTCTCTTTCTGTGCCAGCTCACACTCTAGATATTGCAGAAGGTCCTAAATCCTCTCTTGCACCAGAGTCTTTTGGTTTGCATCATGATCACATGATTATTTCGGAGGTCAAAACAGCTTTTGAAGGTAATGCATTCGCTCCTCTCTAGCTAACTCCTCTTTTATACTACTATATGATCATAATTCCATGCTTTCAGAAGGTCATTGAAGAATATGGCCATTGCCATTCGCTTGGGATAATTTCTCATGCATCTACTGGTTTTGATCTCACCTCTCATGGTTCAAAGGAGATCTCAAGAAACCATGATTCAAGTCTTGGATCTAATTTGGATTCTAAGCAATTACTGCTTGGGATAATTTCTCATGCATATCATAGTTTTGATCTCACCCCTGTTGGTTCAAAGGAGATCTCAAGAAACTATTTTTAGGTCTTAAATCTGATTTTGATTTCAAGCAAACATAATCTTTTTGGCATAATCTCACCCATGGTGGTTCGAAGGAGAAGACAAAAGACTATATGCACTTTCACATATTTGATCCTACCTCAGCTGATTCTAATCACAGGTTCAAGGATCATTCTCATACTGTTGGATTTGTTCTCATCACATTCGATCTGAAGAGAAAGTACAAGCACATGCTTTTTGAGCATGATCCACTTCTTCCCAAGAAGAAGATACCTCCAGACATATGACCAAGCATCACACATGCTTGAGTTTGGAGCATTTATTTTTATGTGTGCCTTACAGTCTATTTTTTTAGGAGGGGCTTTGTTTCCCATGAAATTTTCCCACTTCCTTGGTTTATTGATTGTTTTTATTCATTGTATTGGGTGACCTTTGGTCTTAGTTACCAGGGCCCAGGATGGATTAAAGGGGGGTGTTAGGATATTCCTATACTCCATCCTTGTCCCACCAGTATTTTGATCATTTACATTTTCAGTCATGCATGCACCTTTAGGGTTTGCATGCATTCTAGGGTTTGCATGCATTTTTCATGCATCCCAGTCATCAGTCCAGCACCTAGCCCTCAGTTAGCCAGCCCCCAGGAGCTTCTCACTATTCAGTTTTAGCCCTCCAGTTGCTTAATGCGCCCTTCTTCCTTGATTTTAGGGAGCAACTCGCCCTTCTTCACCTACCAGTCCAGTTGTCACTCAGTTACAGTTAGATACACTCAGTTACACTCAGTTACACTTAGTTACACTCAGTTACAGTCAGTTATACTCAGTTACACTCGGTTACACTTAGTTACATTGAGTTACACTCAGTTACACCTACCAGAGTTAGTTTGACTGATGGTTGACAGTTACTTGAGCATTGATGACTCCACTGATGATAATGAAGACTTCCAGTTGCACTCTGATGATCATGAGGACACCTAGTTGTGCTCCGATGACACTCTATTGATCTTATGATCACTCTGAGAGGCTAATTCGAATTGTCACCTTAGGCATTCAAATCCTCTCTACCATTGTACTATTTATTTTTTCATACTGTGATTAATTAATTAGTGTGTGTGAAGTATTATTGCTTCTATCTGAGTTCTACTGTACCATATTATTCTGTTGCTCATTATACTGTATTGTTCACTCTTCTTCTATTTTCCTGCTTAATCATAATTACTCTTGTGAGGTACACATCATCTCTTAGATCTGCTGTGAGGATTTTCACAGAAGCCACATACTTTGTTACATCTTTATGATTCTCACATTCATGGATGTATGGGTGAAACTTATTTGAGTCCTTTGAAGTCTCCTTGTTTTTTATGCTCATTATTTGCTTCAAATTTTAGTGGAGATTCCTCATTCACTTCTTGGATGAAGGAATACATGGCTGAATATTTTGATGCATATCACATCCATTTGGAGCAGCATTATAGGACATGGGATCCTCACCTATGTCATTGGAGAAGATTTGATGGGTCACTTGAAGATTGTATACACTTGGAAAATGGTGTTGTACATGCTTGGAGGTATAAGCACTTTCATGACTCTTTGATGAAGCATCTCCTTCATGTACATTTTCATTATGTTGTTATGTACTTTGATGATATATATTTTGTACTCATGATGTTTGGAAGAATGCATACAAGAAAATGGGATCCAGGAATCCTCTTATCTGATGGTATGGGTTGGAGAGCACTCTTAATTGTTGGGGTGCAATACAAGCAATGGGACCCTGGGATCATTTTTGTTTCATTGGTTTCAATTTTTTTGGGAAACAAGTAGTATGGGGGACGGATTCCCCACTTAATAAAGTGATTTTAATCAAAGTAGTGCAGCAGCAAGCATGGTGGTTCCTCTCTAAAATCTTCATGGAAACTCAA
The DNA here is from genome assembly GCA_027924585.1 of Larix kaempferi. Taxonomy (NCBI): domain Eukaryota; kingdom Viridiplantae; phylum Streptophyta; class Pinopsida; order Pinales; family Pinaceae; genus Larix; species Larix kaempferi. The sequence goes on from BSBM01000001.1 coordinate 82,923,898, forward strand.
AGACTCAAGGTTGGGCAATTCAATGGCAACTTCAAAGAATTATACAGAAAGCAGGTTCTTCAACACCCATGTTTAAAATTGCTTGAGGACAAGCAATATTGGGAAGGGAGGATTTTTCATGTCCCAAATTTGGCATTGGTTCACAATGGCCTAATCACATTGGCCATATTCATTAGAGTTTGTCAAATTGATGCTAAAGGTCAAATAATTGCCAAGGAGGGAAATTACTAGTTTCCTAGGTTTGGGGTGGAAGCTTTGGGATTGTGAATAATGGGGATAATAAATGATGTTGGAACATTAGGATGGCACAAATATTTAATAAAGGAGATAAATAAATATATACAAGTGAAAATCAAAGTGGCATTTGATCATGAAGACACATGGAGGAAGTGGGACCCACACAAGCTAGAATGTATGTGCCACATGGCATCCTCTTCTTGCAATTTCGAATCTATGGGAAGCCTAATGTTCTTGGGATGAGTTATAAGGTCAATAATACTATCATGAATCAATGAGTTCGAAATATAGAGGAAGAGTAACTCCCATGGAAGAGGCAGAGGCAATTTGGAGCTAGTGAGACACTTGGGCTAGATTCCCTAGCTCTATGACAACAATGATGAAGATGCTATGACACCTATGACACAAATCAGACCTGAAGGCTAACATATGACATATATGACATGTCAGGGCTAAAAATAGACTCCAAGAGGGTGCTCAAGGGTTTTATGGTAGCTAAGATGCTTCCACATGTGATTTCGTGGAAGTGGGAGACTAGGAATTGTTGTACAAGTGGCGTTCTTTGGAATCTCTTCCCAACTTGAGTTGGAATGAGTCTCTTGGAATGAATTCGACCCATGGAGGACATTAGAAGTTTATAAATGTCAATAAAAAAGAATGAAACCAGTTTTTTATCATTTGCATAATTTGCTATTGCATTTGTGTAGAGAGAGAGCTAGTGGATGACTAGTTTCTTGCCTTAGCCAATTTCGAGGGTGAAAGATTCCCATCCAAGTTGGTAATTGGAAAGGCCATTTAGACCTTTCATTTGGATATTTAATTGAGTATTTATTTTCAGGTGTAAGCTACATGGAAGCACATGGTTTCTTCTATTGCTTCTCACTCCTTCAACCATTTCCAGTTTTGATGGCATATTCTTGATCCTTGAGGAAGAGCGTTTTTGGTGAGATATTGTACTCTTTGGGGGATCTTATAATGCCCCATTTATTTTTTAATATGAATTAAATACTTTTTTATTCATCTCCAAAAAGTTTCAGGTCTAAATTCCAAGTATAAATGTGTAAATCTCACTTTTAATGAAAGAACAGTGCCATTTCCCCACTACCTTGTTGTGAACCAATGTAATGCTGATGATTTCGAATGAATGGATGATTCTATGATAAATTTGTGATTAATATACTTACATGGATGTATTTTACAAGTTTCATGTACTGTACTTGAGCATTTGGAGTATTTTTACTCAATTTAATTGCATTGGGAGAAGAAATAGTGTCATTTCCCCAAAGGTCGAATGGGTGATTTTTGCAACTGAATGGGAGAGGGTTGGGACAGATATAATAATGAATTAATGGTGAACATGAGACCTTAATAACATAATTAATACATTACCTACCTATATTCATAAAAATGAGTGGTTTTGGAGGCATTTGGGGAAACCATTTTCAGTACTTACCCCAGGGGGATTTGAACCCCAAATTACTAGTAAAATTGCATACTTGGTCCAGAATCTTAAGAGAGTTTGCAGAGGTATTTTGGTGGCCATATCTCATCCCTGAACATCATATTCAATTCCTAATATCATTCATACACCTTCCTTGAATATTTGAAGGCATTTGGAGTCAATTTGAGACCTAGAGACCAATACTAGTCAAAGGGAAATTACTAGTAAAGTTCCCTACATTGGCTAGAATTGAAAGAGGATTTGCAGAAGTATTTTAAAGGTCCAAAAGCATCCCTGAAGCACATATTTATTTTCTAACATCAACCATATACCTTATCAGAAGATTTGGGAGCAATTGGAGCAATTTGGAGACCTAGAGCTCAAAACTAGTCAAAGGTCTAAATTGGGGAAAAAGTAAAAAATTGCCATTTTAATAAAATTCCTAACAAGGGACATTACACACGGTAGCACATCACACATGTGGTTACCTGCCTTAGTAATATCATCTAGCTGGCAAGGACTCCTACTACCAGTCTTTGCATCGCCTCAGGAAAGCAGTCTATATAGAGAGCATGTATCTCCTTGATCAATCCAGTCAAGTTCTACTCCACTAATGCCAGGTTGGTTGTTGGTCCCTCCTAGGGAAAGGGCCCATGAAATTGTATCTATGGATATCCATATGGCCTCATGGGTCCAATATCCACATTTTGTTTAAACTTGGTCTTAGTATTCACACACAAAAAAATTCTTGCTTTCAAAATATTTCAAAAAATCTAAAAATGAAATATCATAAAAAGAATAGGCTTACCAAACTACCAGCACACTCCGCTGGGAGGAAGCACAAGGTATGGATCTTGTCTGAAGTCAAGTCCCGCATAAGGGAACTCCTCTATCCCTGGAACCTTTCGGCACCACAATGCATGCCACTTGTCACCATAGGTGCTAGTGGTTGACCATCCTCCTAGCCTATACAATAGATCCATCCATCGACTCATCATAGGCTCTCTCAAATATGTGGGTGCAAGAGAAACCTATGGTCTCATTGTTGGAATCCACTCAAAAGATAATGGTACAAGCTTCCATACCCAATTTTTTTTAGTTTTCCTCTCCTGCAGTCTGTTAGTTGGCTCACTATGTTGGCCAACATACAACTACTCTAATCAAATAGTGTCCCAGTTAGACACTCTACACCCACTTGCATAAAGCCTTTCATGGCCAAATGCATTGCAATTGATCCAACCACCCTAGTGATCATAGTGATCACTACCTTTAGAGGAAAGATGGCTATAGTGTTGATACAAATTTGACTTCCTGCTTTCTCGATCCCCGCAACATAGTAAGTGTTGATATATTCTTACACCGAGAGGACAACCCTGCACCCTTTAAGGTTTACTTGTTTTGTCTTCGTGAGAGACTGGTAAGGAACTAGATGTCTTCTACCGTGATTTCAAACACTTCACCTTCAATAACAAAGGCACCCCAATCTGGATCCCGGTAGTAGACGAGAGTTTGCAAAAGGTTCCTTTGAGCCTTCATGTTGGACCCTCGAAATAATTTCAATAAACCACAATGGAGCAAGGTGTTTAAGGTCAACAGGTCCCCAAGAACATCATGGTCCATTTACTCATTCTCAGGTTCTCTCCAAATGAAAGCCATACCTACACATTTGACTTGTTTTGGTCAAAATGTTATTTTTGCAAAACTCTACTATAAATCACTAACAATGTTCTCAACAGTAGCTATTAAATCGCTTTAAATTATATGTACAATAACGATTTTGGGGAAAATCGCTACTTGACAATACTTTGCTAGTGATTCGCTATGCATTTTTGTGGGTGAGTTTATGCAGTCAAATTGACCCTAAAATGATAGAAAAACCAATGAAAATGCAAGTTATGGGTTGTAGATTCTACCTGGAGGCAGCAGAATTGGATTTGGTGGTTGATTCGCTCGGATTCCAGTGCTAAAAAACTAGGGCTATTTGGTCACAAAATAGGAAAAAAACATATAAAATGGACTTTCTTTATGTTTTTTAATTTTAATTTATTACCCACTTTTATATTGTTTTTTAGCCTCATTTTTATATTTTTGACTTATAATAATACGGTGTCCTAGAATTTCGTTGTTGTGAATAGTTTGACTCCAAACAAGGGTGGATTTTTTCAAACATGATCTTACATCAAGTTTGATCGTCAAACTTCGGCATATAGGTTAGGTTCACCCCTATTTTTTTCATTTTGCATATAACATTTTTAGTCCCTTTTTAACTGTAAGGTCATATATTCACGGACTACGACATCAACCCTCTTTATAAGTAAAATCATTGTTCTTCTATGAATAGAACCTACCTCACATGGGTCACTCTATTTAGCACCTTTATGACCATTTTGGTTCCTGTTATCACATATATAATAGCCGGCCTACCATACATTATTTTTCAAATTCCAGTACACTATTCATCCAGTTCCCTTACATTTGAGATGCCGAGATGAGCATCTATTATGGATCACTATCAGATTATGGACAGCAGTTTTGTTGATGTATATGTAACTTCGGAATGTATTTCACATATATGTATATTGTATTCCTATAGAGATGTTATTATTACTCTATACGGAAGTGTCGTCATTTATATTGTAAGTGTCGTAACTTATACTTGATGGGTTATTAGACCACCTTGTTTGGGGTCGGCCCTGTATAAGTCATGTGGGTCAAAGGGTTATTAGACCACCCTATTGGGGGTCGGCCCAGTCAGCATTATATTATGTGGTTAAGTTCGAGCCTACATGAGTTAGGTAAAAAGGCAAGTCAAGTCAAGTATAAATAGAGTGCGGGAGGCACTCTATTTGCTCACTCACTTCTCACACATGCTCTCAAGGAGGAGAGGCGCACTTATGGAGGAGGAGGATCTGCTGCTAGGTTATGTATATCTCTTGGTTGGTTGTATCATTGCTCTATCTATCTCTGAGGAAGTTATTGGGGTTTTTCACCTTTATGGTTTTCCCCAAGTAAATCTTTGTGTCTCTTGTGTGCTTGCATTATTGTCTCCATGATTGATATGCTGTAGATATGCTGTACATGTTGTTCTCTCAGTTAAGATCCTAGATCATATTGAAGTAAATTCAGAAAATTTAACAAGTTTTGTTCCCCATGCCATGACTAACTTTCAGGACACTTAGAGAGATGACCAATGTAGCCATTTAGCCATTATTACCAAGCAGTCAATATTGCCCAGAGTTACAGTAGCAGTTTCAGAGGACATATGTTGGTTCAGATGATGAGCATTCAGGTATATGAATCGGTAGGTGTATTTTTGGTGTTATGGCTATATTGCTTTTATATTCATTCTTGTAGCATGTCTTAGCATTTAGTGTCATGATCTGGCGATCATATAGATATGTGGACCTGGTTGTACTTATATATATATATCATTATCCCCACTCAGACTTAGAATTTCACTCTCCATACTCAATCGTTTCACCCTCCCGAGGGAGAATAGAGGTGATCATTCCCACCATATTTTGGCTTGCTAGTGTTGGTCTCATTATTCACTATCTTCATCCATCCATGACCTACCCAGTTTGTTCATTACCTTGATTTACTACTTGACTAGTGGCATGGAGGATATTTCCCCGCTGTAGCCTCTCTATTGGATGAGCTTCCTTGTTTATTGTGTCTCGGCTCTGAGTTGGTGACAAAACTTGCCTTTGGTGAGTTGGATTATTCCCCCTAGTCACTAAAGATGTTGTTGGTTAAACTTGAAACAGATTGTACTGCCATAAATGCAAAATTGCGAAAAGAAAATGTTATATCTATTGTGAAAAAGCCAAATGAATCTGGCAAAGAAATATCAAATGTTATATCTATTTTGAATGTAAATACCTAGGTAAACAAGATGTCTAAAGACACACCTGGAAGTGCTCAAGTAAACAAGTGACTTAAAAACACACTCGCAGCAAGAAGCCTAATGAAATGTAAATCTATGCAATGTGTTTATAAAGGCACATAGATCAAAGGCTATGGAAACTAAAGGCCCAAAAAAGCAATGGAACTTAAACTCTATATCAAAAAGATTGTTGGCCTCATTTGTATTATGGATTGTGAGCATCTGCCAAGGTGAATAAACACTCTTTGAACAACTTACCCATTTGTGAGACACTGCCATTCCCTGTCTTATTGCTTGTTCAGTATATGTTATGGTGTGTATTCCCTTTTCCATATCCAAAGTGTCACAATGTTAAGTCAATAATTCATCCCTTAGCTTAGCCATTTTATTTTTAGCCTTCACCCTTCACTAGCAAATTGATCACATCTATGAAGTGAGTATGGTCTTGAAAGTCTAGTCTGAGTCATAAATAATAATTAATGACCTTATATATTTGGATTTAGATCACCAGTAATGATTACTTTTTTTTATAATTTCAATTTGAATGGATTGTAAAGCATGTTTTAACCTTTGACACCTTGCAGCAGTTTGATGACTGTTTGAGTTATATTTTGGTCATGTTGACTTGGTCAAACCCAGTTTGACCAAAAGTCAACAACAAGACCCAAGGTGGCAGACCTCAGATGATACGGAGATATTATATATGGTCTGGTACAGGTCACCATGATGGTTCTATGCAGTGGTTTCAGGCTTATGATGATGATTTGTGCTTTTAGGCACTTTTACAGGTTATTATTATTTGGTCTGCCAGATATGATGAGTATTTATTTTTTACCATGCAGAGGTCTATATGGTGTATGAGTACACATATTAGAAGGATTTGGACCTTCTAAGTCCAATGGGACAGTCTGTTTAAAGTTTCAGGCAGCTGCAGTGATGTTTAACCTCAATTGGCTATCCTAGTGCAGATTTGGCCTATCACAGACCCTGTCAAAGCAGAGCAGAGAGTTGTTGAGTTCACCTAGGGAGTTGTGCATGGAGGGGGTGGTCCAGCCACTTGTTATTACCATATTACCCCCATCCCAGACAACCTGGTGGCCTCACCTTGACAGCACAGGCACTCCAGGAAGCAGTTTGGGAAGTTTCACACTTCCCGAGGTAGTCTAGAAATAATGAAAATGGCTACTAAAGGATTCAATTTGGGCTACTGAGGCAATTTTATGGAATGGAATGACTTGATATGATGAGTGGGATGTCTTCCACACCTTCTCCAGCAGTTTCAGCTTCCAGTGGGACCCACACCCATCACTTATGGCATTTTATATTGATTTATGGAGCCTCCTAAGGCTCACGACTTTCCCAGAGAGGCACGATTTGGTGTCGAGATTCATTATTTTTGGATATTGTGCCATGGGGATTGACCAAGGGTGTTAGAAATTACCCCTTGGACCCACCATGTGCTAGATCTTATGTTTTATCATTTACTTTTGGTGGGACCCCCTCTCTTAGGGCGATTTGGTCCATTGATGTATTATTTTATTAGTGATCCATGGATTGTATTCTTGAGCTCATCTCAACCATTGATTAGATATTTTGATCTTTTAATCTTAGTCACTCATTCAAAAAGTGGTTAGGATTATGGCCTCTCACCATCCTATTTAAAGGAGAGAGCTTCTCATTGTAAAGGGGTCTTTGGCTCTTGGAATCTTGATATAGAAAAACTTTTCTGTGGAAATTCTTGTGGTCTCCTTTGCATCTGGTGTTCTTAGATGGTGATTGGAAAGTCTATTGTATCCTAGCATTTGGGCATTTGCAGTAAGATCTATATTTTTGGAAACTTTTGTCTTGTCTACAGGAGGGCGAATTCACTTGGGCGTTTTTGCAAGGCTTCTTCAACTCGCTCCACTTGGCATTCGCTTGTATCAGGGGGTTATCATTCGTATCATTGTGATCTATGCTATATTTCTATTATTTCTCTTGTGGCATTAGCATTATCTCTTGTTTGCAGCAAATCTGATATGGTTGACGCTTGTTGTGCAGGAGAGAGTGCGCATTGACTTCTTTGGACTAAATCAATCTCATAGAAAACTACTTCAAATCGCTCCAAATTGATCGGTTTTGCATAGATCATCATGATCAAGGAATCTACAAGGTTATCCAGGTAAGATCCACAGGTTTGTTCTTCTTGTCTTGGTTCCAATCCATTAGCACCACTACTTCATTGTTAAAACCCTCATTTTACAATTTCTCAGATCTACTAAGATATACTTGGCTTTTGGGTAAAATATTTAAAACCCACCTCTATAGCATCCACGGCAATTCGGATCTATAGTTTGTGTGGATTGGCCTTCATCCGACCCATTTCCCAAGGTAGATTAGCCTCTCCAAGTGAGGTCGCACTTCTTGGACAGGTGAGTTTGGCTATATCTAGCACCTGGGTAGGTGAGATCCCACTTGATCCTTAATCTCCATTGTTGATAACCTACACCTAGTGTGTCACTTTAGTGATTTTCACCTTGTGGGCACCATTCCTCATTTTGAGGGTTGAGCCCCACTTGGGTCACTTAGTGATACATCTTAGATCTCAGATCTACTAAGATCTAGCCATTGGATGAGCCTAATTTTCAAGATCCACCTAGCTTCACACCTCAACATCCTTGATCTACAGTTTGGTGGACATCCGACTCCATTTGGCCCACTTTCCAAGGCACTGATCTTTCTCCAAGCCCTCATGACTTTTCTGGTTTGTTGAGTTTGCTTGTGGTTTGATCTTTCTATTACTGCTTAAACACCTAGACATTGTCATATCCACTCATCAAGCCTATCTTTGGTACTGGTTAGCCCCAATTTGGTTATTAACTACCCTGCATTGGACACGGTTCCCAAGGTAGTGAATTTTCTCATCTTTGACTGGTACCCTGATCCTAGATCTTGTTTTAAATCTCCTAAGTCACTCACATAACCAAGTTGGTCCAAATCTACATTACTTAAACCTCTTGATCCAACCCATTACTCATCTTGTGACTTCATCCATAGATCTAGGGTTTACCATACACCTTACGTACTTCATTCATACTCGATTTGATCTGGTGTCTTGGTCTGATCTCTCCTATCGGGAGTAGATCTGGGTCTCCCCCTTTGTTGTCTTGGGCTAGATAACATAAAGTGAAGATTGCCTTGATTGGCGTGACAACCATCCATTGGGAGTCGAGGCTATCTTGGTTGCACCTCTTTGGTTTCTCATCCCCTCTGCCATCCATCTTGGATCCATCTCTAGGGGCAACTACAAGTTTGGTAATGAAATTTTGGCACTGTTGTCGAGGAGGTAGAGGCTTACCTTCGCTGTCTGCGAGTGTCCGTGCGTTAACTCTTATCTTATCGCATCTGGTATTTTGCCTTGGTGATTTCATTTCTAATTCCATAACTATTTCAATCACCAACTTAATTCACTCATCTCACCTCTCCTACGACATATTTCATTTCGGTGAATTACTTGTGTGGTTGACTTGGCGACTCCACCCCGCGACTCTATTGAGGACCGAACCCAACGTATAAATCCTAAGTTCTTAGAACGCCTTAACCTTGAAGGATACCCTTTAACTTATATTCGAAACAGAAGACAAATCAAAGAAGGATCATCCAATTTTCTTTGGAAGATCTATAATCACTCTTCTTCTCCAAATCAGTCTTTGGGATCTCCTTCAACTTCATCTAATCCAATGGCCGGAACAAACTCTGGTGGAAACCAGAATGTTCCTCCTCCCCCACAAAATCCTAGGATCTTCGGAAGGAAGGCTAAACCATCTCCTTTATATTTTTCTCAAATCTAGGGAGCACCTCATGACATGCTTGAGAATTACTTTGAAAAGGTTCCCAAATTCGATGGAGTATTTGCTATCTCCATTGAAGATCATGTTGATAAAGTTTGGGAACACATGGAAGCTTATGGAGCATCTAAGGAAGATGTTTTCATGAGGGGTCTCCTGGCATCTTTAGAAGGAGATGTTCGAAATTGGTTTGATAGATTGCCTGCCTCATCCATTAATGGGTATGACAACTTTGTCAACAAACTTAACAGTGAGTGGTCCCGCAAGTTAGATGGGAAGTTTCTCTTACATCAACTGTTTGACATTAAGAAAGAGAAAATGAAACAATCCATGAGTTTAACATAATATTTGACAAGACTGTAGCTAATATCCCTGAAGAGATCAAACCAAAAGATCAAGCGATTGTTATTCATTACTTGAATGCATTCGAAGGGTGGCTTGGTTATCACTTAAAGGATAAAAACCCAAATGACTTAAAGACTACCCAATTCAATGCAAAGATGGTTGAACAGAATGCAGCATCTATGGGGAAGCAAAACTTTTTCGATCACTTTACCCCATCTACTTCTAGATCTGACCCTAAACTCTGAAAGCCTAAGGAACCTGTGAGTGAGCCAAAGGAATCAAAGGACACGTTAGAAACTATGCAAGAAATGATGAGACAACTAACCGTCCTAACCAAAAGTGTCGCAAGTTTGAATGATCCTGAGAGACATAGAAACTCTTATGGCCCTAAACCTTACTGGAACAACAATAGAAGGCCTGAGGGGGATAGAGATAGGCGACGACCTGAGTACCCAGAAAATTATGAGAAAAAGAATGTTAATTGGTGTGATGAAACAGAGGGAGAGACTTCTAACACCAACTACCCTGATGACCAACCGGAAAACACCAACTTTATTAATGACTTATCTTATGATGAAGATTTTGGAAGAATCCTTCTAGAGGAAGAACCATGGGAACAAGAAGAAGAAGTAATAGATGAACCTAGTTCCTCATGTTGTGCCATAAATCTCCCAGAACCTAAGGAACAACTGAAGTATCAGATTTACAAACGAGGAAGTAATTCTCAACCTTCTTTCCTTGACAAACATAAAAAGATTGATGAAGATAGAAAGGAAGAAGAAGATATTGCTACAAATGATTATGATCTAAAAATTGATATGAAGAAAGAGTTAAGGAAGATAATGTGCAATATCCCTGTCACTGAGTTAATGAAGGTTCCCTCTGTTAGAAGTCAAGTAGAGGAGTTCTTTGATGGCATTGGCCAAGAGAAGACCCCTGAAGTTGTCTTAGAATCCTGTCGCATTCAAAACCTTAGTGGAACACAGCTTAGCAAAGTTGAAAAGGATCCACCAATAAACATCCATTCTGCCATTTATGAGAGAAAGAATGGTGGTCACCCTCCATTTTACCTTACCTTGCACATTCAGAACATGCTCCTCCACAGCTGCATGTTGGATTCTAGAGCAGCTATGATTGTCATGCCCTTATATGTTATGAAGGAAATGGGACTGGAAGTGACTAGACCTTATGGAAATGTTTGTGGTGTTGATTCCTGTCGAGTGCAATCCTATGGTTTGATCAGAAACCTTCCAGCTAATCTTTTTGCATGTTCAGACATTTCTACCATGATGGATGTAGTAGTGATATACTTGCCCCCAGCATATGGAATGCTTTTATCTAGGAAGTGAGCATCTGGCTTAGGTGGATACCTTATGATGGACTTATTAAACATTTGTGTTCCTAACTCTGATGGAGCTTTGATTAGGGTGAACAGAGAACCTTGTTATAATGAACATTTGGAATCATTTGATGAAGGGATTAAAAACACATATGGGGATGAATTATTAAACAATGCAAAATCCAACTTTGTTGAGGATGAAGATGAACTTTGGGAAGATTATCAAATTGAAATTATGTTCATGGGAATGGAATATTCTGATTCCTCTTTTGAAGAGGAACAGATAGCTGAGTTAGCTAGAAGGATAAATCTGGACTTACTTAGAAATGAATTCGTTGAAGAAATAAATGAATTAAGAGTAAGTGAAAATCAACCTCAGGTTCAAGAACAAAACATTGTAACAAGTCAAGAACAAGTCATTGAAAATCAAACACCTGAAGAGGTTGATGATGTTTTAGATGATATAAGAAGGGGTGAATGTTTGCCCAGATCAGTTGTTGAAATGAATGCACTCATTGATAATAATATAATAAGACAAAATCAAGGTCTGGAACCAATTATTCCATGGGAGAATCATCTTGAGCAAACAAATGTTGAGGAAAATGTTATTGAGGATCCTATCCCTATAGTTGATGAGTTTGATGACATCAGACGTGGTGAGAGAATACCTTTTACTATTAGAAAGTGGTTTTCCTTAATTGAGCATAATAGAGAAAGAGAGAGCCAAGGGCTTGACCTCATTCGCCCATGGGTCAACCGTCCTGAGTTAGTAAATCATGAAGTTAATGAAGACACAAGTAACTCGCACTATTCTGATGTTTCTATCTCTGTATCTCATTTATTATTTGAAGAAAATATGTGTAATTTAAATCATGATAATTCCTTAAATTGGGAAGAGGACACCCTAAATAATGATGCACCTGAAGGAGATTTTAACTTAAACAATCTTGCTATTTTTCAAACTCCTCCAGATTCTCATGCTCTGTCTGCACATCCTCATGTCCCTGATTTTCTTCTACCACCTGAGTCATCTAGTCATCACACTCATGATCCTTCTCACATTCCTAGTTCTTCTACATCTCATTTTGAGTCAGTTTCCACTAGGTTAGAAGATATGGTCATTCCAGTTCCTTCAGGGAAAGGTTCTAGTCATAGTACTGTCATATTTCATAAGCCCCCTCCCTTGGAAGAACACAGAGATTTCTGGACTATAGGTGAAGTTGTTAAAAATGTTGTGTCTCCTCATGAGGAAAAGATAAATGAGGTAGTCCAAGAGACGAGAAGGGAGATTAGAGAAGTCCTTGTTGGCAGGATTGCTATTTCATTAGACGGTGACCCACCCAAAGTCAATGCAGTTCCTTCTAGGAGGAGCTCAAGGATTGTCACACCTCAACCGCAGAACCCTGCTGAAATCCATCCTATGCCTATTCGCAACGTTGGAGTTATTCCTGAGTCTGTCAATAGAAATAGGTTTCCTACAAGAAGTCAAGTCATCATTCCCAACCATTTATTGCATATTAGATCGGGACACGATGATGACCTGTGGGTTGGACCTTTCACAGTAGAGCGATGCACTAATGGCATGTACTTTCTGACCACTAGTAATGGGCGACGTATTTTGTATCCTGTAAATCAAAGGGATTTAGGGAACATATCCCTGATCCCACCTAGTTGGGATTTCTTCACTTTCCTTACCTTGCCTGGTAGAAGAGAGTAGGTAGGAACCAAATAAGCATGCTTGGGCAGTAGTTAGTCTTTTCAACCATTGAGTTTGGCACCTTTTGTCTTTTCTTAAGCTCCATTTGAAGCTCTTAGTTTAAATAAGTACTTGTCATTTTCTTTTCCTGCACAATAAAACCAAAATTTTTAAGTTATGTTAGTAGATTAGCTTTACTTTTATGCACTTATATTCCATGCATTTCAGTTTCAGTATTGTTATTTATTTGATATATATATATATATATATATATATATATATATATGCACATGCGACGTTCTGACATCCGGTCTATGAGTTGGGTATAGCTCTGGCCATTTTGCATATATTAGGTGATATGTTGGTAGTAGTTGCAGAAATAGAGTGCTGGATTGAGGATTCGAGTAGTAGAGTTCGAGGACTAGAGATTCCAAGGTTCTCAAGCGCTCTTTTCAGCAAAGCACCTGTCCCAACTGGAGCTAGATGTTATCACATATATAGTAGACAGGCTACCATACATTATTTTTCAGATTCCAGTACACCATTCATCTAGTTCCCTTGCATTTGAGATGCCGAGATGAGCATCTATTATGGATCACTATCATATTATGGACAATAGTTTTGTTCCCCATGCCATGAATGAGTTTCAGGACACTCAGAGAGATGACCGATTTAGCCATTTATCCATTATTACAGAGCAGTCAGTATTTCCCAGAGTTACAGCAGCAGTTTCAAAGGACAGATGTTGGTTCAAATGATGAGCATTCGGGTATATTACTCGGCAGGTGTATTTTTGGTGTTATGGTTATATTGCTTTTATATTCATTCTTGTAGCATGTCTTAGCATTTAGTGTCATGATCTGGTGATCATATAGATATGTGGACCTGGTTGTACTTATATATATATATATATATATATATGTATGTATGTATGTATGTATGTATGTATGTATCATTGTCCCCACTCAGACTTAGAAGTTCACTATCCATACTCATTGGTTTTACCCTCCCTAGGGAGAATAGAGGTGATCATTCCCACCATATTTTGGCTTGCTAGTGTTGGTCTCATTATTCACTATCTTCATCCATCCATAACCTACCCAGTTTGTTTATTACCTTGATTTACTACTTGACTAGTGGCATGGAGGACCTTTCCCCGTTGTAGCCTCTGTATTGGATGAGCTTCCTTGTTTATTGTGTCTCAGCTCTGAGTTGGTGACAAAAATTGCCTTTGGTTAGTTGGATTTTCCCCCCTAGTCACTAAAGATGTTGTTGGCTAAACCTAAAACAGATAGTACTGTCATAAATGAAAAATAGCGAAAAGAAAATGTTATATCTATTGTGAAAAAGCCAAATGAATCTGGCAAAGAAATATCAAATGTTATATCTATTTTGAATGTAAATACCTAGGTAAACAAGATGTCTAAAGACACACCTGGAAGTGCTCAGGTAAGCAAGTGCCTTAAAAATACACCTGCAACAAGAAGCCTAATGAAATGTAAATCTATGCAATGTGTTTATAAACACACATAAATCAAAAGCTATGGAAACTAAAGGCCCAAAAAAGCAATGGAACTTAAGCTCTATATCAAAAAGATTGCTGACCTCATTTGTATTATGGATTGTGAGCATATGCCAAGGTGAATAAACACTCTTTGAACAACTTACCCATTTGTGACACACCGACATTCCCTATGTTATTGCTTGTCCGATGTATTCCCTTTTCCATATCCAAAGTGTCACAGTGTTAAGTCAGTAAGTCATCCCTTAGCCTAGCCATTTTATTTTTAGCCTTCACCCTTCACTAGCAAATTGATCATAACTATGAAGTGAGTATGGTCTTGAAAGTCTAGTCTGAGTCATAAATAATAATTAATGACCTTATATATTTGGATTTAGATCACCAGTAATGATTACTTTTTGTTATAATTGCTATTTGAATGGATTGTAAAGCATGTTTTAACCTTTGACACCTTGCAGCAGTTTGATGACTGTTTGAGTTATATTTTGGTCATGTTGACTTGGTCAAACCTAGTTTGACCAAAAGTCAACGACAAGACCCAAGGTGGCAGACCTCAGATGATACGGAGATATTATATATGGTCTGGTACAGGTCACCATGATGGTTCTATGCAGTGGTTTCAGGCTTATGATGATGATTTGTGCTTTTAGGCACTTTTACAAGTTATTATTATTTGGTCTGCCGGATATGATGAGTATTTATTTTTGACCATGCAGAGGTCTATATGGTGTATGAGTACACATCTTAGATGGATTTGGACCTTCTAAGTCCAATGGGACAGTCTGTTTTCAGTTTCGGAAAGTTGCAGTGATTTTTAGCCTCAGTTGGCTATCCTAGTGCAGATTTGGCCTATCAGAGGCCCTGTTAGAGCATAGCAGAGAGTTGTTGAGTTCACCTAGGACGTTGTACATGAAGGGGGTGGTCCAGCCACTTGTTATTACCATATTACCCCCCTCCCAGACATCTTGGTGCCCTCACCTTGACAGCGCAAGCACTCCAGGAAGCAGTTTGGGCAGTTTCACACTTCCCGAGGTAGTCTAGAAATGGTGAAAATGGCTACTGAAGGATTCGATTTGGGTTACTAAGGAAAGGTTATGGAATGGGATAGATTGAGATGATGAGTGGGATGTCTTCCACACCTTCTCTAGCAGTTTCAGCTTCTAGTGGGACTCACACCCATCACTTACGACATTTTATATTGATTTCTGGAGCCTCCTAAGGCTCACGACTTTCCCAGAGAGGCACGATTTGGTGTCTAGCTTCATTATTTTTGGATATTGTGCCATGGGGATTGAACAAGGATGTTAGAAATTACCCCTTGGACTCACCATGAGCTAGATCTTATGTTTTATCATTTACTTTTGGTGGGACCCCCTCTCCTAGGGTGATTTGGTCCATTGATGTATTATTTTATTAGTGATCCATGTATTGTATTCTTGAGCTCATCTCAACCATTGATTAGATCTTTTGATCTTTTAATCTTAGCCACTCATTCAAAAAGTGGTTAGGATTATGGCCTCTCTCCATCCTATTTAAAGGAGAGAGCTTCTCATTGTAAAGGGGTCTTTGGCTCTTGGAATCTTGATATATAAAAACTTTTCTGTGGAAATTCTTGTGGTCTCCTTTGCATCTGGTGTTCTTATATGGTGATTGGAAAGTCTATTGTATCCTAGAATTTGGGCATTTGCTGTAAGATCTATATTTTTGGAAACTTTTGTCTTGTCTACAGGAGGGCGACTTCACTTGGGCGTTTTTGCAAGGCTTCTTCAACTCGCTCCACTTGGCATTCACTTGTATCAGGGGGTTATCATTGGTATCATTGTGATCTATGCTATCTTTCTATTATTTATCTTGTGGCATTAGCATTATCTCTTGTTTGCAGCAAATCTAATATGGTTGACATTTGTTGTGCAGGAGAGAGGGTGCATTGACTTCTTTGGACTAAATCGATCTCATAGAAAACTACTTCAAATCGCTCCAAATTGATCGGGTTTTCATAGATCATCATCATCAAGGCATCTACAAGGTTGTCTAGGTAAGATCTACAGGCTTGTTCTTCTTGTCTTGGTTCCAATCCAATGGCACCACTACTTCATTGTTAAAACCCTCATATTTCAAACCCTCATTTTACAATTTCTCAGATCTACTAAGATCTACTTGGATTTTGGGTAAAATATTTAAAACCCACCTCTATAGCATCCACGGCAATTCGTATCTATATTTTGGTGTGGATTGGCCTTCATCCGACCCATTTCCCAAGGCAAATTAGCCTCTCCAAGTGAGGTCACACTTCTTGGACAGGTGAGTTTGGCTAGATCTAGCACCTGGGTAGGTGAGATCCCACTTGATCCTTAATCTCCAGTGTTGATAACCTACCCCTAGTGTGTCACTTTAGTGATTTTCACCTTGTGGGCGCCATTCCTCATTTTGAGGGTTGAGCCCCACTTGGGTCACTTGGTGATACATCTTAGATCTCAGATCTACTAAGATCTAGCCATTGAATGAGCCTAATTTTAAAGATCCACCTAGCTTCACACCTCAACATCCCTGATCTATAGTTTGGTGGACATCTGACTCCATTTGGCCCACTTTCCAAGGCATTGATCTTTCTCCAAGCCCTCACGACTTTTCTGGTTTGTTGAGTTTGCTTGTGGTTTGGTATTTGTCTTACTGCTTGAACACCTAGACATTGTCATATCCACTCATCAAGACTATCTTTGGTACTTGTTAGCCCCAATTTGGTCCTTAACTACCCTGCATTGGACACAGTTCCCAAGGCTTCTCATCTTTGACCGGTACCCTTATCCTAGATCTTGTTTTAAATCTCCTAAGTCACTCACATAACCAAGTTGGTCCAAATCTACATTACTTAAACCTCTTGATCCAACCCATTACTCATCTTGTGACTTCATCCATATATCTAGGGTTTACCATACACCTTACGTACTTCATTCATACTCGATTTGATCTGGTGTCTTGGTTTGATCTCTCCTATCAGGAGTATATTTGGGTGTCCCCCTTTGTTGTCTTGGGCTAGATAACATAAAGTGAAGATTGGCTTGATTGGTGTGACAACCATCCATTGGGAGTCGAGGCAATCTTGGTTGCACCTCTTTGGTTGCCCATCCCCTCTGCCGTCCATCTTGGATCCATCTCTAGGGGCAACTACAAGTTTGGTGATAACAGTTCCCACAACTGTGTTTTTGATAGGTTCGGGAGCCTTAGAAGATTTGTCATGACCTTGAGAACAAGCCACATGTCCTTCTCTTCATCCTGACCTCCCCTTAAAAGGATCCCGCTCATATGGATTCTTCTTTAAGCTCTCTTGTGACTCCCTAAACATGAAAATATTTATGAGCAAGCTTGTTTCTTTCACACTCATTGAAAGATTCAAAGAAACGTCCATCTGGTAGATGTTTAATCCTTTTTCCAGGCCTAGTGGACTATTTACGAAAAAGGAATACTCTAGTCAATCTTGGCTAGAAGAGTTCTCCCTTATATCATTTTATGCTTTTTCAAACATTGGATACTAAATCTATGAAAAAGAACACCCTAGATTCTTCTTTAAGTTTTTTAGACTCTCTAAAAATGAAAACACTGACATGCATTTACCAATCTAGGCTTGATAAAAATATATGGATCGATAATCTATCGAGCATTCTTCTCTCTTTTCTTTGAGCTCATTAAACAATGAAGAAGGATTTAAGTTTACTTTTTTCAGGCTTGTTAAATTTTACAAAAAAGGCCTTATCAAGCATACTTTCAGTTTTTTGTCAAGCTCATTAAAAAAGATGAAGATACTTAAAAAGAGAAAACAGAAGGGAAAGATATCCAATATCAGTTTACCCCTCTATAATCTTATCCACTTGCTTCTGTTGTGCACAAAGGTCTCATGCGGAGGCCTTGGCGGTTGCATTGACCTTTCATTCACCTTCCAACCGAACCATGAAGAGGACAAATTTTCCAGTCTAAGAGATTACCTTTCAACACTTCTTAGTAAAGATCAAGGAAATTGTAGTTGTCGAAACTACCTATGGAACCCTATAGAGTTGTCCTTCCAAAGTAACAATGACACTATGGGGCTTGGACTCATAAATTGCATCAGGATTCCTCATATAGGGTTGACCTAAAATAACATCACAAACTTTAAGCCGGGAAACATCACATAGTACCCCATCTTTGAAGGGCTTGATGTCGTGAGACAAGCAACATTGATGGTTGACGCATATGTTTCATCCTTGGCTCAACCAACCAATGGTGTATGGTTGGGGGTGTGGAATTTTTGGCAGCTTCAATCCCTTGACAACCTCGGTTGAGATCAGGTTCTTCCGGCTATCGTTATCGATAATGAAATGTAGTGGAGTCCCTTTCACCCTCATCTCTGAGTGGAAGAGGTGTTCCCCTTCCTCGGGCTCTTCTAACTCCTTTGGTTGGATCTTTGCCTTTGCGATGGTAGCATTGGGTTTTGCATCAATGATCCACTTTGCTTTATCCTGCTCCAAATCAGAGTCCAATTCATATTTTGGTTCTTTTTCTTTCAACTCGGTAATTAATGACTATTTTCAGCGGCATTCATTAGTGTTGTGCAAGGGATTTTCTAGAATTCACACCACTCTCCAGTGTCCTTCTTCGACTTCCCATTTCCCTTCTTTGGATTCATCTTGGAATGGTTTTTTTTATGTTGGATTTCTATACTCTATCCTTTGTTATGTGAGTTGGGGCTACCTTTACCATGCTTCTATTGTTGTGGATTTGCAGACCCAAATTTCCGCTTATTCCCTTGCTTAAATTTCTGCTCAATTTTAACAACATATCGATAAGCGGCTCCAAGTGAGTTGATGTCTAATAAATCCATCTCTATCTAGATGTACCTATGCATTCCACTATGATTTTTTAGAAACAGGTGATGTTAGGAGTCTCTAATACCTAGTTTTTTGCACAAGGTATGGAAGATGTTAGTGAACTCCATCATTGTTTGGTCCCTCTCTTAATGCAGATTCATCCATCTCGTTATTGGTCATCGTAGTTTCCAACAGGGTAGTATTTCTCCTTGAGGACATGAGAAAAGGATTCCCAAGTGGGCTCAGTCCCAAACATTGTGGACTCCTCTATAGTATTTTTCTCACAGTAAGTCTCCTACCAATATTTGACATGGGGAACAACGTTAAGGAGTGCAAAGGTGATCTTCGCCTTATTGGAAAAATTGTGGATAGAGAATAACCTTCTAGTAGACTCATGTAACAATTTCTCCAAAGCATCAACATCTATCTGGCCTTCAAATAAAATAATTTCAAAATCAACTTGTACCTTGAAGGATGTCGTGCCTCCAAACTGGCTTCTAGATGAAGGCATCTTAACCGCCGTTGGTAGTTGTCGAAAGATCTGGATGAAATTATCCACCATCTTGTTCCTTTGTTGCGTGAGGGATTCCTCGAGTAGAAACTTGATAGGATATCCAACTATTCCATCTCTCTTTTCTTTCGCCATGGGAGCCCGCTTTGGGTAGCAAGAGTGGTATTCCCCAAGGGAAACTAGTTCGAGACCCAACTCTCTATACCCTAACCTCGTTGGGGACATGCATCAAGAAACAATAAAGAGTAGATTCTTCTGATACTATTGATCCATACTGTATTGGGAATGAAATGAAATACAATATTATAAATGGATTCACACACATAGATTTTTCCGAAAGAACATGAATATAGTGAAAATCCAAATTCTATTAAGGAATGAAATAATAGAATATTGTAAAGTGAAAAACAATACAAACTAGTTAGAATGGTGGTATCTTCTCTCTGAGGAGACATGTGGCGACTATCCTCATTCACCAAAAAATTAAATAAAATGAGGGTAGAAAGGCTACAACGTCAATGAGAAAACCCTAAACATAAAAAACCCTAACCTTGGGAGATGAAATGGAAAAAGTTTTGCGGGCTCCGATGTGGTTAGTTTCTATGTCAACTTCTCATGGGCACAAATTTTGTATGCGGCCTCTGTTTGGGGTGCTCGATATCTCGTCATAAAGGTATGTCCGAGAAGGACTGTGTGTTGTCGGCCCATTACATGCATTTCAAAAACTATTGGGCATTGTTGAGCCCAAAAAACGTTTTTTAGGGCCTCAAAACAACCTCAGAAGTTTAGGACCCAAAAAATAGTAAAAAAATTGCTAAAATGGAAAATTGTGCTTTGATCCAGTGGACTAGGTGGGTGGCCACTAATTTCCATCTACATCAGTTGGAGGAATCTATAATTTGGTGAAGAAGGTCTCGTAGCAAGGGTCACACAGAACTAACTTGTTGTTCATATTGTTAATAATAACATGAATATCTCTCTTCTTCAACCCCACCCTCCATCAAAAATTATGTCTTGATTTAAGTGTTCATGAATTATTATATTGGAGGTGGAACTATTTTTCCCAAAGGTAGTTAGTTTCAGTTAGTTAGGGTTTCATGAAAAGCTTTGGGTAAGGTTCCTTGTTTGTTCGTGTGCAAGTTTACAACATACTAGACATGTATAATAGATTATTTCTTGAGATCACAAGTTGCAACAAGGATGCCAACTAACTAACCTAAGGTATTTCTCATCTCGTTTCTTGGTTAATCTTTGAACAATTAAACAAATTTGAAAGATAGAGTAGTTATTCTTCTACCTTTCTCTTTCAATGACTTAACCCTAGTTATTGGGAAGTATTTCCATCAACACATAAGAACCTTGTTGGTGTTCTAGGCCCCCTTTCCCCTCAATCTATTGGGAAAAGGTTTCATGATGTTGTGAGCTCTTTGGTAGTGGTTATTGAAGGTTGCCCTATTTTTTGTGTGTTTGTCCCATTGCACAGTTGGAGGAGGTAATGAAGGACTTTGAGGAGGTAATGAAGGTTTTTTTTTAATTATTGCCCTTTACTCATTGCAAAAATTTACCATTTCTCAGGTGCACAAGAATTTATTCAATAACTTCTAACACCAAATCTCATGTCTTTTTTTATTCTAATCAAATAAACGGTTCTCTAACTTTTAACCAATTAAAAATTTATATGTAAAATACTTACTCTTGAGGTTCCACAGAATTTCCTTATATTATATTAGGCGTCTTGCTCACTTCCTCTTTTGCTTGGTCGACCTACAGATCATACGTTGGTTGGACGATCCATCTCTTACGGTGACTGTTCCTTCATGAAAACAAGCTTTCCTCTCTGAAGTGCACTCCACGCAGGAATATTTGGACAACATTCTTCTTCACGTGCTCGAGGACATCCTTAGATTTTTATTTGTTGATTATATGGCACCTCCATGCTATCTTTCTTGTTATTGTTTGCAGGCATGCATTACAATCCAATAGCTCCTCGGGATCAACATTCGAAACTTTAACTGCTATGATATTTCTACTCTCATGGCCTCATGGATATTCATGTGCTCTGATACCACTGTTAGACAACACATAATGATAAATATATGAAGAATATAAAAATACACGTGAAGACGAACAATGGCAGAAAAGGATTCACATTAATGAGTGATTAAGCTATATTGGATATGTACATAAACGCACATATATATTACAAAAAGACCATAAATATCATGTAACCATATAAAAGTTAGGTTAACTAACAAACTATGATTAGTCTTTAATAGATAGTATAGCAGGAAGCCTCTCTCAAGGGATCTAAAGTATATGTATCAACAAACCATTCTGTCGCACTCCAAACTCTAGAATCATAACATTCATGGCAGTTCGTTTACTTTGATATGAAAAGACACGTTTACATAATTTTGATTGCATGGGGGTCTTACATACTTCAATAAGCACATGGTGTTATATCGTTAATATTGTTCCACACAGGAAAAATGCTATACTTTCAATTATAAAAGTATATGAAAAGTGTCAAAGATTACAAAACAATTCATGGATCTAGAAACAGTCTTGACCTCGAACATGACTACTAAAAACCAACAACAGAGGTCCCAAATACAACAAACAAGTAACCAGATATCATCCATCCACCATGTAAGGCAAGATCCAAAACAGAAAAATCACCAAAGATAGGAGAGTCGAAAAAAGTGACAAAAGGAAAATAGAGGCCGCTAATATACATATAAATAAGGGAATAGATCCCGAACAAAAGGAAAAATACCAAAAAAGTGACTAAGGAGAAAATATCTCCAAACTACCAGCATACTACAAATTGATATCTGCCTAGACTTCAAAATGTATCCTCCCCTCCGCGGCATCCAAACCCCGTATAGATAAAGCATCTGCAACAGAATTGTCCTCACAGAAGATGTGGATAAATTGAAATTGTGGCATATCTTTCAGAAAGTGGGACACTTGATCCATCCAAGGAGTGAGAGCCATAGATTTGATAGATCCAACACCACTAGCCCAGTTTATGATGGGCAGAGACTCCCCTGCTATTTGATGTAAGTCAATATGTCGTAACTTAACAAAACATAAGAGAAGCCAAAGTGCCATTAATTCTCCTTGTGTATTTGTTACAAACCCACAACTCATCCATAAATTTACATGTCGGTTGTGATCCAATTCTATAATAGCACCTGCACCACATTTACTAGCATCTTCCTAAGAAGCTCTGTCAAATTTTTCTCTACATCCCGATGAGAGAGGCTGCTGAGGATTTTTGTGTTTGTTTAGAATAGTCGAATGACCTGAAGCAAATCCTATAAATTCCAAAAAAACGGCAATTGCCTTACCCGCACACCACTCAAGATTTATGAACTTATTTTCAAATATACACATATTCTTGGATTTCCATGTTTCCCAAAGAATGAAACATGCAAATTCCCCCACCTTACAATTTTGTTTAAACCAATTATGAAGACATTCATGTAGTGAATCGCCAAACCAGGCCGATATGCATGTGAATGTATGTATGACAACTAACCAATTTTTTTGCAGAAAAGGAGAAACTAAAAAATATATGGAGGACTGATTCGGCATCCTTCTTGTATAGTGAACATATATTAGGACCTGTAAAACGTCTTTTTTGCAAGTTATCCCAAGAGATTATCTTGTTTTCCAGTGCTAACCGGGTGAATATCCTAATCTTCATAGGTAAATTCCATTTCCAGCATCTGTTATACCGCCATTCCTTTTATGTTGGGATGATAGATTTAATCACTTCATAAGCTAATTTTGCAGACATAGATCCATCTTAGGAATTCCAAGACCATTTTAACTGGTCTTCATGAATCGTGATCTGAATGTTTCCCCAGTAGAGGTCAACAACATATTATGTCCATTCTTTTGTGATAGCACCCTGGAGTCCCAAGTGAGAGGCACTAATCCATTTATGTATAGGATTGCTTGAGAGATTTGCTATCAGAGCATGGTTGAGTGTATATATGCCACGAGAACGAAGCAAAAAAATAAGTTCTGGAGAGAGTCTATAATTCAATGGGTCGTCGATGATGGGATCTTCACCAACCTAGATGTATCTTCCATTCCCCGGATACCAAGCTAACCACTCTTCCACCACCATAAAGGAGGATAA
This sequence comes from Larix kaempferi, assembly GCA_027924585.1. NCBI lineage: Eukaryota > Viridiplantae > Streptophyta > Pinopsida > Pinales > Pinaceae > Larix > Larix kaempferi. The sequence continues at coordinate 82,947,696 of BSBM01000001.1, forward strand.
GAGACCAACCTAGATATTAGATATTCCTTTATGCTTCTTGTGCTTTGAACAAAACCATTGTGGAATGGTTAAACTCATGATATATTTATCTTTAATAATGTTGCTCCATAGACTATCCACCGTTAGATCACGCCAAAGATTCTTTTCCAAAAGTGCAGTGGAGAAAAGATAAATATTTTTTAAAGACCATCCTCCTTTGTCATAAGGCCTAGCTAATATTTTCCACTCAACGAGATGAATTTTGTGTTGTTCTCTACCAAACCAAATGAAATTATGAATTTTCCTCTTGATTACCGATAAGATTGATTTTGGGACTTTACACATGGATAACCAATATACCCCAAGATTCTATAGCATGTATTTTGCCAATGTTAATCTACCACCAATAGATAGCCACTTCTAGCACCAGAGATGGATCCGCTTATCAAAACGCTTAAGGAGCCATTGCCAATCTGCAATTGTATATCCATTTGGTTTTATAATGTATCCAAGACATTTTGAGCCATCCACCAGATCAAGCACATTATAAGGAAAAAATTGTAGGATTTCCTTTAGCTGCTCAACATCCAAATTGTGTTTTAAAATAATAGATTCCCTCTCATTTATATCCATCCCTGTGGACTTACATAATAGATTTAATATATTCTTGAGGTTCTCCCATTCAGCCTTCCATGCCACCTCAAAAAACATAACATCATCAACAAATAATTGATGGGTGATAGTTATCTTAGAGATGACGTTAATTCCTTTAATCGTTTCGCTTTCCTTTTCTTTATGGATGAGCCTGCTTAGTCCTTCAATTACAATAAAAAATAAGAGTGGAGATAGGGGACAACCTTGTCTAAGGCCCCTAGAGATGGAAATGAATTTTGTAGGGCACCCATTTATCATAATAGCATAATTAACTGATGTGACATGAGCTATTATCCACCTAATAACCCAGCATGGTATACCAATTTGCATTAATGATAATCTAAGAAAACCCCAATTCACCTTATTATAAGCCCTAGATAGGTCCAGCTAGAGAATCAAAGCCTTTAAATTCCAAAATTTTATGATATGGAAAGATTCCTGAGACACACCTATGTCGTCAAGAATCTGTGTATTTTCTAAGAACCCAAACTGCTCCCTTCACATACATTTGGATAGAACTAGCTTGATTCCTTTTGCAATTATCTTAGCAACGATTTTGTAGACATGATTACACAAAGAAATAGGTCTATACTCATCTAATGACTCAGGATTGAAATATTTTGGAATCAAAGCAATAAAAGTAGAGTTCAGGGTCACATGAGTCTTACCTGAAATTATGGTATCTTCCGCCATTGCTAATAAATCATTCCCCGTGATATCAAAAAATTCCAAAAAAAAGGTCCACGATCCATCCATCCGAACCTGGGATTTTTTCTTTTGCAAATCCTCACAAGACTTTGTGGATTTCATCCAAGGTCACAGGTTTATAGATCTCATCCTCTTCTTGGTTCGTGAAGAAATGAGGGTATTCACTAATGACTTTAATCTGTTCACTTACCACTTGTTCACTCGGATCCTGATAATATTTTTGAAAATATCTTACAACTTCTTTCTGGATATCCGCCTGATCACTAATACATTCACCATCTCCATTCTTCAATGACCAAATAGAGTTATATACTCTTCTTCATTCCACAAAATTGTGGAAAATTTGTTGTTTTTGTCACCCAATGAAATCCATAATGCTATACTTTTGAGACACCAAGTCTCTTCTTCCCTATTCAAAATATTTAGTTTTATTTTCTATAGATCTTGTAGATACAATCTTGTCTGATTTGGAAGTGTGCCATCCAAGTTCCCCTTTTGGATTTCTTCAATTTAAGATTCAATCTTTGTTAACTCATATTTTTTAGCCTTTTTTCGGGCCCTTTCCCATTGCAAAACTTTTGTTTTCAACTTTTTTAGTTTTTGGACCAAATTATGAGAGGGAGAGGCATCCAAATCAATCTCGTTTCTAAACCATTCCTTCCTAACTATATCTTTAAACTCATCTTCCTTAAGCCATGTGTGATTGAATTTGAATGTATATGGATTATTTTGGCTTTCAAACTCCATTTCTAGTAAATTTGGATTATGATCAGAGTTTGAAGAAAATTCAACCCAAGATCTGTACCTGTGGATAGATTCTAGTAGATTATCCCCCAGTAGGAATTAGTCCAATATTATAGACACCTTTTCACTTCCAATCCTACAATTGCACCATGTCGGACAAAGTGGTACGAGTTCAATATCATTTAATCCTGCATTGGAGAAGGTTTCTTGGAAAAAATTACATAAATTATCCAATCGAGCATACTCACCCCATATTTTTGCAACAGAAATGGTAAGATTTAAATCATCAACTAAAAAAAAATTTGGAAGTTGTAACAAACCCAAAACATTTGCTTGTTCTCAAAATTGTTTCCTGTTTAAGTATGGGCCATAACAATTAATCAAATTCATTTCACCTAAAAAATCAATAATGCACCCCTTTAGGAAAATTCCCAGATGTGTACAATAATCCAAAAGATTTAATGAAATAGGGTTTCAATCCTTCAAAAGGCCCCCTGACTGGTCATCTGCATCAATAGAAATAGTATCCCAGTCATGTTTAATTTTTTGAAAGAAGATCCTAGCTCTCTCAGCCGAAACCATTGTTTCTTGTAGGAAAATCAAGTCTAACTTCCATTTTTCCATAATTCTCTTGAGGGATATGTTGAATGTGGTTGTCATTGATGTCAAAGGAGTTCAGTAATGACAAAGGAATAACCAAGGACATGATGGCAGGGAAAACGCAGTGTAAGAACAAAGGAATAACAAAGGAAGTGATGGCATGGCATGTATGATGATGTGGCATGTGCGATGATGCTGGAAAGACACATGATGGTGTTCTGATGGTGTTCTGGTGCTATCATGAAGTCAATGTTGCAATCTGACATCATTCTAGAAAAGTTGGCAATTTTGTGAAACTTTGGAAATTGACTAAGTATGGAAAAATTAGTCCAAACTGCTCTAAGAAAATGCTCACCATAATTCATAGGTTAAAGTAAATTCTCGTCGTACCTCATAAGAAACTGATAAAAAGTATCTAAAAATATCAGGCTATACCTTGTTGAAGTGGCTATCTGGCCATGGTCTCATTTCACCAAAAGAATGCTTCATGACAAAGTTATAGGACTGCCAAAACAAGGGTTCATGCAGTTTTAAGAAATTCTGGAAATTGACTAAGTGTTGGAAAATTGGTCCAAGTGGCCTCAGGAAAATGCCCGTCGTACCTCATAAGAGAATGATAAAAAATATCTGAAAATACCATGCTATACCTTGTTGAATAGGCTATCTAAATACTGTCTCATTTCTCCAAAAGAGTGTTTTATGACAAAGTTATAAGTCTGCCAAAACAAGGTTTTAGGCAGATTTGCACCAGTCAAGTAATATGCCCGCCTAAGTCAGAAGAAGATGAGTTTGAAGGTGAAATTAGTTTGGTTCTGCTCAATGATATGTATTGCATTATCTGGTATCATTGGTTCAAGGTTTTGATGAAAATAAGAATCCACCTTAGTTGACCTAGGGTTTGGAAAATTTGTGTAAGGGTCAGCACAGGAGTTCAGAAGGCCATTTGCAAATGCCCACCAAATGTTGTCTTAGTGTCAATAAATTTGTCCAATGCCATGAGTCTGTCCTTTGGTGATGTTTCTATCCAATCATGTCTTTAGTTTCCTCCCTGATGGTTACATGTGCAAGAAATTAACCTGCCAAATTAAGAAAAATCTTGTTTTTTATTATAAGAACAAATGAAATTTGTGTAAGTGTTAAAAACAGGAGGTTAAGGGGCCATTTGGAAATGCCCACCAGAAATTGTCCTTGTACTGATAAATTCATCAGTTGGCATGGGTCTGTTCCTTGATGATCTGGCCATCTAGTCATGGTCTCATATTTCTCTCTGTTATAGGTTACACGTGCGAAATACAAGCCTGCCAAATTGAGAAAAAGTTTGTCTTTCTGTCTAAATGAAGTTTGAGAGGCAATTGGAAATGCACGCCAGAAGTTGTGGTTGTGCAGATAAATTCATCCAAAGGTGTGGATATGTTCTTTGGAAACTTTTCCATCTAGCCATGGTGTCAGTTTCATCTTTGGTGCTCACACGTGCAAAAAAATGACCTACCAAACTGAAGAAAAAAAAACTATGTTTACACAATATGTGACTATGCCAGTGCTAAGCTTAAATAAATATTTGTTAAAAAGGTTTTTTCAGATATCCGCACAAGATAGAGATTTTAATAAGAGATTTCCCAACCAATTTAAACAAGGATTAAATAAAAAACAGAGTTGATCTTTAATTAAAAAAACAGGGTTTGTTATTTAATTAAAAACAGAGTTAATCCTTTTGAAGAGGCACGAGTGTGAAAAGAAACGAGCTCAAATTGAAGAGATGCAATGTTTAAAGGATGATATAGATAATATATAATTAGGTATTTGAGATGGAAGGAAGATGTCTCAAAAGCCCAGATTGAAGAAGAAGAAAGAACAGTCAGAGACCAATGTAGTGAAGAAACATAATTGAAGAAAAGAAGTTATGGAAATCTGAAAAGAGCAATATTGCCTCTGAATTCCACATTGAAGGTGAAGCAAGAACAAGACAGAGTTAAAATAAAAAGGGGCGCGTTTGATGAAAAGATGTAATATTCAGATTGGAAGGACACAACCATTGAAGAGATGTGATTTTGTTAAAGATATTTATAAGCAGCATTTCGATTTGAAGAAGGCGTCTCAGGAGATTCGATAATATACATTGGAAGCCAAGAAGAACAGAAGTGTATGTTGGGTTTTGATATGAAGATTTGAAGAAGCATAGAGACCAGAGAATAAGAACAAAGTGTTTCATATTTAAGATGAATATTTGAATAAGTGCATAACAGAAGTCAGAGAATAAAGGAGAAGAATTGAAGTTGTCTGCAACTCAAATCCATGTTGCAACAAGAAAAGACAAAGACTGAAGAAGTAAAGAATTATCTGTGACGGAGTTGAAGAAAGAAATATCTGGAAGATTGATATAAAAACATTAGGGAGGTAGGGTGGTGCTAGGGAAGGCTACAAGACTACAAGGGGGTTATAGCCTCCTTCCAGTAGTAGCTGGTAAATAGGGTGTCGAAGCATCCTTTCAGTAGTAGCTGATAAACCAAGGGGTCATAGCCTCCTTTCAATAGTAGCTAATAAAAAGGGTGTTGTAGAATCCTTGTCTATTGTAGCAGGTAGAAACCAAGGTGTTGTAGCATCCTTCAGTTGTAGCTGAGAAACTTGGGGATTGTAGTCTCCAGCAAGTTTTAGCTTGCAAAAGCAATTGTAAATATAATTTTGTAGTTATAGAAAGTGTTTGTGGTTTTCCCAATCGGGTTCCATGATAAAAGTTGTGTTCCTTGTATCTTGTTGATCCTGTGTGTTAATGAATAAGTTAAAAGTGCTTTTAATTGTTAAAAGTTATCAATACTAATTCACCCCCCCCTCTCAGTATTGTCCAATATTCCAAGAGGATAATATTTTATGAGGACCCCCAATCTCTCTGATGTTTAAGGACATAAATATCATTGTTCAACCCTTGCTAGGGATTTCAAGTCTCTAAGAGCCCTTTTGTTTTCCATATACTGATTATCTGAATCACTCAAAGATTTCGAATTTTTTATTGTATCACCTGGATCAATATGTTTTCCTTTTCTAGCAGTTCTAGATTTTATAGGGGGAAAATTCTATGCTAAACCCCCATGCCTAATACCTTTGGCAGACTTTATATTTGGTGAAATGACTATTAATCTTCCAATCTCTGCCGAATTTGGTAAATTTCTAAATGAATGTTACCAATGTAGGTTATAAGAGGTGAATTATTCACAATGTCACAGTATGTTGGAGTCGTCCTCGGACTCTTTGGACTCTCAGAAGGGTATCCAAGCCCTGATGGAAGATCATCCCCATTCGAGGAAACATGCCCTTCCGACACTGTGAGTAACTGTTCATTTAACAAAGAATCCTTTTCCAAAATGGCTAGTTTGGAACATTGTTCTATATTGGGAGGGATCGACAAATTATCTGTAATTATGGGAGGGCACATTGCCAAATTCAGTGGAAAGGAGGATTCAAGGACAATATTACTGATATGTTCCACATTCTAGAAACAAGAAGTATCCGAGACCGAAACCCCATCATGAGAGGGTGACTTCTTAGGAGGCATAGTTTCTAGGGCTTGTAGATTGATGCCTTGATAAGAATATGGGCCACCCCCAACAATTTCATCCCCAATCGAATCCCCTTTTCCTTCTAGTGTAGATATGAAATCCAATTCTTCAACATTTAATTATTTAACAAAAACTAGATCCAGTTATTGAAGCTTACCAATAATATTTGAAGATTATGGGATATCTTCCTGGTAGAGATCTGGAGGAGGTTACTCATAATATTACTTCACAGCATTGACACCATCGGAGTTGGTACTGCTATCAAAGGACCAAGCTTGGATGTCTTCCTAAAAGTCCTCCCAGTCTGACCCCGAGCTTACCCCTAAACAATCTCTCCATAGGTGGCCTACTGCTTTGCACCGAGAGCAACATAATGGAAAACCCCAGTAAGATAGGGTTTGTATAAAAAATTTCCCTTGCCATTCTATTTCAAGTTTTTCTAGCAGACCTTTAGACATATCAATCTCAACCAACATGCGTCCCACTCTTTTGTCCATTCCTTTCAGATATTATTCACTTATATACAAAAATTTCCCTAAATGGTTGGCCACAGCTTCAAAGGTCGGTCTATTCCACAATGCTAACGAGAAACCTGAGAGATGAACCCACACATTTCGAAATTGAATGCGCTCCAAGTCTAGGTCAAAGTCGGTATGCCATAGTTTAAGCATAAGGCTATTGTTCCCTCTTAGCCAAGTTTTCTCTAGAATAAGAGTCGCATGCTCTGCTCTTCTAAAATAGAACCCATACCAACCCTTATTCATAATTGATATATCTGGTTTATATCCAATAAGAGGCGACCAAGACGAAGAGACCCATGTAGTTATCTCCCAATGTGAAATATACATCAAGCATGTGGACCACCTAATTAAAAAATGAATTGATCATGGGTTTGTGGCAAAGGGATATGGGGGTGGGAATTTGGTAAGTGAACATGATGGGATTATTCCCAAAATACCTTAGAATAAGTGAAATACACTTTTTATTTATAAATATTTTAAAGCTTCATTTGAAAAGGTTAGGTGGTGAACTTACAAGTTATGATTTTTTTTTAAAGAATGGGATTAGAGCTTAAAGAATTAATGATATATAATGTATCATTATCAATAAGAATAAAGTTTATGGGAATAATAAAAAGAAGGATAGGGATTAATGAAAGGGTTTAATATAGAAGATAAATAAGAAGAGAAAGTCAAAGCACGACAACTTGTTAATTGTGGAATAAATTTGAAAATTCCACATCAACTTCAGTGAATGATTCTCTAAAACATATTACCCATGCAATATCTGAAACAATTTATAATCTTCCATCAATATATCATCATGTCCAACTCACATCAAAACTTCAACCATGCGTCATTAGCTTACTTGTTTTATTAAAAATTCCATAGACTCCCTAATGGTGGAAACCCCAAACAATCTAAAGTGTGTTAAGACATAGGCTAAGTCTTTTGTTAGAGTCTTGGCAAATGGAGGCAGTTACTCAATAAGCATTACACATTATGGTGAAAATTTTAATAGGTGTGGGTGAGCCTAGCAACTCTTTGCCAACTAAGTATTGTTGGTGACAAAAATTGTCATCAACAACCTTGTTGTCATATATCATGCTATAACGTCAACATGAACCATGAAAAATGAAAATAAACATACAGCATAATAACAAAGTATATAATGTGGGTTCCTTGTACAAAAAATGAGAATGGAAAAAAACATATCAAGGTTTTTGACACAAGAAAAAACCAGTTTCTTGTTATTCCATTGGAACCAAAGTAAACCATAACATACATCATCAATCTTGTAATCAATAGATCTCTCCTAGTTACACATAATTCATCTTATCTCTCTGCATATTATCAAGGTTTTTGACACAGGTAAAAACTAGTTTCTTGTTATTCCATTGGAACCAAAGTAAACCATAACATATCAAGGTTTTTGACACAGGAAAAAACCAATTTCTTGTTATTCCATTGGAACCAAAGTAAATCATAACATACATCATCAATCTTGTAATCAATATATCTCTCCTAGTTACACATAATTCATCTTATCTCTCTGCATATTAGAGATATACGGCTTTACATATAAAAAAATAGAAGGCTATCCAAAAAAATCCATCATTACAGGCTTCATAAACTCAAAATTCTACTTAGTAGTCCAGACAAAAACAAAAGTTAGAAAATATTGTATTTGCCTTGAGTGGACAGAACAAAATCCTAATATTCCCCATATTGAATCCATCCAACCTCACAGTTCAATGTTTTGTCTCGCGATAATGTCAACATGACATGCAGTGCATGGATTACATTAAAAATAAAATATTTTCAAGATTTTACATTAAAAACAGACATAGCATGCATATATTCGATATAACGCCAACATGTTTGTGGCACAATAAATTACTTTAAAACACACAAAATTATGAGTTTTCAATTTAAAAATAAAAACAAACAACATTTGCATGTATTATGTTTCCAGTTAACAAATAATATTGTAGGCATCTAAAAAAATATTAAGAAAAAACCAAACTTGGGTGTAACCAAACAATATTTTAAAGATTTATGGTTTACCCTTTAAAAATAAAACACTGACATAACCATGATGACATGCATTATTCAAAGATAGAAAGATTTGCAGGTTTCTATTAACAACGTACCTAAAGGCATATATCTCGCTATAGCGACAACATGACCCTATGAAATGCATTGCATGTTGATTAAGTTGTCATTGATGCCAACAGTGCTTGGTCATTGATGCCAACAGTTGAGTCTTGGTGCCCCTTGAGGAGCCCCTGAGGGTTAAGTAATTGTCAATGTCTAAGGAGACCTTTTGATCTTGTCCAAGCCCAAGTTTGAAGCCCTTGGAGCCCTTGGGACAATGACAAAAGCCCTGAACACCCTGTAGAGTGTTTAAGTACCCCAAATATGTTTTGTGTTTCCCCAATTGTTTCTTTGTTTCCCTAGTACCACAACTTATGCCCTAGTACGCTACAAAAGTGTTGAAGAAGTTGCAAGAGTCCAAATGAACCTTTCAATGGTCATTTGTGTTTATTGAGGTCATGGTAGCCCAGGAGAAGGTCTAGCAACCCCACAGGTGATGTCATGATGGATCTTGACCCTTGTAGGTCTCCTGGTGTGGTTGAGGTGGCTGAAGAAGCCTATGAAGCCCCTTGCTTGATGAAGAAGCCCTAAAGAAGTCCTTGGACCCACATTTGATGGCTTAATGGTCCTTGTCCCCTTAAAGGTGATGATGTGGTCATTAATGACTTGATGAAGACTTGGAACCCTTGATGAAGATCTTGATGCCCGTGTATCCCTTGTTGGGGTCATGGAACCCTTGGGGATGGTCATTATGCATGAGAAGGTCTGGCACCCACATAAATGGCGGCATGATGACCCTTGGACACTATATGATCATTGATGGTGCATTTGCAAATGATTTGGGTCTTGGAATCCATACATATGGTGGTTTGTAAGCCCATGATTGTTGGAGCCTTTGATATGATAGAATCCTTGGTCATGATTCCCTCATTACTTGGCGACGGAGTCCTATGTGATGGGCTTGAAGTACATGGAAAGTATCTTGTTTAAATATTATATGATATCCTTGAAAGAGTCCTTGAAACCCTTGCATGTGGTTCCTTGGGTCTTGAACCATGGTGATGTATGGTCCTATTTGTGGTTATATGGCTATTGGGATGTAGATGGAGGTAGATCCCACAGACGTGCCTTGATATGTTGAAGAAGACTTTGAAACTCTTGTAGTTAGTGGTATGGTCTTTGGCACCCTCATGTGTGGGGTCTTTGACGTCCTGGACACATTAAATAATTTAAGGGTATTAGACCAAGAATTTGCAAATAAACCCATCATAGGGAGATAGTCCTCGTCAAGCCATTTCCATTGATATGTGGACCATCTTCTAACTCCTTATGGTTGAAGAGATATGAATTTTTGAAGTTGGTGTACCCCACCTTTTTGGGTGAGCCGACCTAACAAAAGAAAATTTAATTATTTGTAATTTTGAATTGCATGTCGGCCCTGTTTGAGGTAATAACTTTCCTCCACGACCTATATAAATAGAATATCAAACATTTCATTTTCTCATCAATTAGAATTTCGCAACTCTTGGAGAAAAGTGCGAAATTTTGTGGAGGAGAAATTTTTGGGTATCTTCACTAAAATTGGCATAACTTTCTCATACGGAATCGGAATTACAAAATTTTTGGCTCGTTGGAAAGCTTGTTACGAGGGCTATGTGATGACATGATATAGAGTTTCTTTTGGTTTTTCTATTGTTTCTTGACCTTATGATCTTCAAAAAGTGATGTTTACACAGTGACATGCTCAATGTATGTTGATGTGCTAGTGATGTTTACACTGTTGTATGCTCAGTAAAGTGCGATGGTACACAGGATTATGTATGCTCAATGGTGTATGTAGTGATATATAGAAACAATGATACAATGATGACATTGATGAAATGATGAACGGTGGTATTGAGCAGTGAGTACATTGATTCAGGCTACATGAACAGATTCCTTAACTCAGATTGGCTGAGTTGTATGAATAGTTGGTTTGACTCAGGTGGACTGAGTCTAGTATACCGTTGGTTAAACTGAGATTTACTAATTCGAATGACATGAACAACAGATTGATTGGTACAGACAAATTGATTACTCAGTTGATGAACAGTGTGGCACAGTTGTGATGAGCAGTGGTCAGTTGATGTGGTTGTGCAATATAGTACATATTGAGCAGTGTGATACAATTGATGTGCAGTAGTTAGCAGTGGTCAGCAGTGACAGTGGTTGTGCAGTGTGATACAGATTGAGCAGTGTGATACAGTTAATGTGCAGTGGTCAGCAGTGAAAGTGGTTTTGGCAGTGTGGTTTAGATTTTGCATTGTGATACAGGTTGTGCAGTGTGGTACAGGTTGTGCAGTGTGGTTTAGATTGTGCAGTGTGGTACAAGTGTTGGATAGCAGGTCCGCAGGATCAGTGCAGTTTGTGGTTCAATAGTTCAGTATCTATCTTCATATCAGGGTGGCAGGACGGGGCAAGGAAATTGAGGGAGCTAAGGCTTCCTTCAGGTTGTAGCCTGTAAAGCAGGGGGTTGTAGCCTCCTTCCAGTTGTAGCTGGAGAATTGAAGTCTTTGTAACAAAGGGGGTTGTTGCCTCCTTCCAGTTGTTGCTGGTAAATTATTATTATAAAGGCTTCCGTGGTTTTTCCCCCAGGACTTGGGTTTCCACGTAAAAATCTTGTGTACTGTGTTTTGCTATGCTTCCTATGTGATGATGATATGATGATAGGTGATGATGAGCTGTAATTGTTAATAATGCTGATGATATAATGATAATGTGGTAATACATTAATGAATGATGCAGTTGATGATTGTTAAAGTTGACAAAGTAATAAAAAGCTATACACACTGTTCACCCCCCCCTCTCAGTGTGCTCGGTGTGTCCAACATTGCACAGATATAACAATTGTAGGTTGTCTATTGAAAGTGGTTGAAAACATACCTGGTAGGTATATTTCTTACTATAACATCAGCATGCTTGTTGTGATGTGAATAACTTAAAAAAAAAAATTATAGTTTTTTATACTTTGCATAGGATTACTGATTTTGATTCGTGGGACCATATAAATCATATTGAGTCAAAACTCAACTATAGTGACATGGGATTCACACTACACTAAGACATGGTGGATTCATTCTCGCCTATACATTGGAAGCAACTAATCAACATGGGTGGGGTGGAAGTTTTATATTCATTATGTATCTACGTTTATATCTAGCATCAAGGGGGAAACTAGAACAACAAAAGAACAAGGAATCTACCATTATACACAAAATAAAAATGTTTCTTGCAAGTCTTAGTTATAAAACATATTTATAGGCCAAATAATAGAGTTGAACGTCGAAGGAAGACCGCTAGAAGAAAAATGTAGAGCAAGATTTGGATAGGACACCATACGGTAGAATTACCAGTGGAATGGTAGAGCAGGAGGCGAGATAGGGCACTAGAGTAGAAATTACCAAATAGTGAAATGCAAAGTAAAGTTTCTATATTGGTTTTGTACAGTCGATGCCATTCTAAACAAGTCGAAGGAAGACCATTGAAAATGAAATGTAGAGAAAGATGTGGATGGGGCACCAAAACAAAAATACCATCGGAATATAAAGAGCACCACATCAAGGATGAGGGAGCATAGTAGAATTACCAAACAATGAAATGCAGAGCAACATTTGTAGGCAAGTTTTGCAAATCCGACACTAATGTAAATATGTCGAAGGAAGACTACTAGAAATGGAATGGAGAACAACATCTATAGTAGAACACCAGAGCAGAAGTACAGATGAAATTTACATACAAGATATTTTAGTAAGGATAAGTAAACAAAACTAACAACAAGGATAACCATAGTCCTTGAGGCACCTAATGACCAGACCACCTGAAGTGGAATGCAATGTAGAATCTAGAGAAGAACTACCAACATAATTTGCATATATTTTGATCGAGGCAAATGAGCAAAACTAATGGTGGAATTCGTAAAGCAAGTTGGACAAGGCATTGGAGAAAAAATTCCAAACATAATAATGAAGTAGTGTGAATGCACTTAAATTTGGAAATTTTGACACACACAACACAAATCACCAAAGGGCACCATCATTGTTAGAGGTGTCACATACTCCTATTGTAATACCCCCATTTTGACCCTTAGGAAATATTGGCTTTTAATGTAAATAGTGTATACATGCGATGTATGTTTTCCCTTGCGTGGAGCTCAAGGCCAAGGCCCGCTAGCATATGTTCAGATTTTATTAAAAGGAAAATATTTGATATTTTTCTATCCATGTGATATTAAGCCATGGAACATTGTAAAAATGATGTAAATAAACATCATGCAATAAAATACCAAAAAATGGCTATGGAAGCAACTAATAAGAGGGGGCCATGTGTTCCCACTAGTGAGTGTTGAGGGGGTTGTGGGGTTGACTTTCCTTGTTGACATCTAATTTTGTTGTAAGGAAGTAGTTGAAGAAATCAATCCATGGTGTTATAGGTCAAATCTGCACTTCTCTGTCCATGATCACATTTAGCTGTTGATCACACAAAAGGACAACTCGGATTGAACAGCAAGATTGGCCTAGGTGATGTATGGACCAGACTTACCCCTCTACAACTGACAAAATATTTTTTTATCTGACATTTTGACATGTGCCCTACTCTTTGTATGTCAAACTAGCGCACATCAGGACATGTGCGCTACTCTACAAGCATGAAAGGCACGCACACCAGCTATTATGCCCTACTTTGCCTTAAGGAAAGTAGCACACACCTCAGAAAAAGTTGTAAACGCTGGTTGTAAAGCACTGAAGTTGCATATTGTGCTCTACTATGTATTGAGAAAACTCACGCACATCTTAAAATGTAATCAAAAATATATTAATTTGACGAATTGGGATTAGTTGAAGTTGGTGTGCAACTTCCCCAACTTCCCAATCAAACTACCTCTCGATCCAAACTGCCTACCTTGTCCCATAAATACAAAGGGGGATAGAAGAGAGAGACTAGACTCAATCTAGAAAAATAGACTGAGGAGGAGAAACTATGCATTAAGGGTTGTTACGCTGGAGGAATTCCAAAGTTAGTGTGAAGAGCAGGAGCCCAGGATCCGGTTGCACAAGCACTCTGAATGATCAGGTATAATTGTACTGATCATTTGCTTTTGACAATAAAGGTTGAAATGCCCTTCCCATCCCAATCAAATGTCTAATGGATTGCATGTTTGTTTGGATTAAATGCTTGATTGTATTTGATGTCTAAATTGTATTTCAATTTCATCATTGTTATATCAGTCAAGATACGCTGAGGAAGGTATCTTCGTGTTGCAGGTTCATTGAATGGAAGATCAAGTGGAGGATCGATCGAAGGAGCAAGCGAAAGCTAGGATCGAATGTCGTTAATAAGGTATGCCTTCAAGAACCTTGATCTCTTTCCTTTTGTAGAAGCCTATGTGATATGATTAATGTATTTACCTGTCACCCCAGAAGTTGGTAGTGTCCCTCTCCTCTCTATAGGGTAGAATTCCCGAACAACAGATTGGCGACTCCCCTGGGGACCGGTTGTTTTCTGCTTTAGGAGACATAATTAGTTTTTCTTCCAGTACTTTTGGGTCTTTTTGTATTTTTGGCTTTTTTATCCTCTGAGAGGCCCTGTAGGTCACTTGTACCTGCTTCCCTTTGATTGACTCACCTCAGTTTTGAAGTTTTAGAGCCTATTTCAGACCTCCTCTGACATGTGCACTAGTCTACCTTATACACAATAGCACATACCTGATGATGAGTGCCACTTTCACTACTGTACAATAGGGCACATCTCCCAGTGTGCGCTGGTCTATGCACTACACAGTAGCGCATACCCCTGTAACTTTTAGTTTGCTATGGGGTTTTGATTTCCACTTGTTTGGTTTGATTTCCAGTCTCTTGCCTTGCTTTCTTAACTGATCCTTGAGGTCTTTATGCCCTTGTTGAGTCTTGTTTGCCTCTCCTGAGTCCCTTAGGTCAACTTTTGCTTGCTTGAGTACTTTTGAGGTGTCTTGTCTGTTTGTGACTCTTTTTTAAGACCGCTTACTGTTCCTTGTTGGACATAGCTACATTCATGTACCCTACATGCTTGTTGCAGGTATACAAACCTTTGTTTTGTAACATTTGTTATTTGTAGCCACACCAAGCACACTTTGACGATGTCGTGACCTTTGATTTAGGGTTTGACCCCGAGTTGGAGTCCTTAGGGTGTTTTCAAAATCTTTTTGAGTCTAGACACTTCCTGATTGCTTTGTCAATTTCAATTTCAAGTAAGTTGAAGTCTTTCAGTTTGCTTCCATTTGAGTCTTTGCGATTGTAAGGCCGTCTTTGGTTCGCTTGCCTACCGTTAGCTTGGCTTGGTGCTTTTTAGGGTTCTTGATGCTTTGGAGCAACCTTTGAGGTTTGCCTTTCCATTTTAAGAGCCTCTTATCCTTCTTTTCTTTTCACTTTGTTTCCCAAGCCCAAGGTTTTTTCCCTTTAAAAACTTCGTAGGACAAGTATTTGTCAAGTAATCAAGTTGATTGTTGTGAACCTCAAAGTTGCTTTTCTTTACTTACATTGCTCTTTTAGGTCTTACTTGCTTCCATTTTCGAGTTCTTTTTCTTTTACGTATATCAGAAAAAGAAAAAAATGAGTTTGGTAGTTTAAAGTAGTGAGGCTTATGATCATTTCGAAGTAGCATAGTTTACTTTGTTCTGAATTTGAAAAGAAAAGAAAAAAGAGACTTGTTTTTAGGTTTTCTTAGTTTTGTTTTGGAAAGAGCATAAACGGAAAAAAGAAAAAGAGTCTTTTGTTGCTTTGAAATTTATTTCTTTTGCATTTTACTTTCTCAAACCATTCCACACAATGCACTACCCCGTTGAGTAAAAAGTTGCCTTAAAAAGAAATTTTAATAAAATCAATTAAAAACATTTTCTTTTTAGGTATACATGACATCAACTAGCTTAGGCTAGAGTTTCGAGCTTAAATCACCTTAAACTGCTCGGAACTGGCTTCATTACGCAACAATCGTAGTACAACTTTCATTTAGGTAAATCCATATATATCAAATAGTCCTGGGATGCTCTACTCAAACCAGAGTTAAGCACGAGGCCGTGGGAGACTGGAATTGTTGAGGATATCCCCTCACTTTCCTTTTGACCATAAACCATAGTCGATTCACGTACGGGGGTCCTTTCGGACTTAGGGCTTTGCTACCCCGCCCATGCATTTTGACTAGGCTGACGACTGTCCCCCCAGGATATTTCGTATTTATGGTAGCCTTAGTATCAGACCTTTAGGATCCTACACAGGTAGAGTGGGCGGTTATTCCCACTTCACCTCGGACAGGCATGGAAGGTAACCCTTTGGAAGTAATCCCGGGAAAACGGTTTGGTGATTCAAGTGCTTGCACCCAGTGGACCTCTGGTGGACGCCACGAAACTGACCATC
This sequence comes from Larix kaempferi, assembly GCA_027924585.1. Taxonomy (NCBI): domain Eukaryota; kingdom Viridiplantae; phylum Streptophyta; class Pinopsida; order Pinales; family Pinaceae; genus Larix; species Larix kaempferi. The sequence goes on from BSBM01000001.1 coordinate 82,963,953, forward strand.
GATACTCTATTAGTCTGTTTTGGGCCCTAATCATCTCAAACTTACTTCCAAGAGTATTTGCTATCCGTTAGATTGGTTTGATTACTTAGGATTTTGTTAGGGGTATGTTGTTTGCCCCTTAGTCTTAGTGGCCACTAAGTTTTTACTTAGTTTATTTTTATATAATTGTGGAAGACCAACAGATTCATAGGTCTCGGAGGTTGCAAAACCTTTCCCCACTCATTATGGAGCCACTACCGCCACCACAATAATGGAGGACAGACTCCAGTGGTCTTTTTGAACTTACTGGTGAAATAGAGGTTCCTGGTGAACCATATCCCAGAACCCCAGATCGACAAGTTCTTAATACTGTCGAGGTTGAGGATATTACTTCTAGTGAGTTTAACATTCCTTTCAACCCTCCTCTTACCAAATCTAACGATCCACTTCTGGTTCCTGTAGGTTTCCAGCAACCCAAGTATAGTGCATATATTTTCACACCTGGGCACATTATGACTAAACCAGGAGACGAGCAGGGAGTTCCACAGACTCCCACAATGGGTATGAATACAAGGATTGTGAATCCTTCTTCCACTACTACACCGAGTTTGTCGCAGACAGCTTCTGCTTCAACTCCGTCTTTTAGTTTTAACGCTTGTACTTTAGGCATGCCAAGCACAATAGCTTTGAGATCTGCCTCAGTTACCACTCCTACTTTTGGACCCAACAATGCAGTGAATGTCACTCCATCTCCGGCGGCTCAATAGTCATACCGTATACCTAGTACTTGGATTTACACACCCAATGTAGGGTCGAACCATTATGCAACTATGCCTGTCATGAGAACCATGACTGCGCCGTCCACTTCGACTACCCCTAGTTTTAACACCTTTGCAGTTTACAATATGAATTAAAGTAATATACCTGCAGGAAATATCCCTTTTTCTTTGTTTTCTAGAGGAGGGGGTAACTTTTTTAACCAACAATATGGTGGGGCTAACACCTAGCCACAGTGGACAAATGCACAGGGTGCCAACCCACTTTCATTTGGGCGGGGGAATTTCAACAACACTTTCACACAACAACAGATGGCTGGGGGAAATCCCTACCAGCAGATGGCTGAGGGCAACCCCTACCAACAAATGGCTGGGGGCAACCCTAACCAACAGTTTATGGGTCAAACTATGGGAGGTTCCCCCTTCATGATTCCAGCTTATCAAATGCCATCTTATAGACCTCGTTTACCATTTTTGGAAACTCTTAATTTTCCAGATCTTCCAAGTTAATGAACAATCCGATGTGCCATAACGTTACGTGGCCACTAGTTCCCACTAAGTTATCTTCGGACATTCCAAAATTCGAAGGTAAAACTGGTGAGGACCCTAGTGATCATGTTACCACTTTTCATCTCTGGTGTTTTTCGAATTCATTGAACGAAGATTCTGTTAGGTTGAGACTTTTTCAAAGAACCTTGACCGGTTCTGCAGCTAAATGGTACATTGAGTTACCTGCAGCCACCTTTTTTAACTTTCGAGATCTCGCTATAGTCTTTCTGAACCACTTCCAGCTTCCTGTTCGGTGTGATGTCGGAATAGATCTTTTGTCTACCTTTAGCCAAAACAAAGCCACCCATTTATCTGATCATATTCAGGAGTGGCGAAGACGGAAGAGGCTCATTAAAGCCAATATCCCCCCAGAATTCTTATTAGAGTAGTATCTGAAATCACTCCTTCCTTATGTTTCTAAGGAAGTAGCTACTTATGGGGTGTCATCGGAAGAAGAAGCCATTTTAAGGACCCAACAACTAGACTTGGTTTACACTCAATCTGGGCTCCTTTACGAGATTATACCTGATGCACCGCGATCGAACATTGGTCTAGGTAGACCAAAACCTGGACCACATGCTGACGACACACTAGGTTCAGTTGATTATGTAGCCTTTGAAGCATTGATTAAACAGGTTCATGCCTTATCGGTCAAACAATCGACTGCAGAAGTGACTCCTATCACAACCTCTCCTTCTACTACTGAATCTGTACAGCAGGTTCAAACTAATCAAAAGGGCTCTCGACAGCCCAACAACAAAAAGAAGGGCAAGAAAGGAGAGGGGAACCAACAAAAGCCCAAAAACAAAGAAAATGCTGAGGAGGATAACAAAGAAAAGAACAAGGTTAAGTTCTCTTGTAAGCTTTGCAAGCAGAACCACCTCACTCACCAATGCCCTCTAATCGAAGAAGCCCAGAAGTTGCTTCAAGAAAAGAAACATGCCATCCTTAAAGATCCATTTCCCAAAGGGCATGGCTCAGCTTCTGGCACCTCCAATGATGGGGGCACCACCCATGCTTCAGTTGATCAAACTTTTATTAATATGGTTAACTCGGATGCTCTTTTACAAATGCGGGCAAGAAATTATACCCCGGATTCGTAGAATAAGGATAAAGATGTTCCTGAATCTTCCACTCCTATCCACATACCCATGGATTCACTGCCCAAGATCTCGAAAGGTGTCTTGAAACGGGCTTCGCACAATCCCAACACACAAACTGCTGCCAACTACAATGTGGTTGAAGATCTAGCCCAGACCCCTTGTGCTATGCCCACCTTAGAAGTTTTGCAAAGTTGTCCATTACAATGAAATGCGCTTCTAGCAGCGATTGGAAGTATGGAATCATCCAACATGACTGCACGTTTTGATATGTCTGATATCAAATACCAGTTTTCGTACCACGTTGCTCTTCAGATAGAGGTAGTTCATGGTCTTATGACCATTGGATGAGTTTTCGTAGATGAGGGCGTTCCTACGTGCGTAATGTCGATTTCTTGTTGGAAAGCCTTGGGTTCTCCCGAGTTAGCGCCCTCTAACACACTGCTTACTGCATTTGATGGCAGAACCTTCTGTCCACACGGAGTCTTGCCATCATTTGATGTCACACTTGCTGGTAAGACAGTTGCTGTAGAGATTGAAGCTCGGGACGCTCCGCTTGATTACAATATGTTGTTAGGCAGGAGCTGGACATATGCCATGCGAGATATTCCATCGACAGTTTTCCGAGTTGTAATGTTCCCTCACGAAGGTAAGATCGTCATGGTCGATCAGCTTTCGTTCTCTTGGCGAAACAACCAAACTTCATCAGAATCCACAATTCCTTTAGTTGATCAATTTGCCCCAGCAAGCGAGAGTTTAGGAGCAGGGCTTTACAGGTCATTAATGGGCACTTTTGACCTACCCGCTCCCATTCTTTTCATGCGTTCTGATGAAGGTACATCTACTGAAACTTTCACGGTCGGTTTAAGGACCAATCCGTGGATCCTTCCTACTTTATCAGAACCATTAGTGCCCTTATTCGTTGCAGAAGTAGCATACATGGAAGCACAACATGCTGCAACGGAACATATCATGACTCCACCAGTCTCTGCTGAGTCGGATATGGACCCTGCTCCTTCACGGTCAACGGACTCTACCCTCTCTCATGATAGTTTAGACACGGTTTTTCCTTCCGACGAAACATTTTTTGAAGCTATGATAGGCCTGAGACGCCGTTGGGAACATTTACACCCAAGGACCTATTTAATTCCTGTTCTAAACCTGATAGAGAGAGGTGAGTTCCCTTCGAGACCTAGTGAGAATGCTGATTGGTCCTCTGTCCTTTCCACTTCACAAGTTGTTTTTGCCGAAGGGAATAGGACGAGTACAGTGAGAACCATGCCCATCAACATTCCCACTGAACCTAGGGTCACAGAACATATCTTTATTGGAGCGGATTGTTATCTTGATGAGATCATTCTGTACACCAATCTGTTTAATGATTTCTATGACATCTTTGCCCGATCTCATGAGGAGATTCTATGCATCGACCCTACTTGAAGGAGTCTCCGAGCAATCTTCCACCTTTCCTTCGAGCTCGTTGAAAACAGTAAGGAGGCTACGAGCATTCTTCCGTCTCTCCTTTGAGCTCGTTAAAAACAGTAAGGAGATCATGAGTTTACTTTTTCGGGCTCGTTAAAACTTTACGAAAAAGATCTTTATAGAGTTCTTTCACGCTCTTGTCGGACTCTTTAAATATGAAAAGATTGCCGAGTGTAGTTGTCATTTCAGACTCATTAAAGGATTTGAAGTGACATCTGCTTAAGTATAAGTTTAACCCTTTTCTGGACTTTTGCGGATTACTTACGAAAAAGGAATACTCTAGTCATCCGTGGTTAGAAGAGTTCTTCTTCCATTATTTTACACTTTTTCGGTGGAGGAGACTAACTTTACGAAAAAGGACCTTTTGGAGCCTTCTTTAGGGTTTTCGGGCTCTCGAAACATGAAAACACCAGCGAGCACTCACCTACTCGGGCTCGATGTGAAATCCATGAGAGGGTAAATAGAGGATTGTTTAAGTTTTTCAGACTCTATAAACAGGAAAACACCGGTGAGCATTAACCTACTTGGGCTCGATATTAAAATCCACGAGTAAGTGTATGGAGCTATTGTTTAAGTTTTTCATACTCCTTAAAATTGAAAACATCGGCGAGCAAGAACAGATCTCGGGTCGATATTAAAATCCAGAGATCAGTATTATAGAGTATTCTTCTATCTCTTCTTCAAACTCTATAAACAATGAAGAAGGTCCTGAGTCTTACTCCCATGGGCTCAGTAAACTCTTTACATGGTTGGATCTATTGATTTTTCATTCTTTCTTGGACTCATTAAAACAACAAGAAAAGTATTCTTTTATCTAAAAAGAATAAGGGATAGGAAGTGTATATCACATCTTGTAGTTTCAAAGGCAATTTAGTCAGTCCTATCCTTGAACACAGCACCTATTTGAGTCTATCATTTCAGTTGGGTTTAGTTTTTGACTTTAGGGTCAACCTGATCTCCGAGTTGTTTACTCCCCCGGTTGGTTATTCTTCCAACCATATGGAGGGTCTGCTAATGTCTCCTACATTGCAAGCTTATATCACTTTCACATCATGTTGAAAACTGCTTAAGTCACTTTATGTCGTGCTCACTGTTCAAGGATACAGCCTGTGTCGACCATTCTGCAGTTTATCTTGACCTCATGTGTCGGCCATCCTAGTGTCAATCTTGTTACTTATACTACTCCACATCCTCTCATACCTTTGAGTGTTCCTCATGTTGGATGATGGAGGATGCCTTAAGGCCTCCCTTCCAACGGACTTCTTCCCATCGACATCAACTCATTTTGCTCTGGGAATGAAGTTTAGAGTTTTGGTTAGTACCTTGGGGATTGCAGTCACTAGTGGCAATTTCCCTCGTTGTCGAATTATGAGAATACATCAATGTCTATTATTCGACGGGTTCCTCAGGTGTTCGACTTCAAGTCCTCTTATTCACACTTGTTGGATCGTACTAGGTACCTTGGGCCCCATTATCATTATCGGTGGAAGCCCTCACGTTTGTTAATGGTATACATCAAGGACTGGTAATCAAACGATTCCCCCCATGTTCGACTTTCAGCTCATTTATTCACATGGTTAGGGTTTGCACCTTGGGTTGTTTGGATGAAGACCTTGGGATTTTGATAGCATTACCTCATTATGTTATCACCCAAGTTGTGCAAGACTGAGCCTCACTCATTTTGGCTCTCCATGAGACATAGATCCAGTTTGTTGTTATGGCTATGATCTCTCATTCTGACATGGATCCACACTTGTATTTCAGTGGCCATGCTATATATACATCTCCTAGTTATGTATCGGAGATCATGTTGTATCATGCTACACATCTATATGATGTCAAGATTGTAATTTCTCGCTAACCTTGATCGTTATTTCGAGTACTTTTGTGACTTGGCTCTGTGGTTTCTTGCTCCTCCTCTGACTTGGAATTATAATGTATTTCGGCCATCGTTTCCCTTTGACCTCACACATTAGGGGGCATCTGTTATAGGTCAAATATGCACTTCTCCATCTGTGATCACATTTAGCTGTTGATCACACAAAAGGACAACTTGGATTGAAGAGCAAGATTGACCTAGGTGATGTATGGACCAGACTTACCCCTCTACAAGTGACAAAATCATTTTTTATCTGACATTTTGACATGTGCCCTATTCTTTGTATAGCAAACTAGCGCACATAAGGACATGTGCGCTACTCTACAAGCATGAAAGGCGCGCACACCAGCTAGTATGCCCTACTTTGCCTTAAGGAAAGTAGCGCACACCTCAGAAAAAGTTGTAAACACTGGTTGGAAAGCACTGAAGTTGCATATTGTGCACTACTATGTATTGAGAAAACTCGCGCACATCTTAAAATGTAATAAAAAATATATTAATTTGACGAATTGGGATTAGTTGAAGTTGGTTTGCAACTTCCCCAACTTCCCAATCAAATTACCTCTTGATCCAAACTGCCTAACTTGTCCCATAAATACAAGGGGGGATATAAGAGAGAGACTAGACTCAATCTAGAAAACTAGACCGAGGAGGAGAAACTATGCATTAAGGGTTGTTACGTTGGAGGAATTCCAAAGTTAGTGTGAAGAGCAGGAGCCCAGGATCCGGTTGCACAAGCACTCTAAATGATTAGGTATAATTGTACTGATTATTTGCTTTTGACAATAAAGGTTGAAATGCCCTTCCCATCCCAATCAAATGTCTAATGGATTGCATGTTTGTTTGGATTAAATGCTTGATTGTATTTGATGTCTAAATTGTATTTCAATTTCATCATTGTTATATCAGTTAAGATACGCTGAGGAAGGTATCTTCGTATTGCAGGTTCGTCGAACAGAAGATCAAGTGGAGGTTTGATCGAAGGAGCAAGCGAAAGCTAGGATCGAACGTCGTTAATAAGGTATGACTTCAAGAACCTTGATCTCTTTCCTTCTATAGAATCCTATGTGATATGATTAATGTATTTACATGTCACCCCAGAAGTTGGTAGTGTCCCTCTCCTCGCTATAAGGTAGAATTCCCAAACAACACATGACTTCAATGGAGCATGGGCAGCTCAGAAATCCGTATGGAAGGTATGGGCTCTGTTTCCTTGACCCACAAGTCACTCTACCTCATGGGAATTCGTTCTTCCTCATTCCCATAACATTGTTGAACATCTAAGCTAGAGTTTTCATCCATTACACAGGCCCAACAGTGAGAAAAACCATAAATCACATCTTTGAATCAAACCACGTTTTGAAGTGCCAAAAACGCCCAAAAATTCATGTGGACAGTGAAATCCAATGGGGGATCCATAGACCTGAACATTGGGGCAAATTTGAGAGTGTTAGATGCCCATAAATCCATAAGAAAACCCCGATTTTATAGCCCGAAAATCCAATTACGGGACAGAGTTATTTGGTGAGAGAATTGAGAAAATCCAAGCGTGGAAGATAGAGAAGAAGATAGAAAAGAGGCTGGAAATGCTTGATAAACCCAACTGTGTGTTGGATTAGCATGATTGTTTGTGTGAAAACATGGCTGTGAGTGAGCATGTTTAGTTCCTCCTTAGTGGATACACAACCGAGCTCGGGGGTGGTCTCTCAGCTAGAAGAATATAGGTTGGATAGAGACCTATGGTTGGGTGGAACGTTGCTCTCACGTATCCAGTTGTTTGGACAACTTCATCCTAAAGATAAGTCTTCTTTGTGGTTAAATTATGTTTATTCTGTGTTGTGTTATGAATGTTTAATTATTCATGTTAATTGAATGAAATGATTATCTGAAGTTAGTTGGAATGAATATTGTGCATAGCATGAGAAGGGGATTAATTCTTGTATGATTGTTTCATCATTCTGTTTGGGAGAAGTAGGTTGGTGCATTCCCTTCTACGTGTGTGTTACTATGATTTAGTTCCGCCATGAAGTTTTAATGGTGTAATTTTATTTGATTTGTGAATTTCATCTTATGGATTTGGGGGAGAATTACACACCCCATGTTTCAGTCATGTTCCGTCTGTAGGTTGGGATGACGGGAGGGGATGTGACAAAGTGGAATCAGATCCCATTTTGCAGCACTGGGGCTGCTTGGGCCGTACTATGAGTTTACAGGAAGATATCTGAATGTTTAAAGAGATATTGATGAAGTTTGGTCAACATTTTGATTGGAAAACAAATGAAAAAAATCAGAGTTCTTAGGTGTGGTAGGGTATCACACCATTGCATAGATCTCTCCAAGATCTTTCCAACGGTACCGAACTTGCCTTATTTGGTTAAAGGATGAGGGAGATATGAGATCTGAAAGTTTGCAGGAGTAGAGGTGTTTCTGCAATTCCGCATTGTGGATTGCGGATTGCGGAAACATAAAAGTTTCGAAGTTGCGTTTTGGACTTCCACATTTCCGAGTTCCGCAATATGGATTGCGGATTGTGGAAGTGACATTTTCGAATGTTGAAAATTTGGCGTTCCGCATTTCCAAGTTTTGCAGGACGGATTGCGGATTACAAAAGGGGTATTTTTCGGAGTTGGAAAATTGGCATTCCGCATTTTCGACTTTCGCATTGCGGATTGCGGAAGTGACATTTTTGGATGTCGAAAATGTGATATTTTGTATTTCCGAGTTCCGCATTACGGATTGCGGATTGTGGAAGTGACATTTTCGAAGGTTGAAAATTTGGCATTCCGCATTTTCGAGTTCCGTAATACAGATTGCGGATTGCGGAAGGGGTATTTGCCAGAGTTGGAAAATTGGCGTTCCGCATTTTCGACTTCCGCATTGCGGATTGTGGATTGTGGGTTCGCAAAAAAAAAGTAGAGCCCGAAACTTGATTTTTGGATAGCAGGAGCATGTAGACTCAGAATTGGATGAGTCATCTGGTGTTTTGAGGCCATTAACGAAGGCCATGAAAGAACTAGTGAGGTTCCCGAGTCCATTATGTTCCAATTTGGCATAAAATTGGAATTAATGGCTTTTACAAATCTGTGTCCCGAATCTAGGCAGGAGGTCGGATTGAATTGAAATTGATATGGAGCGACCTTGGAGTAGGGACAGTGTTAAGTTTAGGATCTTGGAGCCAAACTCCAAAGGATGTGGAGTCGGGGTGTGCGAGAAGGCCAAAAAGCACTATTTTGGGCCACGTTTTCAGAATTTTGAAAAGCTTGCAGGACATGGAAGTGACCCCAAATGTTGGATTCAAGAAATATATTGAACTTGACATTTCATCTTCTCATTAAAACAAACAATTTCCGCTAGGCAAATATTTTCCAAAAATGCAGAGTTTGGAAGATAGCCATTTTTGGCCAAAATTTTGAAATTTTGGAAAATGTGGAAAGTTAAAAATAGTGAAACCCAAAATTTTATAAAAGTTGATTAGTGCATCGGAACAGGGATCCGAATATTGCTGAGCATTCCTTGTTATATGGAATAACTTCTCCTAGTAGAAAATTTTTCATGATTCTTCCTAGATTTGCTTCTACAAGTAGTTGAAGTTGGCTTTTCAGAATATAAAAAAACAGCTGTGTAAAAAATGCAGAATTTTGGTAAAAATTGTCATTTTTGAAGTAATGTGATTTTCACACCAGAAGTCGGAATGAAGCACGTGGATAGGCATTAAAAATCTTATCCAACATATAACAGTGGTGCATAACCAGAATTTTGAATGAGGCTTTCATGTATCATAGCTATTTAGAGCAGAAAAGTGTCAGTGGTTGTTTTGACAAAAAAATGTTGTCAATATGGGCAATTTCTAGAATTGCATGCCTAGAAAGTAGCAAGTAGGAATATTATGCATGAGTATATGGATTGAATTGTTGCTTGGTGAGAAATCATAACTAATGATTCCTTGTGTGTTTGCTAGATGCCATGAAATCAGACCAGCTATGATGTGGAAGAGGAATCCCATGTGGTGATGAGGGATTGGAAAGGGAGAATTCCTTAACCCCTGTTTTGTTGTTGTATTTATATTTTATGAGATTGATGTACAGAAAATTATGGCATGGGAATGCTAAAAATACAAGATAATAGATGGATGGCATGAATATGCATTGGCTGGCATATTAATAAACATTGCACAGTGCATGAGCAGATGTTTGTGCACACATATGATATTACATATTGGTAAAAGTAGTGAGGTTTTACATATGCAATGAACCACTAATGGTAAATATTGTGGTTGATAACCACTATTGGTGTTGGTATTGGTTGTAGGACCAAAGACAACAAGAGCATGGATAAAGATGTTATGGCATGTGACCAACAACCTTAGGAAGAAAATGTTAGGGCAATGAATCCATGATCAAGGGATTGGAAATGGAAGAATTATGTAATCATATGTAAGAGACCAATTGATCAGGTAACATCAAAGGTGTAAATGGGAGCCATGTAGGTAATGGTTTAATTATAATGATTTCATAAGTGTTGAAAGGGGATTGGGTAAGAATCCCGTTAACCATATTTAGTAATCACAAAATGGTATGCCTATAAGGTTGAATGCATTCATGTGAATGCCATACTGCCATAGTATGGTGGAGTATGGAGTGGAGAAGGCAAGAGGCCTCATACCATGTGACTGTTTAGAAATTTAGATTGCATTCATATAAAATATATCATGCCATGTGTATGTTGGTTATGCGTTTAATAATCAAAGCAAGTGAGGATTGGTGGTCCTGATTATGGTAACGCATGCTATATGAGATAGTCATGGATAATGCCATAATGTAGTTGGAATGATAATGCTATGGTGCTCAACAAGTATACCATGAACTCCTTGTTGGTGTTAATTTGGGTGAAACCTCTTTGCCAACAACCAAGGTGTGAGGAAACCCTTAATGTGTTGTTTGGGTGGAGAAGGAAGGCATCCACATAAGTTAACCAAGTGAATTTGGGAGATGGTTGGGTATGGTGTTAAAGCACTAGCTAGAATGTCCAACTTACCATAATAAGCAACCTGTGTAGGCACCAAGATGTCTTAGATCAATGTTGTAGTGCATTGGGGGCATTGAATAAATGGACATTAAAAGATTTTGCAAATCTTGTAGTTATGCATTGAGTGAATGCACATGAAAAGTTTGAGTAAGTGTTGTGAATGTGCATGCATGTGTGTAGTTACACCTGATGAGATGCATTGTGTGCATGCATGATTGTGATATATGTATATGTTTCATTACAATTAAACAAAAGCTGAAATGATGAATTAATGATAATTTTGAGACCATTTCATGAGCTGTTATGAATGCAGGGAAAGGATTTCATGAAAGTAGTCATGTTTGATGGGATTCCAGAGTGCTCTGTCGGAAGGACAAAGTTGTATAAATGATATGGCTATGAAGTAATGAGCATTTAAAAGCTTTAAGTTGATTGCATAGATGGTGTGATGGTGCCTTGTAATTTTTATTGTAATAAGGGTGCATATAACATAAGTCTATACATTTCATTGCATTTGAAATGTTAACAATCGAGAGTGTTTAAATTATGGAGTGTTATAATTCCAAAGATCACTTTAATGACTGTTGTAAAGGTTGCAATAAAAATATTATATGCATGAACACTCACCGTTTGTTTGGTTGATTGAAGATACATACCACAAGTAAGATTGTCTTGGACATGGAAATGTGGCTAAGACCACAATAAAAGATGAAAGCTACCATGTGCAATAGCCAAACATTATGGGGAGGATCTCACATGTGTGAAATCTGATTTCTATAGGAAAACATATTTGAAAATTTTGATTTAGAGCTTATGAGAAGGAATATCATGGTTGCAAACTCTAAGTTCTGTTAGAAAGAAGAATTGTAAATTACAGATTTGGAATTTTGCTAATAAATACTAATGACTATTTGGCTTATATGAAGCGTGTCAGGAGGACTGTTGTAAGTGGATGTTCATGTATGGAAGTAGACATAAGACCATAATGGGAGAAGTGATGCCAATTACAAGAGCCAAACAGTATGAGGATGTCCCATCTGCACTGCATGTTGGTAAACCATGTGAGTGAGAAGGTAAGACTATGCCAAGAGGGCATATGTGGGTTATGGAATGTGAAATGATTGGGGTAGAAAACCGAGGGACTATTAACTCGGAGAAGGGAGCCCCCATTCCTCATTAATGAAGAAAGACTACATATGCAAATGGATAAGTGTTCTGTGACCCTAGCTAAGAATATGCATGTCTAATTGTTAGAGTCAATATGCAGGGCATGTTTTGATTTTATTTCCATTATGGAAAATTGCTTGAGTATGAGTAGGGCATACATGGCCCACATCGGAAAGGGGTGCACACTTTTTATGATGTCGGGTTATGACAGGATTGTCAATATTGACTACACCCTAAGGGAATGGGCGCATTCCTGGTGTTTCAATATTTGATAGTGAATGTTAAGAAACATGTTTACAATTTCAAAGAAGCAATACTGATGAGCTTGCTTATCCATCTTGTATTGTCAACTTGAACAGATGCAATTTGGTGTTGCACACAGAAAAATAAAAGTGAAAGGTTGTTGTGAGGGGTTGTGGTGGAAGGGTTTTTGTATATGAAAGGTTGTTGTGGGGGGGTTGTTGTGAAGAGGATGTTGTGTGTGTGAAGGTGTGGTGATATTGAAGAAGGGCTGTTGTATGCCTAATAAACCCAGTTGATGTACTGGTTTGGAATTAGTTACTTGGATGTTGTGGAGGTATTGGTGAAGGGTTGTTATATTCCTACGGCTCTGTAGTAGATCCTTGACCTAGAAATGGTCATGGTACAGTTTCCTTCCATTGGACGATGACCCAAACGGATGTGCTGGCTTGGAAATGGAGAAGGAAGACCAGGTATGGGACTGGTTTGGCACCACCGATGCCTAATAAACCCAGTCGGGGTACTGGTTCGGCATTGACTATTTGGATGGCATGGAGTAGCCCGTGTGCTAGCCAACATCCAATTACATAGGTGATTCCAAGGCTTGTAAAGTAAAGCGAGACCCTGTGGACCAGAGAGGAAATTTCCAATATAGATAAGTATTTAATTTTCATTCATTTCTTATATTAGATAATGAAAATTTCATGAACAAATCTTATGACAACCAAGCTGATACACTATTGTTTCTATGTTGGAAACTTTTGTTATTGCATGAAAGAAAGAACTATGAAGGCATCCGAAGGATGCATTTGGACATGTAACTGTCCTAGAGAGCTCCATATGAGCAGCAATGAAAGATGGTGCTAGTGGACTTGTGTGGGTCCTAGCAGCCAAGAATTTTGTAGACAAACCATGTGGAAAGGTTCCCTTGCTGAGAGGTCTTGGATAGACCTTAGACACTAAGTGTCATAGCCAAGAAAGGGCAAGTCAAGCATTTAAATTGAAGTGAAAGAGGCTAAGGAGCATGGAACCACAGTGGTGGTGTGGCTCAAGATTGGAGCAAGATTAAGAGGGGAAAAACCCTTACTCTCCTCTTTCCTTTTTATTGATGCATTTAGAAAACAAACAAAAAAATTGTTGAATGCATGTTATGGATGAAAGTAGAGTGTGTTTATTTGCTTGAAATAAATTGTGAATGCTGAAGTAGTTAATTCCCTGTGAGAGGATGGAGATGAATGAACTCATGTGTCTGTTGCGAAAGCATGAAAAGTGTGAAAGTCTCATGGATAAAGCATGGAATACCCATGTCAATTGGGCAATTAATTGACTGATTTTGATGTTTATATTATGCTTGGCCTAACAGAAAATGCAATGATGTATTTCACAGGTGAGAAGTGGAATTTAATTGGTTGTAGCTGTTACAAAAACAGTGGTGCTAGCGAGCAAAGAGTGTGTTGTTGTGTACATTGGCCATGGCCCAACAAACCAAAAGCTAATGGATTTGGCTGAAAATATTCTTCAAACAATTTCCAAGACCTAAGAGAATCTTGGAGAAACGCTCAAGCTACAAGAGCAGAAGAATGAGATGAACCATAAGGTTTTGCAGGACTCTATTTGTCTGCAAAGACAGGTAAAAAGCATTCTGGAAACAATCAACAGTAGAAGGGACAATGGATCAATGAAGAGGCATTCATCCAATCAGTCCATCAAGAAACGTTCCAGGTGGGAAGACTCAAAGGAAATTGAGCAAGAAAAGAAGAAGCGGCCACTAAAATGTTGGGAATGCGGAGGAAATCATCTCTTCCGCAACTACCCAATAATGAACATCAAGAGGGATAGTAGCCCTGAAGGTTTCAGACTTGTGGATGAGCTGGAAGATCAGAACCAGCAGGAGCAGCTTGTGGAAGCCAAAGGACTTGGTCTTGAAAGTTCAAAGTAAAGGATAGAATGCAGGGCAGACCTGCAAAACTTTTGAAAATTTTGGACATGTGTAAATTGTATATGTATTTCTAAGTATTGGAACACCAAGGACGATGTTATTCTAAGGGGGAGGGGATTGTAATACCCCCATTTTGACCCTTAGGAAATATTGTATACATGCGATGTATGTTTCCCTAGCGTGGAGCTCAAGGCCAAGGCCCTACCAATGTATGTTCAGATTTTATTAAAAAGGAAAATATTTGATATTTTGCTATCGATGTGATATTAAGCCATGGAACATTGTAAAAGTGATGTAAATAAACATCATGCAATAAAATACCAAAAACTGGCTATGGAAGCAACTAATAAGAGGGGGCCATGTGTATCCACTAGGGAGTGGTGAGGGGGTTGTGGGGTTGAACCATATGCTGCCAAATGTCATCTTGTGAACCCATTTGACTTTCCTTGCTAACATTTAATTTTGTTGTAAGAAAGTAGTTGAAGAAATCAGTCCATGGCTTCAATGGAGCATGGGCATCCCAAAAATAGTATGGCAGGTATGGGCTTTATTTCCTTGACCCACAAGTCACTCTACCTCATGGGAATTTGTTCTTCCTCATTCCCATTCCATTGTTGAACATCTAAGCTAGAGTTTTCATCCATTACACATGCCCAACAGTGAGAAAAACTAGAAATCGCATCTTTGAATTAAGCCACGTTTTGAAGTGCCAAAAACGCCCAGAAATTCGTGTGGACAGTGAAATCCAATGGGGGATCCATAGACCTGAACCTTGGGGCGAATTTAAGAGTGTTAGATGCCCATAAATCCATAGGAAAACCACGATTTTATAGCCTGAAAATCCAATTACGAGACAGAGTTATTTGGTGACAGAATTGAGAAAATCCAAGTGTGGATGATAGAGAAGAAGTTAGAAAAGAGGTTGGAAATGCTTGATAAACCCAACTGTGTGTTGGCTTAGCATGTCTATTTGTGTGAAACCATGGCTGTGAGTGAGCCTGTTTAGTTCCTCCTTAGTGGATACACAACCCGGCTCGGGGGTGGTCTCTCAGCTGAAAGAATATAGGCTGGATAGAGACCTATGGTTGGGTGGAACGTTGCTCTCACATAGCCAGTTGTTTGGACAACTTCATCCTAAAGATAAGTGTTCTCTGTGGTTAAATTATGTTTTTTATGTGTTCTGTTATGGATGTTTAATTATTCGTGTTAATTAAATGAAATGATTATCTTAAGTTAGTTGGCATGAATCCCTTGCATAGCATGAGAAGGGGATTAATTCTTGTATGATTGTTTCATCATTCTGCCTGAGAGAAGTAGGCTGGTGCATTCCCTTCTGCGTGTGTGTTACTATGATTTAGTTCCAGTGTGAAGTTTTAATGGTGTAATTTTATTTGATTTGTGAATTTCGTCTTATGGATTTGGGGGAGAATTAGACACCCCATGTTTCGGTCATGTTCCCTCTGTGGGTTGGGATGATGGGAGGGGATGCGACACCTATGATGTGATTCTACTACTCTACATGGCATACACATCAAGGATTGCATTGATGGGTCACAATGGTGGTTGTATTAATTGTTTAACACTATATCTCACACTCATACTAGTGGAAGAGTTTGTCAAGTTCCATCTAGGGAGGGATGTACCATAATTGCTAGCTAAGGAGGGTGGTTCTAGAATAAGGTATTGCAACATAGATATGACATAGGGGAAGTCTTTGGAAAACATCCCCCAGTCTATACTTCATGGTTTGAGAAGCAAGATGATTCAATTCCTCTGGTTTGGTAAGAAGGATGGAAAAAATATACATCTATCTAGTTGGGAAACCATTTCTCTTCCAAAATGTTTAGGAGGGTGGGGTATAAAAAACTTGTTTTGGTTTAGCTTGGCACTATGTCTTAAGAGTTTTTGGAGAGGGATACTTGATTCAAGACTTTGGAGTGAAGTTTTACACTCAAAATACCTGAAGAATACCCCTTTAGATGTCTGGTTCAGAAATATTATCAAAGGTGTTAGAAATGCATCAAATCTATGGAATCGTTTTATTAAATCTTATCCATGGCTATGTTTTGGTTTGGCCTTGAAAATAAGTAATGTAAATAAAGTTTTGATTGGTGTTGATCGTATTTTGGGTGGGGAACATTTTTATAGGATTTCCTCTCCTTTAGCCTTTGTTCTCAATCTCATAGGTTTCAAATTCCTTTCATAGATTAAGGTAATTGGAAGTAATACTACACAGTGCTCGATGAAGGTTGAGAATATTGGTCTTTGGGGATCTTTTGCAAAGGAAATGAATGGATATCTTGATGGCATAAACCAGTTGGGGGTGAGACCGTTGGATAAGGTTGATGAAATTGTTTGGATCTGGAACATAGATGATGGACAACTTACAATAAAGACAACCTATGATCATATCTCCTCTATGTCTACTAAAGCTACAGGTAATTGGTGGTCCAGTAAAATCTAGAAATGGAACATGCCTTTGAAATTAAAATGTTTCTTGTGGTTAATTTTGATAAACAAAATTATGACATCAAAAAATATAATAAAGAGAGGTAAAATTGGACTTGGCATTTGTCACTTATGTCATCATGCTTCTGAATCCATGGAACATCTTTTTGTTCAATCTAGTTCCAGTCAGAATGTTTGGGGCATTATCCTTGTTGAACTTAAGCTTGATGTTCATTGGGGTAATTTTTCTTCTGACACCTGTTTTGAAAGATGGACTAGAAAACTACCTAGGTTTAGTGAACTAACTATCTTCATATGTTGGGGGAATACGGAAATGTAGAAATTCTATTATTTTTTATAATCTTTCTCTAAATATTAATATTCTCCGCAACAATATTATGGGATACTATTATGAATTCTTCAAAGAAAGGATTCCAAAGAAATAGAAGATGATTCCTACTCCTTTGTTTTTAACATATTTCCCAAGTGGTTTTTTTGATGGTGCATCACTTTCCAAAAAATGTGGTGGAGGAATGGTTTTAAAAATTGACAATTCACATTGGTTTCATATTAGGTTGGGATGTGGAACTGAGACTAATACTAGAGCTGAGCTCTTAGCTCTTTGGGGCCTCCTCTTATTTACCTCTAATCATGGTATTTCTCCCCTTTAGGTTTTGGGTGATTCTAACATCATCATTGAATGGGATGCAGGTAGAGCCATTATCCAAGTGGTTGTACTTAATCATTGGCGTGCTAGAGTGAGGACACTCCAATGATATTGTCTACATGCATATTTACAAGCAATTCAATGTGGTTGCTAACAATATATCAAAGAAGGTAGTGGATGTTGAGGCTGGCTGTTTCCATTATGAAGAATTTTAGAATTTTGATATGGTAGCACATGGACAATTAAAAGTTTTTAAGACTATTTTTGCTAAAACCAGTTTCAACTTTGATTTGATGATAGTATGTATTGTACCCAAATAGGATTTAGGCACACTAATTCGAATTTGGCCAGCCAGTACTAGAATGCATAGATTTTTCACCAAACACCATAAGAGCTTTCCTAATTTTCCCAAGCAAGGGTTCAAGAGCATCTACAGACTCTAGGCAATTAGATCTACACAACATAAAACTTTACAGATTAACTCAATTGATTTCAAGCACCTAGGGACTTTTCCAAATTCCCTCCCAAGCAAACACAAGGCTGTAATAAATCAATATGATTTGCAACATGCACCTACATGTATGCAAAACATAAATCATAAATGTTTAGAGTCCATACATTTGACAGTGGCACATTTTTTGGGTGCATCACACCTAGGACGACCCTTTGACAAAGCCAAAGACTCTTAGGCAATTTCCCCAGGAATTATGTGGAACCCAACCACTTTTGGTGCTCCACTGGATGTATATAGACTTGGTTACATTCACTATCTATAGTAGGGAACACTAAACTCAACTACATGCTTTGGTTTTGCAAGATTGGACGTTTAGGAGAAAAGGTCGGTTTTCGAGACTACTCGACTAGCTATTTTCCAAGCGACTTTTTGGAGCACCTGAGGGTCACAAATTTCTATTTTGAGGGTGGGTTCAGGTCCAATTTTGTCTTAGATTTCTAGTGGTACCTTCAGATTGTGAAATGAATGAGCAGAAGTTAGTCTATGGCAACAAAAACAAACTAGTCGAAATTGCTAGTGCATTGAGCATAGGTGAAGGAATACATAAAAGAAAGAGATAGAATTGCAGAACATATCAAGATTTAATTTTATTATAGTGCAGAGGACCCAAATACATCAGAGAGCTGCAACAACAACATAAAAATTTTGTACAGGCGCCATCTCCCACCAACAACATCATCACCACCAAAAACACTGTAGAAACAATACTGTAATTGGATGCTGCCTAATACAGAAATGCCAACATCAATAACTGAAATGGAGAAGTACAGGAACAACAATAGAATATCTCTTGAAGCTAAGTGAAAGAGACTAGATGTATCCTTCCTTGATCACCATTGAAAATCAATTGGCTACAATGTTACAGAGGGGCATATCTCCCAACTGTTTACAAAGGGGCACATCTCCCAATGCCGACAAGGGGAACACCACGCAAGCCTATGAGAAGCGCAGAGCTCTCTCAATAAATAAACTGCCAAAATATGTGAAATTGAGTGCTCAACCTCCTTTTATAAACTTCTCTCATGAAAATAATAAAATCATAATAATAATAAAATTAATTATTTTAGGAGAGAATATCTTTGGTACATTATTGGCACATGTGGACCCACTATCTCTCATCAAGTGCGCTCTCCTTGGCTAAATTTAGGACCTGTAGATTTCTTGAGATTCTTGCCTTGATTTCTTGTCTTTTCTGCTTTAGGTTGCCTTTCCTGCTTTTAGCAAAAATATGGAAACTTATGCTCTCCTTGATTTTCTGTTGCTTTCCTACTTTTTGCTGCGTTTTAGTGCTTTCCTGCTTTTCGCTACGTTTTAGTGCTTTCCTGCTTTTCACTGCTTTTCAGTACTTTCCTGCCTTTCACTACTTTTCTGTGTGGAAGACAACTCATAAACCTCCTCCTCCATCCCGTGCACCCTCTTGAGCCACATAGATAAATTACATCTCCTAAACAATAATTAAAAAATTAATTATTCCAAAATTGTGCTCCCCATCATTCTTTCATGATTTCTTTAATTACATAAAATTACTATAGCCAAAATTAACTCCTTATTAATTAATTTAATTTTCCACTAGGACCCATGGGGATCTAAAGGGCTAGTGGTTTCTCCATGGTGCTATAAAAAATGAGGACATTACATAGTATGAAATTATAAAGGGATACATGACCTTTGGAAGACTGCTATTTTTTTTTACTATGTGGGTATGGAGATTTTGTTGATGATCCTTGATTTGATCTTTGTTTTTTTATGACACTGGATCTGCACTTGTGGAAATTACTATTTCCTTGTCAGATGTTGTATCTAATGGTCCACTTTGATTCCAATGGGCTAACAAGAAACCAATATTTTTTCTGTTGAAAAAAATATATATATATATATATATAAAAAATGATATAATAGGGTGGAGCACTTAGTAGGATATAATAAAATTAGGTGAAGTTGTGAATTTGAAATATAGTAGGATTTAGTAGCATAGGGCATTCACTAGGATATAGTAGGGTAAAGTGAAGATGTGTACTTGACATTTAGTAGGATATAACAAGGTTAAACAAAAAATGTGCATTTTGCAAATACATGTCCCATGCATTTTGAAAATATGCATTTGCTCTACCCAACATCTTCAATGTGGATTAAAAATGTGTAAACACTTAATAGGATATGGTTCAATGTATCTTATAAGGATAACAAATACATTGGGGCTCCTGCTATAGGCGGGGTGGCTGGGGCGGTCGACTATGCCCATCCCCACCCCAGTTTGACCCCACGACCAATGTTATCGAGTCGCCTCAACCTCCAGGAGTGCGCCAGCTTAGCTACCCGTTATCGAGTCGCCTCAACCTCCAGGAGTGCGCCAACTTAGCTACCCGTATGAAAAAAAAAAGAATAACAAATACACATCTTCACCCCACTCATGGTCATCAAGAGTACAATCCCACCCAGTAGGGTGAAGATGTGCAATTTCGCCCTGTTTGGAATGTGCCACACATTTTTAACCGAAATGGGCCACACATTTTTAACCGATACATTTGCACATTTTCCCGTTTTCCCGAGTGGACTTTTAATAACGAAAATAGATTGAAAAAATGCATCTATATCAAATCCAACCTTATTCATAATAAAGATAAATGTAAATAAAGTGAATGTACATCGTCAACAAATACAACCCCAGGCCATCCAAAGTAAAGGTAAAAATATATATTTGTTTTTAACCGTTATAAATACGACACCACACAGAGTAAGTGTGAAAATATAATGATTTTTGTCCATTACATGTACATCTAATATATTTTGTTACTCTAACTGCACATAAACTATATCATCCTAATTGTACTAAACTACACCAAGCAATTGGTAGCCTCCAGTACAAAGTAGCCTGGATGGATGTGGATAACGTACAATATCTTTTGCAAAAGAGAGTGGTGTGAGCGTTGTTGGCAATGGCCCTGGCATGCCATGACTACTTATATGCACTTGGCACAGGCAGAGCTGTTCCTCAGAATAGCCACATGTCTTCGTCTTCCTCTTCATTACAGCAGTATTTAAGTTGGCATTTACCAGCCCCTATTCGGAGATGCTACCCCTCATCCTCCCCTTATTCACCTTTTCTTCATATCACTTCAAGCCCAAAACCCACAGGGGTTTCGGTTGGTCCGATTACTGCAGTGAAGATTCTAGCTGGTGGGCACCTGCGGGAGAAGGATAGGGAAATCGCTATTTCAAGACGAGAGGTGGGTGTTGCCACAATGGCCCTTACTTGCATTGCATTGTTGATTGAACAGCCTGCACAGGCCAGACAGCGCAGGAACGCCAAAGCCATCCCCATTGAAGAATACAAAACCAACAGTGAGCTTTCATACCACGATTTCATGCTTGAACATGACCAATTGTTTTATTTGTTTGGGTTATTATAGCCTTCTGTTGTTGAAAATGATATTAACACAGAAACAATATTCTAGTCGGCGATGTAATTATTTTTCGTCAAACATGGTGTAAACATTTTGGAAAGCTAACAAATGAGACACTCATCTACTTTTATATCTTGATCTTCGCACCTTTTTGCATGAAGACTCCTCCCATTAAAATATTATTAAGAAATATCTAAATTTAAGAAATAGCTAGATTCCTTTGAGGATGGAGCACTCTTTTTTAAAGCAATTGTGACTTGATCTTAGGGTTTGAGCATGCCCCTTGGTCAAATGTCATCTCCTCATGCAGGTCAGTATCCAACTATGTAGAAAATGCCTTGAACAATCTGTCCTCAACACCAAAAGGCCTTCTCAAAGACGAAATATACCTTAAAATACTTAGAAGTGCCTTGAACTATGTATGAGTGCCTTGATTTGATATGTGAATGGGGTTAGGGTCCACATGGTAACTGTTATCACACAACTCATAGTTGCCCCAAAAGATGATCCTATACAGGATGAGAGAGGGGGCGGGCAACCAAAGAGGTGACACAAGAGGGCCTCGATCCCCAAGATGGATTGGTTGTCACGCCAATCGAGGCACTCTTCACTTTATACTACCCAAGCCACAGATAGTAAAGGGGGAGACCCTGATCTACTCCCGACAGGAGAGATCTAACCCAATCACCAGATCAAGCTATGGAAATAGGGTACGTAAGGTGAGGGGTGAATAACCCTAGATTTAAGGAAACAAGGTCACTGTGGAGGCTTAGGAAGAATAAGATTGGACTTTGAGTGTTTAGACACAGTGACTTGAAGATTAAAAGTGAATCCAGGATTTTAGTGCTAGGGAAAATGATCAAACACACGGTGTGGCAATGGGATCCCCATTATCACCCATAGTAGCCAACATATACATGGAGCATTTTGAACAAAGGGCCCTCAACTCATCACCCTTTACCCCCGAAGTTTGGAAAAGATATGTAGATGATATATTCGCAAAATGGAGACATGGAAAGGAGAAGCTCCAGGAGTTCTTATCCCATCTAAACAACCTTTTTTAACATATCAAGTTCACCATTGAACTAGAAAAAGATAATCAGTTACCCTTCCTGGACGTACTTCTCACTAAAAAAGACGGGAGACTTGGGCACTAGGTTTTCAGAAAGAAAACTCATACTGACAGATACCTCCACGCAAGCTCGCACCACCATCCAAGCCAGAAGATTGGGGTTATTAAAACACTAGCAACTAGGGCCTCAAGGATCTCAGACCCAGACCACATACAACAGGAACTAGACCACCTCCAACAAGTCTTCACATCCAATGGATACAACAAGCAAGAGATTAGGAAAGCCCTTCAACAAAACCAAAAAAGACCTCAAACCAAACATACAAACACTGTCTCCAAATCCTCCCTACAATACATCAAAGGTACAACAGACCGAATCGCCAGCATCCTTAGAAAACACAACATTCAAGTAGCTTTCACACCACTCACTACCATTAGGAAGATAGTCGACTCGGCCAAAGACTCTCTAGACCCAAACCTACAAAAAGGGGTTTACATGGTGCCATGTTCTTGCGAGAAAGAGTACATAGGTGAGACAGGGAGATCGTTGAAGACAAGACTTAAAGAACACGCAGTAGACATAAACAGGGAAAGAGCCTCGAGATCGGCCCTAGCAGAGCATGCGTGCAAAACCTCTCATCACATTTGCATAGAAAAGGCACATATAATCAACAAAGAAGAGCACTACATAAAAAGGAAAGTGAAAGAGGCCATAGAAATAGAAAAACGTAACAACACCCTAAACAGAGACGATGGCTTAAAAGTTAAAACTAAGTGACTCCTGGAAGCCGGTGATCAAACAAATAAAGAAAACACCAACATCATTATCACACGATAAACATGTATCCCCCACATAAGTTAGCCTAATCATTAAGAGAATGCTACACCCCTAAAACACACAAGGAAAAATCATTAATAAAAAATAATAATAATAAAGGTTTAATTAAAATCTACAGTTATTGTTAATAAGAATAATAATTATAATAGACATTCATCACACTTTATTTAATACATTAATTATTAAGTTATTAATACATTAATGTTAATTAACACATTAATATTAGTTATGAAGACATTAATACATTAATATTAACCAATACATTGATATCAATTATAAAGGTATCAATACTTCAATATTTAAGTAATTAATACATTAATTATACAATAATTATTGAATACACTAATAATTATACATTAATTTAATAATTATACATTAATTATTTAATACATGTATTAATTGTACATTATTTAATACTTTAACATTAATTATAAAGTTATTGATACATGAATATTATTAACACATTAAATTAATCATGAAGGTATTAATACATTAACATCAATACATTAATATCAATCATAAAGTCATCAATACTTTAAAATTTAGTAATTAATACATTAAATAAATAAATTAATACATTAAATCAATTAAATACATTAATTATACAATAATTAATGTATTAATCAACACATTACCTAATAATACATGCATTAATGAACACACTATTTAATACTTGACCTAAATTATTCACCAAAACCTAAAACCTAGCCGACTCTCTCCCAACACCTAAAACCTAGCCGACCCTCTCTCAAAACCTAACATCACACATCATACTCACCTATTGGCTATTACTACTCTCACACCATTTCTCAGAATAGTACCAAGCTCACCCCTGATGATGGACTCACTTTGAAGTCTGAAAAGTTGGGTTTAATAAACCATAAATAGGTATTTCCATCCTACTCAATAAAATGATCAAATCTGACTGCCTTGGGAAACGTGAACCTTAAAATAGGGAAAATTGTCCCAAGGAGTAGATTTGAAGAGTTAGGGCTTTCTAGCTTTGCTTGCAAGTAGATCTGACAGTATCAAGGCATACAAGCTCAACAGACAAGGGTTTAACAACTCGACAGACAGGCTAACCAAAGAGGGCGCAAGGGTTGAAGACCAGTGCCTAGGGAAAAGGGACAGATGGAGTCCTCATAGCATGACGCCCTTGAGAACCCACCTGGGGTTTGGCCGTAAGATAAAAACCTAGAAATGGTTTGCCAGTAAACCAAGTAATCTAGCCCAGAGAATTTTTCGAATAATTTATAGTTAGGGTTTGGAAGTAAATGACAGGTGGGTAAGTTAAAGGAATATATTACGTACCTTGCAAGCCTAACTGGATCATGGAAATTGATGATAATATGTCAAGGACTACTCCCGCAAAGATCAAGTGAAAATTTGATGCTTTATCTTGCCTCTACAAATTTGCCCGGTTCCACTAATGCGCCCCTCTCCTCCTGCAACACCAAGGAGATAAACTCAATTAGCAAGCAGCAATGAAGGTAAATGCAAATGAAGAAAATGATCACAGAGAACAAGTAGTACAAAGACAAAATCCTTCCCTGAACCAAACCAAATGAAGAGAGGGAGACAAGGTAAGTCTCCTCAGCCATTGCGTCCCTCCAAGTCATCTTCTTCACCTGCAGATGAAATGTGGATTGAAATATGTGCAAAATATTCACCAATATCTTCAATGCAATGGAAAAGCAATTTCAATTGACATAGCCAACATCCAAAACCAGATCACAAGAGTTTTTGCAAAATATATTTTCTATTCCAGTAGCTAAGAGCCAAAAGTCCCTTTACAATGAGGGGGGTCTCTCCTTTAAATAGGAATGAAGGAGACCAAAACACTAACCACCTTTTTAACGAGTGGTTGAGATCAAAAGATACATAAGTGATAATCAATGGCTAAGATGAGCCCAAATATAAATCACACAGATCAACTCAAAAATAGAGGGGGTGCACTAGCTAAGTCACCCTAGGGGGGACGTACCACATGAAAGTGACCAAACAACATGACGTAAGCTCATGGTGGGGCTAGGTGTACGCATCCTTCTCTAGCATGTCCCCATGGCACAATAACATATAATGACTCATCAATAATAACATACTGTGACACATGGCCAAATCGTACCCCCTCAATGACATTAAAAATACAGAATAATAGCCCGGAGTGTGTGTGGGCCCCACTAGATGCTGTAACCTGCTCTGGAAGGTGTGGGATGCATCACACACATCATCTGAACCAACCTCATGCCAATTCTTTGCCTCAATAGCCCAAATCAAATTCCTCAGTAACCATTTTTACCATTTTTTATCCTCAGAAAAATCACCTGTGAAAGAATAAAATGCCTATAGCTCACTGCTTGGTAACCCAGGGCCAAAACTGACTACACCAAAATGTCTGGGAGAATGGTAATATGGTAATAACAAGTGGCCGGAACCCATGCTCCCTCTGTAGCGCCCTAGGTAAACCAAATAAAAATCCAACTGTGCTGCTAGGCCATTTTAAAATGGCAAATATGCAATAAAATGACAATCTGAGTGAAATCTCATTCGGAAGTGCCTGCAACTGAAAACTGAATATCCCAATGGACTCAGAAAGTCCAAATGTACTACATATGAGTACCCATACACCCTGTGGCTATCTGTATAATCATCTGTAATCATAACCATGTCCGGACAAATAAAAATAATGGTCTGTAAATAATAATAATAACCATAAAAACCATCAAACCATCATCTTAAACCTGTGTCTGCTGCATGGAACCATCTAATTGGCATATAAGGACCATAAATCATCAACATCAAACATGACTGGTCCAAGTCAACTCAGATCCCTTAGTTGACTTGGTCAAACTGGGTTTGACCATGTCAGGACTGATCAAAATATGACCCAGGCTTAAATTGCCTAATGCTGCAAGTGCAAATGGTTAAAGCATGCTCTTTTTAATCATTCTAATAGCAAGACTTAAAGTATAGAGCAACATATCACTGACGGTTTAAGCAATAATAACATCAAATATAAGTTAAAATAATCAATTACTCAAAATAGAACCTCAAGAATATACTCATTTCATGGTCGTGATCATTTTGCTAGAATTGGGTGAAAGTGAAAAATGCAAGGCAAGGATAAAGGGGTGACTATACTGACTCAACATTGTGCTACTTTGGATAAGAGAAAAGGGAATACACACTTAAGCTTATGTTGGATAATAAACACACAGGGAATGGCAGTGTCTCACAAATGGAATAAGTTGTTTTGAGAGGTGCTTATTCAACCTTGGCAAATGTCTACTGCTCACATCCAAGCTGAATCCAGCTCCGTGAGGATCTTTACTATAACGGTTGGAACTAGGTGCACAACTAACCGTAACTTGAGGTTCTAGGGGACACTTAGAATTAGCTGCCCCTTACTCCATCTCACATCCCAACTCGTAGGCTCCGTGAGGAATTTAATCATTACATAATATCATGGCCAACAGTTTTTAGATTTAGCATATATTTAACCACTGCTTTCTTAGGCCTTATGACCCTTTGGATTTCTTGTGTGCTTATAAGCACAAGTAATTGCAGCTTTTTATCCATGGTATTTACATTTCATTCAATTTCATAGCCCTCTTTCATTGTGCTGAGAAGCACAGTTTAAATTCATTTCCATGGGCTTGCACAAGAGATAGCAATAGTTCATTCATGCATGTAATGATGGTAGTACTATTTGCTTGAGGTCTAGCCAACACAACTCAGACAACTACGGGGATTATCCACAATCAAGACCAAACATCGGGGCAACCGACTAGAGAGATCAAGGTATCAAATCCAACTCACCTAAGCTCAGGAACCAACACCAATGGGTTCTCCTGGCCCAGAAGGATCAAGGCTTCGGTAAGTTCTGTTGCCAACTCAGAGCCGAGACACAAACTAATAGGGATGCTATCCAACAGAGGCAAAAGTGGGGAGGTCCTCCATATCACAGGCTAAAGTGTAAGTCAAGGTAAGATCAAGGATGGAAGAGAACAGATGGATGGGGAAAGTGAAAGGTGGTGCCAAGACTGACAAGTCATAAATGGTGGGAATGATCATGTCCATTCTCCTAAGGAGGGTGAAACCAATGAGTATAAACAAGAACTTCATATTCTGAGTAAACTAGACCATTTAGATATTTTATTGAAACAACCATGTCCACACACACACACACACACACATATATATATACATACATATATACGGCCAGATCATGACCACTAATTACCAAGTCAAGCTACCAAAATGAGCAAAAGAGCAATGCAATCATAACCAAAGCACATCTATATACCTGCTGGGCATATACCTGCATATACCATCTGAACCATCCACTGCCACTGGAACACTGCTGCTGCACATATCTGGGCACTATCATACTGCTCTATATGGCAAAAATGGCTACATCTGTCATCAAATCTGAGGTCATGAGGCTCAATCATGGCATAAGGTTGTACTGTCCGCTCTGGGGCTGCATGTGTTGATGTATTTGTAACTTCAGAAGATATTCACTTGTATATTGTATGTATTACATTTGTACTTTATTGTATCCCCAACGAAGATGTATTATTCCTTCGATTGGAAGTGTCATCATTTGTATTTGCAAGTGTCGCAAGTTACATTGTAAGTGTCGTAACTTATATTTGATGGGTTATTAGACCACCTTAGAGGGGTCGGCCCAGTGTGGGTTAAAGGGTTATTAGACCACCCTAGTGGGGTCGGCCCAGTGACATGTGGATGGGTTATTAGGCTTCCTTAGGAAGTCAGCCCAGTTAGAGTAAAAGGCAAGTCAAGTCATTGTATAAATAGAGAGTGTGTCTCTCTCATTCTATTTCATTCACTCACTCACTTCGCATTAGTGAGAGAGAGGAGGAGTGCACACAAGTGGAGGAGGAGTAGCTGCTGCAGACATCTATCTTTTGGAGATTCATCTTTGTGATCTTTGTATTGGTGTTCATTCTATCTCTGAGGAAGTTGCGGGGTTTTTCACCTTCTTGGTTTTCCCCGGTGAAATGTTTTGTGTCTCTTGTCTCTTGTGTTTGATATGTTGTACATGTTGTTCTCTCAGTTAAGATCCTAGATCATATTGAATTAAATGATGAAAAACTAACATGTTATCAGAGCTAGCCTGAAGGAAGGCATTGTATGGCATTTACGACACTTGTTGCACTTGCGACAAATTGGAAGCTAGGGCTTGATATAGTAAAAACTAGTCATCGTGGCACTTTCGCTATAAATCAGTTTTGGCGAAGGTTCAGGATCTGAAACTTTTAGTTTTAAAAAAATAGGATCTGTATGTTTCTATCTCATATTTATAATTTTTTTAATATATATATATATATATATATATATAACTGTGTTCTCGTGTCTTGTTTTCGGGGTTGTCATGTCTTGTGTTGGATACTTGTATTTATCGTATTCTTCGTGTCTTGTGTCCTCGTGTCAGGTGACTTAGGTGCTAGGTGTTACCGCACAAACTAGCATGTGTGATTAAAGTCCTGAAGATGCAAGCTAGCCCAGGGTAACAAAAGGAATAGGCCACTGTTACCACACCTATCCCCTCTCACTTTAGGTTGGCTCTTCTCCAACTCAAGGGGGAGTCTTCCCTAGGGTAGGGTTTTACCAGGGCAAAGGCAATGAGGATCAAGGTGATTTGAATAGTTTTCCCTAGCAAAGATTGATTTTATAGTATAGGATTTTATAATCGGTGATGGGAGGATAAGGGAACCCACTCCAAAGGACCAGTGCAAATCCAACGTAGGGAAAATGGAGTCAATGGACCTCTAAATTAGAGGGCCTTGCTTCAAAAATCATCCAGTAAATAAGAGTACTCTAGGAAACCCCTCATCTCAAAGGATGTACTAGAGGGTTCACTTGCAATCACATAGAGAGAGAGGAAGACGCACTCGTTTATTTCTTTCCTTGAGTGTACCCTACACCAAGGGTGTTAGAACTTGCGCATCCGAATGAAGAACAATGCAGAGAGGAAACTCCCTTAAATGCAAGATGACAAAGAGATCTAAGATAAAATTCTTATCCTAGATCCAATCCAAGAAGATAATAGTATCCCTTCAATGGCCAAGAAGAAATAACATGGACAATGCTAACAATATGATCTCCAATAGATAAGCACAATAGCAAGAGAGAATGCCACACTTTAACAAGAAATAAACCTTTAGACAAATTTACTCCAAGAAAGATATGTCAATTAAGCTCCAAAAGAGAGAGAAATCCAAAGATCCAACCATGAGTTCAAATGAAGAAGAGGCTCTCTTTATATAGGAGAGTAGCCTAATTTCTTTTACAATAAAATATTCATTATTTTCCTATATCTAGCCTAGGGTGGAGTAAAAAGTAAAAACCCCACTAAAGCAACTAGCTCCTAACCAAATACATTAAAAAAGGTGGTCAATGCCACTTGTAGAAAGCATAAGATACATTAGGACACAAAATGAGGGGGCTTCTCCATCAAGCAATGGGGCAAGTGCTAAGTGATGATGCCACGTGGCCTCCAAAGGTCTCTTCCATGGGTCGCTCCACCAAGAATGCTCACAAAGCAATCAAAGCAATCAAAGTGTCCATGAAGCAACCAAGTGATGTCCACTAGACAACCAATTTCAACCTTCAAGAGCCTCTTCAAGGAAATATTCCAGCAAGCAATGTCCACATGACAACTTAGAACTTCTTTCAAGTGACAAGTGTCCTCCAAGGGATGTCCACCTATCAACCACATGATGTTGATGTAGTAAACAAACCAAACTTCAAAGGGCTCCAAAGATAGATCACTCCACAAGAGATAGCTTCAAAGGCAAGTGATACTCACATGCAAACTTCAAAGGGCCTCTCCAAGGGAAAGTGTCGTCCAAAAGATGACATGTAAACTGATAATAAGGGATCAATCAACCCCAAGCTTCCTTACTAGCCCAACGATCCATCATAAATAACCATTCTACCCTTCCAAATGGTATAAGACTAACCAAAGGTTTGAACAATCTCAAGGAGGATGATCTAAACCCTTCTCCATGATGGATGGCGCATCCATTAGGGCATAAGAATCAGATATAAATCCTCTAAACAGTAAGGAAGATCCTCTAAAGTGGATTTACCGTCTCATATCTTGCAGTAAACATTTGATTTGAAAGGCTACCTCAGAAGGTATAGCCAAGGATGACATAAGGGCTCTTTCTAGGGTGGACGGCTCCTCAGACTGCTGCAAAGTCCTCCAACAGTAAAGTAGTACCTCTGCAAGTGGACCGGCCTCACTAATTAGGCTTCAAATGTGGATGATGAGCTTCTAAAAGGCTGCAGTGTACTTCAAGGCAGAGAATCATCCTCAATCTTGGTCACTCCATCAAGGAAAGATACAAATCGTTGCTGCCCAAGCTGTCTTAATGCACAGGAAGGTAAAAAAAATGCCCAGATCTGAAAGTGACATGGTTTCATTGCTGTTAATGTTATTGGCTGCATACTTGTCCAGAATAAATTCAGAAGTGCCCACTGCCCAGATTTGATTTTAGGGCTGTTTACACCCTCTTTACTGTTGTTTTATGGTTGAAAAATGCCCAGAACTGATTAAAGATGACCCCTAACTGCTGCTCATGTTTCAAAAACCACCCAGAACTGATTGAAGATGACCCCCAACTGCTGCTCATGTTTCAAAAACCACCCAGAACTTACCAAAGCTTGGTTTTGCTGCTGTCTATCACTGTTTTAGCGCTGTTTTAACCCCTAGACCTGCCCAGAACCTTGCAGGCTCCTTGAAAGGCTGCAACATGCCCAAAATTGCCAATAAATTCTCAGAAATGCTGCTGTTCCTTTTACTGCTGTACAGGAGGTGCAAAAATGCCCAAAATGCTGTTTATCAGGCTGCAATATGCCTAGATTCTGCCCAGAACTTCATCTCTTAGCTTCAATAGGGATCAAACATGCTCAACATTGCTGATCAAGCTTACCTCATTTGTCTTCACTTCATCATCTTACAACTTCCAACAGCAGCTAAATATCCTAGGGCATCATTAAAACTCAGGTATGAACCATCAAATCATCATTATGAACAATGTCACCCCCTTTTCCAGAGTGTGATCAAAATCACACTTGGACACCCATGCAAAATGGGGGGTAACACTAGGGTTCTTGAGTCGATGCATGGAGAGCATTAGGGCTAGGGTTTACCCTGTTGCACCTCATATTTGTATGAGGTTTCCCATTGCGATTTTCATTACATTGATGGGGTTTGCAGCTGGTATCTTTGGATAATGGACTTGGAGAGCATACAATCGATTACTTGATGAGGCCTCTTCTCTGCTTGACAATGGATTACTTGATGAAGATCTTTGGTGGAAAATACTCACTTCTCTAAGGTTGATGATGATGGTTGATGCCGATGGTCATCTTGTTGTTTGGTGCTCCTTTCATGCCTTTGCTTGATGGATCACTCTCTTGACATGTCGATGCTTGCTACTTCATGTATCATATTTGTCTTGGAGCAACCTGGTGACTGTGTGTGATGTTATGATATTGATTTTCATTTTTCAGTAGGAAGGGAGTGTTCTACATGGTCCCCTTTTGTTATATGTTTGGTGGGGGCGTACTTGATGTTTGATGGAGTTGGCACTTTTCTTATGTTTCGTTCCTATGGTGTTGGTTGTGCTGTGGTGATGCACTTTTCTTTGATGGGATTTCCCTAGGTGATATAACTTTATAGCACTAACATTGCTAGACATCACCTAGGGGGGATGTGTATTTGATGATGTAAGTACCATTGTTGATATGCATTGTTATGTTTTATTATTCCCTTGGTACCATGGTGGGGTTTTGCTGAGTAGAACAACTTTATTTCACATGGTACAACACTTTTCTAGCTATTGTGTGATTGATGCTACTTTAAGAAATTAATTTTCTGTGTTTAAATAACTTCAGTATTTGATGTGTTTGATTTGAGAACATAAGGACATCAATCAGCTAGGGTTGGAAATTTTAATATGATATTAGAGTTACACTCTGATTGAGATTCTCAAGGGTTTACGACAATCGGCCATCTGCCAAAAATAACTACTGGAAACAAGGACCCGCAGTTAGAGGGTTTTAGTATTTTTGGCTTGAAGGACTAATTTTCAGATTTAGGATTTTAGTATCTAACCTCAAATTTGAGGATAGATTGGAAGTTGCCTCAAATTTCTTGCCTTGGAAGGTCAAGGTAATATTCTCATTGGAAGAGATTCAACACACTAGACAACAATGTAAGTACAATTAAGAAGAGCTACATATGAAAGATACAAGTTCTCTCAAGTTTGCATCTCTAAGACATGATGTGTGGATGACGAATGAAACTGAAGATTCTCTTTCCTTTATATATAATAGGTGAAGTAAACCAACAATAATAAATTGGACAAGGTCCATAAACAACAATCTCAAGCAACCTAACTAATCACTAATTAGCCCACAATTGAAGTGCTCCAACTCTAAGGTGACACATGTCAAGCTCCAAGGTAACCATCAAGCAAGGGTCCCAATGTGAGTGGTTTACAAGAGAAGGTCCAATGGTTGATGTTTGTAGCATCGGACAGGTACTTCCACATGGTTCTATGTCCAATGGGTGGAAGTCGTCACTAATACCTCTCAGACTTAGGAAATTCACTTTAATTAAGTGATTATTAAAGTGAACGCCTTTTTAGATTAATTGAGAGATTGATTAAGTAAAGTGCCTAAGTTTTAGGCATTAGTGACTTAAGTTAATTAAGTGAATCTTAACCATTGATCTCAAGTGACTGAGATCTAATCTCAGCCATTGGAGTTAGGGTTTTGGTTCATCTCAAGATTATAAAAGGCAGCCTAAGTGAGAGGAGGACACATACACACAGAGTGAGATAGTGAGATCTCATTTTATTGGTTGGAGGACTTTCATCCAAGTGTGCAGGGTTCGAGGAAATGAGCAAGGGGAAACAAAGCAGTAGCGACTAGGTGTGATAGGCTAGGCTATCTTGCTATTTTTTATATTATTCCTCAGATAGGCCATTATCCTAGGACGAGAGCCTAGATTTTATTTTAATAAGATCATTTCAATACTGGTTTTCCCTTGGGGATTTTTCCAGGGGTATTTACCTAGAAATTATGTGTGCACATGTGTTTGGTTTCTTGATTTGCTTCTGTTGATTTATTAATCGTTAAAACATAGACGTGTTTTCTTTTTAGTAAATTTGCTTAATAAGATTATTACAACAAGGGTTTGCTTGTCGGGTGTTGGGTCATAAAAACTTAACACCAATGCTCTCCTCCAAGGATCCCCAACACTCAATGCTACCTCCTAAGCCATGTGTTCCTTCGGGTCCACCACATTTCCAAGTACACTGCTCAACCCAAGCATTCTCAAGACAAGCACAAGCCTCCATGTAAGCAACCAAGTGGCCCTATTCTACTTAGGGCTCAACACCCTTCTCCTTAATGCTCCAATGCTCCTCCCCTAAATAGGTTCTGTTATCACACAACTTGTAGTTGCCCCTAAAGGTATCCCATCCGGGACGGTAGAGGAGACAGGCAACTAAAGAGGTGACCCAATCATAGTTGATTGGACCTACACAAAGGTTTCTAAAGGTAAGTAAATGATGAGTTACGGAAACCAATGCAAGGCTAAGTGGACCTAGAAATTGAGGTATGGTTGAAAGGTGGTGTGAGAGATTGTTGGTGTTTCAACCTACGTATGGTTTAGGCCACATTGTTTGGTATGTTGTCAAGGTGTGGTACCATGTGTTTGCACAAGTGGGTCTTGTTTTCTTGGTAAGTGTGAAATGGTTCTAAGTAGGCCCACAAGGTGAAACTAGGTGAGAGGTTGGTACTATAGGTTAGGTAAAGACTAGATCTATGGATCTAAGTTGATTCTAGGAGTACCCATGTACTAGATCTAAGATTTGACACAATTCCCAAGGAGTGCGACTTGCTTAGAGAAGGACTAGTGCCTTGTTGGATGGGCTAATGGAGTCAAAAAGTATGTCAAAGTGTAGATCGGGACACCTAGAAGCCAAGTCAAGTGGGCTAAATGAGATCTAATGGTTGGATCTTGTTAGTTCTAGGTTTTCAAGAAAAGACCCTAAGTGGACCACAATCCCTTGAAACAAGGAATGCTACCCCCAAGGCGGATTGTCATAAAAAGATAGTCTAGACCTAGGTTTCAAGGTATGGCCGTTCCAAATCTCCATAAATCCCAAACACCCACTTCCTAAAAGTGGACAAACTCACTTTCACAAGGGAGTGCGATTTGCTCAAGG
Source organism: Larix kaempferi (assembly GCA_027924585.1). Classification (NCBI taxonomy): domain Eukaryota; kingdom Viridiplantae; phylum Streptophyta; class Pinopsida; order Pinales; family Pinaceae; genus Larix; species Larix kaempferi. Next base: position 82,998,305 of record BSBM01000001.1, read on the forward strand.
AGGGTTAAAAGGTGGGTTTGGTGGACCAAATCAAGTCCAATGGCCACCAAACTATAGATCCAAGTAGCTAGTATCCCGATCTATGTATGTCCCAAAAATCAAGTCAATCCAAGGGCTAGATCTTAGTAGATCTGAGTTTTGAGGTGCCAAGGAATTCAAAAGGGGGTTTTAACCCCTTAAAACATGGAAAGATGTCCACAAGGTAGAATTCACCAAAGTAATAATCTGGGGGTAGGTTATCAAGTGTCTAGATTGCAAATCAAGTGGGATCTCACCTACCCATGTGCTAGATCTAACCAAACAAGCCTCTTACTAGGAAGAGCGATTTAGGTTCAAGAGGGCTTTTTGCATTGAAAAGTGTGTCAATTTTTAGCCAATCACCACCAAACTATAGATCCAACTAGGGGTGGATGCTATAGAGGTGGGTTTTCAATATCTCTTCAAAAGCAAGGCTAGATCTAAGTAGATCTAAGAGAAACCAAAAAACAAGGGTTTTAATTAATTAGGGTTTTTGTGATCTAGAAATTATGGATGATTCAAGGAAGAAGAAGATCATACCTCTTGGAACATACCTGGATGAAGAGATGAATGCTAGTTGAGACGAGGATTACTTTGCCAAAGATCAAATGGAGAATTGTTGAAGCCCTCTTGCCAAATCGATTTTCCCAAGCCACATGTAATTCCTTCTAACCTGTCAAGTCAAGGAGCAAAGCATCAATCAGTTTAACATGTTGAAGGTAGATACAAGCAAGAGAGAGAGAGAAACATAGAATAGTTGACACAAAGGCAAAACTACTCCCTATCAAACCAAAACGACTTCTTCCAAGCTTGAAGGGCAAGCCTCCCCACCAATTCGCACTTGTCCAAAATCGTCCTCTTAACCTGTAAATAAGATATGGCAAATATGCAAGATAGCTACAATAGATCCTCCAGTGCAATGGACAAAAGCATTTACAATCGAAACAACCAACATCCACTCCAATCCAAGCATGTACTCCAAAAGATAGAAATTTTATTCCAAGAGCCAAGAGCCAAAAATCTCTAGATGAATCTTACAATGAGAGGCTCCCTCCTTAAATAGGATGGGGAGAGAGTATAATCCTAACCACTTTTTACATGAGTGGCTAAGATTAAAAGATCATAAGATCTAATCAACGGCTAACAATAAATCATAACAATATATCACATGGATCACCCAACATAATGATAGCGCCCCCACTAAATGGTACAATAAGAGGGTGACGTCATCCACTACAGAAACATAAGTACCAAAATCCACCTCATGGTGACTAGGACATGACAATATAAGCACATGGTGGGGCTAGGAGGCATCAATCCTTACTAGCTCATCCCCAAGGCACAATAAAATAATAAAATATGTCCAAGATAAAATAAATGATCAAAACTGTTCTCAGAATCCATGACAGTCAAGCAGTAAATGACCTCCTGTGATCAATGTGGGCATACCCACATGGTGAAAACTGACTGGAAGATAGTGATGCCACCCTGGAAGACCTCTGTGAAGACCAAATGCCAAAACCTTGCCTCAATTGCCCAAATCGATTTCCTCAGTGACCACTTTATCCCATTTTTTAACTGCCTCGGTAAATGTGAAAGTGCCAAAACTGCCTCCTAGGGTACCAGCGCTGTCCATCTGAGCCTACCAGGCTCTCTAGAAGGGGGGGTAAATGGTAAAAACAAGTGGCTGGACCACCCCCTCCATCATCAGCGCCCTAGGTGAACTGGCCAATCATGGCCCCTGCTGCCCAGGTTGGGAAATCAGCCCCAAATCTGGTCATCAAGTGAAAAACTGCATCAATCACCGTCAGAAGTGCCCGGAACTGAAAGATAAGTGTCTCAATGGATCTAGAAGACCCAAATCCACTAGAGATGTGTACTCATACACCATGGGTTGCCCTAATGGGCCAGCTGTAGGGTCCACCATATATGGACAATGTATAATCTGCTGATCTGAAGTAGTAATAAAACCTGTTGATCTGGATCAATCATCATCTGCATCATATGTCCATCATATGATATCATCATAAAGCATGTGGGACCATCAATCATCATCAATAAGCATATATATATGGTCCACATCATCACGGATCCCAAGGATAAATCACATCAGTAGACTAAGACAATGCTTCTCTAATCATTCTCACAGCCAAGCTCAAAGTATAACATCCATTCAGTGGCATTAATTAAGTTAGCATATTCCGTTGTTATATAAAAATTGCTTGCACAATAGTTCAAATGACAAACTCACCCATTGGACATGGTCAAACTGCTAATGAAGGATGAAGGCTAGGAACAAGGTTGGGTCAAGGGGTTGACTTGTCTAACTTAAATCAAAAATACTTTGGACTGGGAGAAAGGGGAAAGCTACAAACTCTGTGCTGGACAAAATAACACGGGGGATGGCTGTGCCTCACAAATGGATAAGTTGTTTAGAGAGTGCTTATTCAACTTAGGCATCATGTCTACATAAAGTTGATCCAGGTTCATTAGGATCATTCAATTTTATTCCATGGCCTTTTTGGCCTACATAACCCTTCGGATTTCAGATGTGCTGAGAAGCACAACTAGTTGCAGCTTGCATCCAGGGCATGTTTTTTCAAATATTTATAAGGTCAGCAATTGTTTAGATATAGCTTTTAAGAACCATTGCTTTTTGGACCTTTCTTATACTCTTCGAGGAGTATTTTTAGCTGTTCATCGCTCTTGCCCCTTTTTTTGTTTCCATGGGCGAATTTATAAGTTTCCATAAGTAGAACATGAGCTTTTAGTTTTAGCCAACAAGATCTCAAGTGACTAGGGAGAGTTCGAGCCAATGCCAAACATCGGGACAACCGACCAGAATGATTTAGGCCTACAATCCAACTCACCAAAGGCAAGTTTTGTCACCAACTTAGAGCTGAGACACTGAATACACAGGGATGCAGTCCAAACACGGAGGTAGAAAAATGGGGAAGTCCTCGGTATCAGAAAGTCAAATGAGACAGGTCAAGGTTTAAAGTCAAACAGGAAGGTCATGTATGGATGGAGTCAAGTGAACATGGAGCCTACACTAGCAGACAACTGGTGTCGGGAAAGACCATATCTATGTAAGGTGAAAAACCAGTGGGTTTTGTTAAATGACCTAAATGTGCAAGCAATTGTCCATTTTATGATTTACAGTCCATTTTAAACAGTTTGCCACATCAGGAATAATATACCAAGCACATGCTGTAATCATGATTAAATCAACAAGATAATAATCCACAGTCAGTGATAACATATCCATAGATCATACAACATCATCATAACAATAATCATCATGTATCATCTGAAACACTGCTGCAATACATCTCTAAGAACTGAACTGAAACTGTATGGGATAAAGGGTCACATCAGTCATCAAATCTGAACTCTCAAGGCTCAGCCTTGACACAAGGTCATACATAAATCTGAGTAATATACTGCTCTGATCATGAGTGATCCAAAATATATAGCCATGCTCTGGAATAATGGAAGCTCTGGAATGTGCAGATATCTGCTGTACAAGAATAGTAGCCCTGCTACTATGGTGTGATAACATCTGGCTCCAGCTGGGACAAGTGCTCTAAGGGAGAGAGCGCTTGAGAACCTCAGAATCTCTCGTCTCGAACTGCTCTGCATCAATCTTCAATCCAGCACTGCACCATCCTTGCTTTCAGCTTTTATCTTGCACCTGTTCCTGCTCTCACAAACACTAAAATACCTCATGGAGCATGTATGGGAAAAATATATATAAAATGAAACTGAAACTGAAATCTAATCTAAAGCATAAACTGAAATGCGTAAAATAAAAGTTTTAAACTATCATGGCATATATTATTCATATTATCATTTATTATTTTTATTACTGTGCAGGAGAAAAAGAGCATTTCTTGAAGCAGGCAATCTCGACTTGCACAAGCAGCCAAAAATAAAAATGCCAACTACAATTCCTTAAATGCATGCAGGAGAAGAGACAAGCTTAGGAAGGAGCAAGGCTCAACTCAATAAAGGAAAAGAAAAACAAGCAAACACTCTAAGCAGAAAAAGAAAAAGGGACAGTACTCAGCACACAGCAAAAGAAAAATCACACAAATCCTACTGCTCAAGTGAGCTTATTCAGAAGCTACTTACTCTAAACAGGCAAGGCAAGGCAAGGAAGATCATTCCAGGCTGATAGGTGGGAAGTAGTGCTTTAGTAACCTCCCATTTACAGGTAATTCCAACTCATCTCCATCTAAAGTCTCTAAATATACAGTTCCTTTGCCAACCATCTTACTTACCCAATAAGGGCCCATCCATATCTTCTCAAATTTTTCATGATTTCCAGGTTTTTCTTTATGTTTATCCCATAACAAGACTGTATCCCCAATTCCAAATATCACATCTCTACTCTTTTGGTCAAAGGTTCCCTTTATTCTTTCTTGCTCTAAAACCATTTTATTCCAGGCTTCCCTTCTAGTCTCATCTAGCTCTACTAACCTGTCAATTCTTGCTTGCAAGGCCTCTTGATCAGAGGAGCACTGTTGTAACAATTCATACACAGGAATTTGAAGGTTGATTGGGAGCCTACAGTTTTGCCCGTACACTACTTCAAAGGGAGCTTTTCCAGTTATTCTTTTGACTGTTGTTCTGTCTGCCCAGAGGGCATATTTCAGCTTCACATCCCAAGTCCTCTTGTTCTCACCAATCATTCTTTTTAAGAGCCTTATCAAATTCTTATTACTTGACTCTGCTAAACCATTTCCTTGCGGATAGTAGTTAGAAGAATGAGACAAGGTGATCCCATGATCAGCACAAAAGGTAGACATTTCAATTTTACTAAAAGATGGCGCATTATCAGTTGTAATTTTGCAGGGGCAACCGTATCTGGAGACTATATTCTCTTCTAAGAACTTGACCACAACTTCTGCAGTGCACTTCTTAGTAGGGATAGCTTCCACCCAGCGAGTGAAATAGTCTGTGCAAGTCAGTATGTATTTGTGTCCACTTGAGGAGCTAGGGTTTATGGGTCCTACAAAATCCATTCCCCATTGTTGAAAAGGTGCTTCTATAATGACTGGGGTCAAGGGCAGGGCAGGTAGTCTAGGTTTTCCAGAATAGAATTGACACTCCTGACATGCTCTAACAAAGGTGTGCACATCTTTGAACAAGGATGGCCAATAATATCTAGCTCTCATGATCTTAGCGGCTGTGGTTCTAGGTGCGTAATGTCCTCCACACAATCCGGAATGCATTTCTTTGATGATTCTTTGGGAGTCATCATGGTTTACACATTTGAGTATGATTCCATCTGGATTTTTCCATCCCAAACCATCCTCTGTCAAAACATACTTAGATGCTTTTAACCTCAAAGCTCTTCTCTAGTGGTCTACAAGGTGGTCTGGACAGGTCATATGTCTGAGGTAGAAAATGATGTCTTTGTACCATTCGTGATCTTCATCAATATAAAGGATCATGTTATTTTGCTGCAGTTTGGAATCAGTTAATAGCTGTGCCAACCCTTGGCCTTTCACTATCTTGACTGGCTTGATTTCAGTATCATACTCTTGAATCCTAGAAATCCAGTTTCCCCTAACCCCTATGCCATCAGGCTGAGATAAGACATCTTTCGCCGCTTGATAAGGGACGTAGGCAATAATTTTGGAGTATCCGATATATGTCCTAAAATGTTTTAACGACTTGACCAAGGCATAGGCTTGTTTTTCAGTGGTTGTGTAATTGAGTTCTACGTCTCTAAGGTTTTTACTCATAAGGGCAACAGGTTGCTCATGGTTTTCTTCATTCTTTTGTAACAACACACCTGCTATGGTGTCCTCGGATGCATAAGAATAAATCAAAAATTCCTTATTGTAGTTTGGGCATACTAGGACAGGTGCAGAAGCAATGGCTTTCTTTAGAGACTCGAATGAGGCATCACATTTCTTATCCCAAACAAACTTCACATCCTTCTTAAGCAAATTATTCAAGGGTTTGGCCAATTCAGCTAAGTTAGGGATGAATCTTCTTACGAAGTTTATTTTTCCGAAAAATGATCGTAATGAGCTGACATCCTTTGGGGGAGTTATGGCTTGAATTCCTTGCACTCTTTCAGGATCAATTCTAATGCCTTCTTTGGAAACAATGTGTCCTAACAACTTCCCTTCATCCACCCCGAAAGTAGACTTTTTAGGATTCAAAGATATTCCAAATTTTCGACATCTTTCAAAGATTCTCCTTAGATGCTTTATGTGGTCTCCCCTGTCTTTAGAGAAAATAATTAGATCATCTTGATAAATTGCAATGATTTTGCCAATTAAGCCCTCAAATGCATGATCCATTGCCCTTTGAAAGGTTGATCCTGCATTCAGAAGCCTGTTATCACATATATAGTAGCCGAGCTACCATACATTATTTTTCTCATTCCAGTACACTGTTCAGCCAGTTCCCTTACATTTGAGATGCTGAGATGAGCATCTATATTGATCATTATCAGATTGTGGACAGCAGTTGTATTCCCCATGCCATGACTGAGTTTCAGGACACTCAGAGAGATGACCGATGTAGCCATTATATCATTGGTACAGAACAGACAGTAGTGCCCAGAGTTACAGCAGCAGTCTCAGAGGACAGATGATGGTACCGGTTGATGAGCTTTCAGGTATATGACTCAGCAGGTATATCATGGTGTCATGGTTAGATTGCTTTTATACTTATTCTTATAGCATGTCTTAGCACTTAGTGTCATGATCTGGCGATCATATAGATATATGGACCTGGTTGATCTATTATATATATTATATTGTCCCTACTCAGACTTAGAAGTTCACTATTCATACTCATTGGTACATACCCTCCTTAGGGAGAATAGAGGTGATCATTACACCATACTTTGGCTTGCTAGTGATGGCTCCATCATTTCATTGTCTTCATCCATCCATGGCCTACCTTTTAGATTATCACCCTGACTTACTACTTGACTAGTGGCATGGAGGACTTTTCCCCACTGTAGCCTCTGTATTGGATGAGCTTCCCTGTTTATTGTGTCTCGGCTCTGAGTTGGTGACAAAACTTACTTATGGTGAGTTGGAGTTCCTTGGAATTCCCCCTAGTCACTAAAGTTGTGTTGGCTAAACCTGAAACTTTTAGTGCTGCCATCAATACAAAATCTGGAAAATGAAATGCTATATCTTGTATGAAAAGCCCATTCATGCAATGTGTTTGTGAACACACATGAATGAAAGGCGTGCCAAATGAAAATGGCCATAAAAATAAAATGTTATATCTTGTGGAAAATAAATACCTAGGTAAACAAGCTGTCCATGACACACCTAGAATTGCTTAGGTAAACAAGTGCCTTAAAAACACACCTGCAGCAGAAAGCCTAAAAGAAAAATGTAAATCTATGCAATGTGTTTGTAAACACACATAGATCAAGGCTATGGAAACTTCAGGCCCAAAAAGCAATGGAACTTAAATGCTATATCTAAACAATTGCTGGCCTTATTTGTATTATGGATTGTGCGCATCTGCGAAGGTGAATAAACCCTCTTTAAACAACTCATCCATTTGTGAGACACCGCCATTCCCTGTGTTATTGCTCATTCAGTATATACTATGGTGTATTCCCTTTCCCTTGCCAAAGTGTCACAAAGTCAAGACAGTTAAGTCATCCCTTAGCCTAGCCAGTTAATTCAGCCTTCACCCTTCACTAGCAAATTGATCACAACTATGAAGTGAGTATGATCCTGAAAGTCTAGTCTGAGTAATAATAATAATTAACTACACTATATATTTGGATTTAGATCGCCAGTCATGATTACTCTGTGTTATAATTGTTATTTGAATAAGTTGTAGAGCATATGTTAACCTTGACACTTTGCAGCAGCTATTGATGATGATCTGAGTTATATTTGGTCTTGGTTAGACCTAGTTTGACCATGGAGGACCATGGGACATGAGATGTTGGACCTTATGATGATATGGATAGATGATATATGGTCTATGTATACATACATGATGACTCTATGCAGCAGCTACAGGGTTATGATGATGATTCTGGGGTTACAGCAGTGTTTGTATATGTACAGCGCATTATTATTGGCCTTGATCCGGTATATTGGATATTTATTTTGATCATGCAGAGATTCATATGGTGTATGAGTACACATCTTGGATGGATTTGGACCTTCTGAGTCCAATGGGACAGTTTGTTTTCAGTTCCGGGCACTTACAGTGATGATTTAGCCTCAGTAGGCTGTCCTAGTACAATTTTGGCTTGTCGGAGGCCCTGTCGGAGCAGATGTGATTTTTATCCGGTTGACCTAGGGCGCTGATGATGGAGGGGGTGGTCCAGCCACTTGTTTTTACCATATTACCCCCCTTCCGGACACATTGGTGCCCTCACCTTGACAGCGCCAGCACTCCAGGAGGCTGTTTGGGGCAGTTTCACGCTTCCCGAGGCATTTCAGGATTGGTAGAAATGGCTATTGAGGAAATCGATTTGGGCTACTGAGGCAAAGTTATGGCATGGGATGATCAGTGATGATAGATCGGGACCTTCCACACCTTCTCCAGCAGTTTCGGCTTCATCGGGGCCCGCATCCATCACTTATGGCACTTTCTGTGGATTTTTGAGGTCTTTTGAGGACCACGACTTCACTATGGAGGCACGATTTGGTACATTCATGATTATTTTTCGGTTATTGTGCTATGGGGATTGACCAAGGAGGGATAAAATTACCCCTTGGACCCACCATAAGCCTCTTATGATATTTTGTCATCATGATTTGGTGGGATTCCCCTCTTATAGGGCGATTTTGTCCACTTACATTATATTTTATTAGTGATCCATGTATTTTATTGTTGAGCTCATCTCAACCATTGATTAGACATTTGTATCTTTTAATCTTAGCCACTCATTCAAAAAGTGGTTAGGGTTTTGGTGCCTCTCCTTCCTATTTAAAGGAGAGAGCCTCTCATTGTAAAGGGACTTTTGGCTCTGGATTATTGGAATAGAAAATTATTATTGCATCTATCTCCAGTGTTGTGGTGAATGTTTTTGGTGTTCGTTCGTTGGTTCTTCCTTTGCACTGAGTTATTGAAGATCTTGTTTGCCATATCTTTGTACCACGATTTTTGCATCTACAGGTGGAGGCCGATTTGCTTGGAGGAGGAGGTATTGGTAGGGGAAGACTCTCCCTACTTCTTCTTTGGAGCTCTTCGTTGGTAACAGGGAGTATTACTGTCCCAAGACCTTCTATTTCATGTTACTATTTGCATTTCTCTTGTATTTCTTCCATACTTGATCTTACTGATTGAATCTTCATTCCTTGGTTTGACAGGTAGAGGAAGGCGCACTTGTGGGCTAGGGCATCAAATCGGCAAGCAAATCAACAATCTCTCATTTGATCTCTGCGGGAATCTTCCTCAACATCAAGGCATCTCATTCACATCACTCAGGTATGATCTCAAGGTAAGTTCTATCTCCATGATCTATCCAATTGTCAAAAACACTTAAAACCCTAATTAATCAAAACCCCATTTTTACATTTTCTCAGATCTACTTAGATCTAGTGGGTTATTGGGCATAATATTGAAAACCCACCTCTATAGCATCCACGGCATCCCGGATCTATAGTTTGGTGAGGATTGGCTTCCGTTTGACCCCTCTCCCATGCCAACTTAGCTTCTCCCAAGCAAGGCGCACTTCACTAGTTGAGCAAGTTGACCTAGATCTAGGTGATGGGTGTTTGAGATTCCACTTGATTCGTCATCTACACATCCAATAACATACACCCAGGTTGTTACTTTTCTGAAATTCACCTTGTGGGCCCCATTCCACATTTTAAGGGATTTAATCCCCATTTTGGACCACTTGGAACCCTTAAACTCAAATCTACTAAGATCTAACCGTTGGATTACCACGAAAATACAGATCCATACTCCTACCTGACCGATCTACCCGGATCTAAAGTTTGGATGCCATCCGACTTGTTTTGACCCACCTAACCCCACTTTTAGGCTTCCTTGGGCAAAGTCGCACCACCTTGGAGAAGTGAGTTGACTCACTTCCAGGAACTGGGTACTTGAGATTTTTGGAGATTTAGAACCGGAATAATTCAAAACCTAGGTCTAGACTATCACTTTGTCAAATATTGCATTGGGGATTACATTCCTTGTTTTAAGGGATTGTGGTCCACTTGGGTCAAACCTAGATCTAGATACATTCATCCATCAAGACCTCTATTGCCCACCTGTCCCAAGTACTAGGAGTCCTAAACCACAAGTCAACCTTACTTTGACTCCACTTCCCAATTCCCAAGGCACTGGTTTCTCTCCAAGTTAATTCAACTTTCCTAGATTGTTGGATTGACTTGTGTTTTGACCTATGCATGGTGAACTAAACCTTTGAAGCTGTCATGTATCATGGTCAAGCTTGTCATTTGTACTAGTTAGCCCCAATACAACCCTTAAACTACCCTGCACTGGACACGGTTCCCAAGGCAGTGAGTCTTCTGACATTGTACTAGTACACTAGCCCTAGATCTCACTTCAAACATTATAAGTCACTCTCACATCAACCATGAACCAAAGCTATACCCATTGAACCCCTCACTTGGCTTGTGACTTCAACCTATAAGGTCTAGGATAAACCATACACCTAACTTCACTTAGAAATACCCTGATTTGGTGTTTTGGTTTTGATCTCTCCTGTCGGGAGTAGATCGGGTCTCCCCCTTTGTTGTCTGGGCTAGATAACATAAAGCGAAGGTTGCCTCGACTGGCGTGACAACCATATACTGGAGGTCGAGGTGATCGTGGTTGCACCTTTTGAGTTGCCCTTCCCTATTGCCATCCATGACTGGATACATCCATAGGGGTAACTACAGCTTAGGTGATAACAAAGCCCAAATGGCATTCTTATATATTCGAAAGTTCCCCACGGGGTGGTGAAGGTTGTCTTCCCACGATCTTCCTTCTTGATTTGGACCTGGTTGTAACTAGAAAAACCATCAAGTAAGGATAACATGCCATCCCCTGTTACACTTTGCAACAGATTTTCCATGTTGGGCAATGGATAGTTATCTTTTAGAGACGCTTGATTCAGGTTCCTAAAGTCAATACAAATTCTAATCTCCCCGTTTTTCTTTCTTACGATTATGGGATTGGATACCCAGGTTGTATGCCTAACTGGTCTAATAATGCCTGCTGCCAACATCTTCTCCAATTCTTTTTTTATTAAGGGAGCTATCTTGGGGTTCATGTTTCGCAACTTTTGTCGATATGGTTTTGCTCCCTCTTTGAGAGGAATAGTGTGTTCTATAATGGACTGATCATAAGTTTTTAAATCATCATAGACCCACGCAAACACATCTTTATATTCTCTGATTAATTCTATAATTCTTCTTCTTTCTTCTTCCGAGGCATTTATCCCAATTCTGATCATTTTTGGGGAACAAGAAGATCCTACATTTATTTCAATAACCCCATCCACAGGCTCAGATCTCCTACCTTTGTACTCATCATGCCTATTGAAATTTTTCTCAAGGGGGAAGGCGATTTCTGTGACATCCATTCCTTCAATTGAGCCACCATTTATTTCATCTTCAAAGTTTACCATTGGGGTTTGAGAAGCAGTCAAAAATCGGATAACTTGGGCATCATTGTCAAAAACCTGCCAATGGTCTTCATTATCAGGGACAGAGGGTCTAAACAAGACTTCAAGCTTGCAGTTTTGTTGCTTTAAAGACTCAGAGGTTTGAAGAGTACTGGCCATCACAGACAGCTCATCAACCAAAGTGTTTTGTTCACAGGGAACAGCCTTAATCCCGAAGGCATCAAAGCACTCAATGGTATCCCAAACTGCATTTCTATAGTCTCTAAGTCTATTATTCTTGGCAGCGAATTCGTTTTTGACTTGGGACACAATGAGGTCAGAATCTCCTGTGACAGATAAAGATTTGATGTTTCTTTCTCTGGCAATTTCTAAGCCTAAAAGCAATGCTTCATACTCAGCCACATTGTTAGTGCATTCAAACTCCAATCGAAAAGAGAATAAGCTCTTTTCTCCTGATGGTGAAATTAAAACTATACCGGCTCCTGCACCATGCCGGGAACGGGCCCCGTCAAAGTGCATTTTCCAGACTTGTTCATGCGAAAAGGGCTGCTTTTTAACCTCCTCCCAATAATTTGCTAGAACCATGAAGTTTCCAATCTCATCACTTGAATACATTGCTTCAGTGAATAAGTGTTTAGGTGTCTCAACATGCTCTTGCATAGGTGGTTCATTAAACAGAGTTATGAATGACCCTTCCTTGGTTGGGATTGTGGCATACGTTAGATCCATTTGGACACTTCCCCCCAACCTTGCCGACCATTCCCTGGATAGCAACATTCCCCAAGCGTCAGGGATATCTAGGACTAGGACACTCATTGAGAGCTCAATGTCAGAGCAGGCAGCCAACCTAACAAGCAAATTTTCAATTATCCCAATAGATTTCACAGTTTTTGAATCCATTCCACAAACATTTCTATAAGGTCTTGTAGGTACCAACTCAAGTTGTTCCATGACTTTTAAGGGCATGACACTTACTTCAGCTCCAGAGTCAAGCATGCAGTTATGCAATATCAAACCATTTACTTCCAGCGCAATATAGAAGGGCGGGAAACTTCCAGAATTGTCACCTGAGACACTTTGGATCATGACAGGGGAATCCTTGATCTCTGCAGAAGCTTTCTTATGAACTTGCTTCCTTGTTTGAATCCCAAGATGAGTAGTAGCTCTTTTGCGGAATGAAGGGATCTTGAAAATTTCACAGAAAGGGATAGGCATATTCGCTTTTGTTAGGAAGCTTGTAACATCAATGTTCAGGTTGTAGGGGTTTTCCTTATCCTTTTCATCTACACCTAAACCTAGGAACTTCATGATGTCATACTTGACAGATGGGATTTTGATTAGGTCTTTCAAGGGAACCAAAGTAGATGAATTGGTTAACTTACTAGGGATGTTTGTTCTTGGAAGCTCCTGACTTGGCTTTAACATTGTGGGAGGTTTTGGTTGCTTTCTCCAAAGGGTTGCTTTCGGAATATTAGTTTTAGGGGGAGGATCAATTTTTATTTCTTGATCTGCCTTTTTGTTTGTAGGAGGAACTTGACTATTGTTGGTCACGGCTTTACCCTTTGAGATGACCTCAGATGAAGGCTTTGGAGCTTTCGGCAAGATTCTTCGGACAAGTTGATGCACTGCCTTGCTAGGCTGTGGATCAGCCGGCTTGAGCTGCTGAGTCTTGGGAGGACTAGCCTTTGGAGGGTTTGAATTGCTACAGATGGATTTTAACATTTCTTTGGTTTGTTGATCACGTCTTTTAAAATCCTCATCTTGATTCTTAAGATACATAGCAATGTTGGTGACCATTTCACACATGTTTGACATAAATTCCATGGTCATTTCGAGAGAGATGTTATTTTGAGCAGACATCTCTTTGTGGGTTCGATTCTCAGCGGAGTCATGAATAGGAGTCGCCAGGTAGACTTTTAAAATCTTCTACCAAGATGAATGTCGTTTGAAAAGCAGGGAGAGAAAGAGACACAAAGGTGTGTTTGAACCAAGGTAGGCCTCTACCTCCTCGGCAACGGCGCCAAAAATGTTATCACACAACTTGTAGTTGCCCCTAAAGGTATCCCATCCGGGACGGTAGAGGAGACAGGCAACTAAAGAGGTGACCCAAGAGATGCCACGGTTCCCAAGGCAAGGTGGGAGTCACGTCAACCGAGGCACTCTTCGCTTTAGGTCAGGGTGTAACTAGACCAAGGGGGAGACCCTATACCCAATCACAGTTGATTGGACCTACACAAAGGTTTCTAAAGGTAAGTAAATGATGAGTTACGGAAACCAATGCAAGGCTAAGTGGACCTAGAAATTGAGGTATGGTTGAAAGGTGGTGTGAGAGATTGTTGGTGTTTCAACCTACGTATGGTTTAGGCCACATTGTTTGGTATGTTGTCAAGGTGTGGTACCATGTGTTTGCACAAGTGGGTCTTGTTTTCTTGGGAAGTGTGAAATGGTTCTAAGTAGGCCCACAAGGTGAAACTAGGTGAGAGGTTGGTACTATAGGTTAGGTAAAGACTAGATCTATGGATCTAAGTTGATTCTAGGAGTACCCATGTACTAGATCTAGGATTTGACACAATTCCCAAGGAGTGCGACTTGCTTAGAGAAGGACTAGTGCCTTGTTGGATGGGCTAATGGGGTCAAAAAGTATGTCAAAGTGTAGATCGGGACACCTAGAAGCCAAGTCAAGTGGGCTAAATGAGATCTAATGGTTGGATGTTGCTAGTTCTAGGTTTTCAAGAAAAGACCCTAAGTGGACCACAATCCCTTGAAACAAGGAATGCTACCCCCAAGGCGGATCGTCATAAAAAGATAGTCTAGACCTAGGTTTCAAGGTATGGCCGTTCCAAATCTCCAAAAATCCCAAACACCCACTTCCTAAAAGTGGACAAACTCACTTTCACAAGGGAGTGCGATTTGCTCAAGGAGGGTTAAAAGGTGGGTTTGGTGGACCAAATCAAGTCCAATGGCCACCAAACTATAGATCCAAGTAGCTAGTACCCCGATCTATGTATGTCCCAAAAATCAAGTCAATCCAAGGGCTAGATCTTAGTAGATCTGAGTTTTGAGGTGCCAAGGAAGTCAAAAGGGGGTTTTAACCCCTTAAAACATGGAAAGATGTCCACAAGGTAGAATTCACCAAAGTAATAATCTGGGGGTAGGTTATCAAGTGTCTAGATTGCAAATCAAGTGGGATCTCACCTACCCATGTGCTAGATCTAACCAAACAAGCCTCTTACTAGGAAGTGCGATTTGGGTTCAAGAGGGCTTTTTGCATTGAAAAGTGTGTCAATTTTTAGCCAATCACCACCAAACTATAGATCCAACTAGGGGTGGATGCTATAGAGGTGGGTTTTCAATATCTCTTCAAAAGCAAGGCTAGATCTAAGTAGATCTAAGAGAAACCAAAAAACAAGGGTTTTAATTAATTAGGGTTTTTGTGATCTAGAAATTATGGATGATTCAAGGAAGAAGAAGATCATACCTCTTGGAACATACCTGGATGAAGAGATGAATGCTAGTTGAGACGAGGATTACTTTGCCAAAGATCAAATGGAGAATTGTTGAAGCCCTCTTGCCAAATCGATTTTCCCAAGCCACATGTAATTCCTTCTAACCTGTCAAGTCAAGGAGCAAAGCATCAATTAGTTTAACATGTTGAAGGTAGATACAAGCAAGAGAGAGAGAGAGAAACATAGAATAGTTGACACAAAGGCAAAACTACTCCCTGTCAAACCAAAACGATTTCTTCCAAGCTTGAAGGGCAAGCCTCCCCACCAATTCGCACTTGTCCAAAATCGTCCTCTTAACCTGTAAATAAGATATGGCAAATATGCAAGATAGCTACAATAGATCCTCCAGTGCAATGGACAAAAGCATTTACAATCGAAACAACCAACATCCACTCCAATCCAAGCATGTACTCCAAAAGATAGAAATTTTATTCCAAGAGCCAAGAGCCAAAAATCTCTAGATGAATCTTACAATGAGAGGCTCCCTCCTTAAATAGGATGGGGAGAGAGTATAATCCTAACCACTTTTTACATGAGTGGCTAAGATTAAAAGATCATAAGATCTAATCAACGGCTAACAATAAATCATAACAATATATCACATGGATCACCCAACATAATGATAGCGCCCCCACTAAATGGTACAATAAGAGGGTGACGTCATCCACTAGAGAAACATAAGTACCAAAATCCACCTCATGGTGACTAGGACATGACAATATAAGCACATGGTGGGGTTAGGAGGCATCAATCCTTACTAGCTCATCCCCAAGGCACAATAAAATAATAAAATATGTCGAAGATAAAATAAATGATCAAAACTGTCCTCAGAATCCATGCCAGTCAAGCAGTAAATGACCTCCTGTGATCAATGTGGGCATACCCTCATGGTGAAAACTGACTGGAAGATAGTGATGCCACCCTGGAAGACCTCTGTGAAGACCAAATGCCAAAACCTTGCCTCAATTGCCCAAATCGATTTCCTCAGTGACCACTTTATCCCATTTTTTAACTGCCTCGGTAAATGTGAAAGTGCCAAAACTGCCTCCTAGGGTACCAGCGCTGTCCATCTGAGCCTACCAGGCTCTCCAGAAGGGGGGGTAAATGGTAAAAACAAGTGGCTGGACCACCCCCTCCATCATCAGCGCCCTAGGTGAACTGGCCAATCATGGCCCCTGCTGCCCAGGCTGGGAAATCAGCCCCAAATCTGGTCATCAAGTGAAAAACTGCATCAATCACCGTCAGAAGTGCTCGGAACTGAAAGATAAGTGTCTCAATGGATCTAGAAGACCCAAATCCACTAGAGATGTGTACTCATACACCATGGGTTGCCCTAATGGGCCAGCTGTAGGGTCCACCATATATGGACAATGTATAATCTGCTGATCTGAAGTAGTAATAAAACCTGTTGATCTGGATCAATCATCATCTGCATCATATGTCCATCATATGATATCATCATAAAGCATGTGGGACCATCAATCATCATCAATAAGCATATATATATGGTCCACATCATCACGGATCCCAAGGATAAATCACATCAGTAGACTAAGACAATGCTTCTCTAATCATTCTCACAGCCAAGCTCAAAGTATAACATCCATTCAGTGGCATTAATTAAGTTAGCATATTCCGTTGTTATATAAAAATTGCTTGCACAATAGTTCAAATGACAAACTCACCCATTGGACATGGTCAAACTGCTAATGAAGGATAAAGGCTAGGAACAAGGTTGGGCCAAGGGGTTGACTTGTCTAACTTAACTCAAAAATACTTTGGACTGGGAGAAAGGGGAAAGCTACAAACTCTGTGCTGGACAAAATAACACGGGGGATGGCTGTGCCTCACAAATGGATAAGTTGTTTAGAGAGTGCTTATTCAACTTAGGCATCATGTCTACATAAAGTTGATCCAGGTTCATTAGGATCATTCAATTTTATTCCATGGCCTTTTTGGCCTACATAACCCTTCGGATTTCAGATGTGCTGAGAAGCACAACTAGTTGCAGCTTGCATCCAGGGCATGTTTTTTCAAATATTTATAAGGTCAGCAATTGTTTAGATATAGCTTTTAAGAACCATTGCTTTTTGGACCTTTCTTATACTCTTCGAGGAGTATTTTTAGTTGTTCATCGCTCTTGCCCCTTTTTTTGTTTCCATGGGCGAATTTATAAGTTTCCATAAGTAGAACATGAGCTTTCAGTTTTAGCCAACAACATCTCAAGTGACTAGGGGGAGTTCAAGCCAATGCCAAACATCGGGACAACCGACCAGAATGATTTAGGCCTACAATCCAACTCACCAAAGGCAAGTTTTGTCACCAACTTAGAGCTGAGACACTGGATACACAGGGATGCAGTCCAAACACAGAGGTAGAAAAATGGGGAAGTCCTCGGTATCGGAAAGTCAAATGAGACCTGTCAAGGTTTAAAGTCAAACAGGAAGGTCATGTATGGATGGAGTCAAGTGAATAGGGAGCCTACACTAGCAGACAACTGGTGTCGGGAAAGACCATATCTATGTAAGGTGAAAAACCAGTGGGTTTTGTTAAATGACCTAAATGTGCAAGCAATTGTCCATTTTATGATTTACAGTCCATTTTAAACAGTTTGCCACATCAGGAATAATATACCAAGCACATGCTGTAATCATGATTAAATCAACAAGATAATAATCCACAGTTAGTGATAACATATCCATAGATCATACAACATCATCATAATAATAATCATCATGTATCATCTGAAACACTGCTGCAATACATCTCTAAGCACTGAACTGAAACTGTATGGGATAAAGGGTCACATCAGTCATCAAATCTGAACTCTCAAGGCTCAGCCTTGACACAAGGTCATACATAAATCTGAGTAATATACTGCTCTGATCATGAGTGATCCAAAATATATAGCCATGCTCTGGAATAATGGAAGCTCTGGAATGTGCAGATATCTGCTGTACAAGAATAGTAGCCCTGCTACTATGGTGTGATAACAGGTTCTCCCAAGGAAGCAACCATACACTCCATGTGCCCCTCATGAAGAATGTCACCATGTTGCATAGGATTCCAACCTCCCAAGGAGGTGTGCCACATAAGCATCAAGTCAAGGTATAGCAATCCATGTGTAAGCTATCTCCATTGTGTATGTCCCCCAAGATACTACCAAGGGTAGGCAACACACCATGCACTCCGTATCACATGACGCACCCCTAAGCATGGTGTAACTACTTTTAGAGTAACCCCTGAAGCTAACAATAAGATTGTCTAGGATGAAGCATCCTTTGATAAATCCCATTTGTTTAGGTTGAACAATTGGTGCAGTCATGTTTTTGATGCAAGTAGCAAGAGCTTTAGTTAACAATTTGTAGGCCATGTTACCTCCCAAACTAGCATCTTTGATTAAAGTCTTGAAGAAGCAAACTAGCTGAGGGGAATCAAAGAGGAAAAGCCAATGTCACCACACCAATCCTCTTCCAACTTTTGGTTGGCTCTTCTCCAACTCAAGAAGAGTTTCCCTAAGATGGGATTACTAGGGCTATATGCAATGAAGTATAAGGTGATGTGAAGAGTAGCTCTAGCAAAACATTTGTTCTTGTAGTATAGGAATATATAATAGATGATGGGAGGATAAAGGGGACTGTTATCACACAACTTGTAGTTTCCCCGAAAGGTGATCCTATCCAGGATGGTAGAGGTGCTAGGCAACTAAAGAGGTGACCCAAGAGGGCCTCGATTCCCAAGAAGGATTGGTTGTCACGCCAATCGAGGCACTCTTTTCTTTAGATCAAGCCAACACAAGATCAAGGGGGGGACCCTTACGAGTGATGCACGAGAGTAGATCTTGGTGGATGAAATCTAGATCTAGGGAAACATAGTGGTTTATGGGAGTTAGAAACCGGTTGAGGAGGCTTAGTCAAAGTAGAGATTCTCAACCATAGAAGAAATGTACCACCATGAACTTAGGAAAGTAGATCTAGATAGATCTAGTTCATATGAAGAATACCCAAATTGGATCTACCTAGGGTTTAAGTAAATGAGGCCAAAGTGGACCTAAAATAGTAGATCCGGGTGTTAAATGACTAGATCTAGGTGCTTGAAGAATAGATATGTGAAATTTAGGGGGTTCAAGCATACCCAACTGATAGATCTGAAAAATAGACCAAAAACCCAAGGAGGGCGTCCCACTAGAGGAGACTAGTGCTAGATCTGGGGGTAAATGGAGTCGGATTAAGTTGAAAATTTAGATGTAGTTTTTTTTATAATTATTCCAAAGTGGGTTTTGATGGCCGTACTCAAATAGGTACCCAATCTATCAGATCTAGAAAACGAGGGTTTTAACAATGAGGGTTTTAATGGTGACAATTGGAATGGATTCCAGAACAACAAAAATAATTTGAAACACATGGAAATGCTTGCGGCCGCCTTGCAAATTGATGATCTTCCCAAACTGAAGCAATCTAGAGTGAGATCCAACCTCCCCAAGTGAAATCGCTATGCTCCAGGATAGCCAATGCGCTCCTCCTGCCAAAATGATCTAATGTTAGAATTGATCTAAATAAGAAGCAAACTATACGACAATGAAGATAAATCAAAGAGCATGAATATGATTGTAAGATGCAATAGAAATACTCCCTGAGATGTAAGACGTCTTGAGGAAAAGATATGGGGTTTCCCCACAATAGCGCCCCCTTCAAATCGTCCTCCTTCACTACCACACAGCCCTTGCAAAATAATTATGGAGAGAGAGAGATCCATAATGATGTCGAAGAGAAAAGACTTTACAATCACTTGCAAGAACATTCATCAAAGCATCCAAGAGTTTTTGCAAAAATATTTTTATTATGCCGGAAATCCAAGAGCCTAAGAGTCAAAAGTCCATTTACAATGAGGGGGGTCTCTCCTTTAAATATGAGTGAGAGAGACCAAAATCCTAACCACTTTTTAAATGAGTGGTGGAGATAAAAAGATATAACAATAATAATCAACGACTAAGATGAGCTGGAAATACAATACATGGATCAACTCACAAATAGAGGGGGGCGCACTCACTAAATCGCCCAAGGGGGATGCACCACATGACAAGTGACTAAGACACATGATATAAGCACATGGTGGGGCTAGGAGGTAATCATATCCTTCACTAGCATGGCCCCATGGCACAATAACAAATAATATGACAATATAACATCATAAAGTGACCATAAGACCAAATCGTGCCCCCCTCAAAGACAATAAAATATCAAAATGACGAACACTGGGACGTGTGGACCCCACTGATGCCGGAACAAGTGCGAGAAGGTGTGGACATCATCATCAAAGTATCCAGGATCAATCTCATGCCATTTCCTTGCCCCACTAAGCCAAATCGATTTCCTCAATGAGCCATTTCTCTGCCGGAAAACCACCTCTGAAAGTATAAAAAATGCCTGTAACTCACTGCCAAGTGTCCCAGACACAAATTTGACTACACCAAAATGTCCGGAGATGGGGTAATATGGTAATAACGACTGGCTGGACCCCCCATCCCCTTAGGAGCGCCCTAGGAGAACGTGCTAGCTCAATGCAAGTGCTGGACAGGCCATTTCTGCATGGCAAACTGGAGAAAAGTGGCAATCTGACTATATCATCACTTGTAAGTGCCCAAAACAGATAACTGAGTGCACCAATGAGCTCATAATGTTCAAATCTACTAGGAATGAGTACTCATACACTGTGTGACCATCAAAGGATACCTCTGTAAGCTCATCCATGCCTAGAATAATAAAAATAATGGTCCGTAAATAATAATAATCATAAAAAATCCATCAAACCATCATCTGAAACTGCTGTCTGAGGCATGGCACCATCTAATGGACACATATGGGCCATGAATAATGCATCTCGAACACTGTCTGCCCAAACTCATCCTGGACTCTGCAGTTGACTTGGTCAAACTGGGTTGACCAGGTTAAGAATGATCAAAATAGTGATCCAGACCATGAATAACTACTGCTGCAAGTACAAATGGTTATGATATGCTCCTTCAATTATATCAGTAGCTAGACCAAAGCATAGAGTGATGTTTAACTGGCGTAATCATGTAGATAATATGAATAAGATAAGCTTAGATCAAAGTAACTAGCTACTAAAAATAGGATTTTCAAGTGTATATTCGTTTACTGACTTGAACAATTTGCTAACCATGGGTGAAGGTGTAAAAAAAAAGGCCAGGCTAGGGGAAGGACTCAACAACCTCAACACTGCAATCTCTCGGATGAAGGAACCAGGGAGACCACCTAGACATATACTGGATAGAAGATAACACGAGGAATGGCAGTGCCTCACAAATGGCAGGGTATTGAGAATGCTTCCAATAGACTCTAGGCAAGCAACCTTTTAGCAATTTATTATTTGTCAGCTTTTATATTTAAGATTTCACGTTTATTCACTTTATAGATTTTCACTAGCCAGCCTCCAAGAGCAGGGGCCCTGAATAGCCCGACGAACCTCATATAATGACTCAGTATGACCTCCATTGCCCGCCACCATCCATAGGTGCAATGGAGTGACCACCTTGTTGCCCTGAAGGGGCAAACGACCTTACACCATACAAAAGGTGAGTGCGCGTCCCTTGGCCACTGACTAGCTAATATAGATATGCATGGTTAGTGTTTAGCAACACTGTTTCTACTGACTAAGCATCCCTTAGATATAGCATTTAAGATCCGATGCTTTAGTGTTTAGCAACACTGTTTGTAGGAATACTTGGTTTCGAGGGCTAGAGGAGAACAACCACTGTGACTAAAATCACACACTCCACCGAGACACAATGCAAACCGGGAATCTATCCAACACAGAGGTCTATGTTAATTTTTGAGCATTAATTCAACATACTCTAGGATCTTTACTGAGAGAATAACATGTACAGCATATCAAGCATAACAATGCATATCAATCACACCAAGCAATCACATGAGACAATAGACACATAGAGTTTCACTGGGCAAAACCGTAAAGGTGAAAAACCCCACAACTTCCTCAGAGATAGAAAGAGCAATGATACAACCCAAGTACAAGAGATAGTCTTCTCTAACAGCTACTCCTCCTTCCTCACTTGTGTGTCACTTTCCGAGTAGTGTAGAAGTGAACAATGAGATGAGCAAATAGAGTGCCTCCCGCACTCTATTTATACATGACCTGACTTGCCGAATAAACTAGCAGGGCCGACTTGTCTAACTCAGTCTAATAACCCATGGTAATACTAATCAGGGCCGACCCCACACTTGGTGGTCTAATAACCCATCACATGCAAGTTGCGACACTTGCGACACTTATCAATATAAATGACGACACTTCCGTATAGTGGAATAATAACATCTCTATAGGAGTACAATATACATAGGTGAAATACATTCCGAAGTTACAATTACATAAACACTCCCTCTTAACTAGGAAGGTATTTCTCGACACAGATCTGCTAGCACAAGTCTTCTTCTCTGGATCATCGTCACTGGATCATCGTCATTGTCACGACTGCTGCTATCTCAATCAATCTCTGATCTACTCGTCATAGGAAGTCCTACAGAGCCAGTCCTTTTTCATACTGGATGAAGGCCCACCACCTGCAGGTCTTCATCATCACTGGCCATACTGTGGAATCCTCAGGACTTATTACGTGCGTTAACAAAACCCAGCAAGAGCATCTCAGGACTGATTACGTGCCTAGCACAACCTGCAAGATCTCCCAGGGAGCTATTACATGTGACCAAGCAAAACCTAGCAAGAGCATTTGCCATATCTCCCAGGGAGCTATTATATGCCATAGGCAAAACCTAGCAAGAGCATCTGCAAATCTCCCAGGGAGACATTATATGCAACCGACAAAACCTAGCAAGAGCATCCCAGGACTGATTACGTGCCCAGCACAACCTGCAAGATCTCCCAGGGAGAAATTATATGCCACGGACAAAACCTAGCAAGAGCATTTACCAGATCTCCCAGGGCACTATTATATGTCCTTCCAAGCAAAACCTAGCAAGAGCATTTTCCAGACCTCCCAGGGAGCTATTATATGCCAGCGGCAAAACCTAGCAAGAGTGTCTGCAAATCTCCCAGGGCGCTATTATATGCTTATCTGCACAATCTGTCCACGACCACAGAGTATCAACCTGATACTCACCATACATCATCCTGATGTACATCACATGATCATCCTGATCATCATCATAGCATCATCCTGATGCATATCATCTGGAACAACATCCTGAAGCTCATCATCCATGATCATCCTGATCATACAATGCATCCACCTGATGCATATCTAATACATATCATCTGGAACAACATCCTGAAGCTCCTCAACCATGATCATCCTGATCATATAATGCATCCACCTGATGCATATCTGATACATATCATCTGGAGCAACATCCTGAAGCTCATCAACAATGATCATCCTGATCATATAATGCATCCACCTGATGCATATCTGATACATATCATCATCCATGATCTACCTGATCATACAATGTATCCACCTGATACATATACAAATACATGATCCAACTGATCATCACAAGCATCCAACATGATGCATGTACATATACATGATCCAATTGATCATAGCAAGCATCCAATATGATGCATATACATATACATGATCCAATTGATCAAAACAAGCATCCAACATGATGCATATACATATACATGATCCAATTGATCATATCCAGCATCCAACATGATGCATATACATATACATGATCCAACTGATCATATCTAGCATCCAACATGATGCATATACAGAGCAGTAACTGGAGCATCGTCCTGATGCTCATCATCCAACGCTTACATCCACAGCCATGGGAAGGATCCTCCTCTCACCATGCTTGGAATGGCTCCAGCAAATGTGTCCATCACTTCTTCCTCGAAGTGTCGTCAATCTGAAGAACACTAGGCCTCTCTCTGAAGTATTCAAACTTCACCCTGGCTAGTGGTTTCGTCAACACATCCGCAACCTGCTCATCCGTTGCAACATACAAGAGCTTCACTGCTCCTTTCTGCACCATATCCCTGATATAGTGATATTTGATCTCAATGTGCTTCGACCTGTCGTGGAACATTGGATTCTCAGACAGCTTCACACAACTCTGGTTATCACAAAAGATACCAGTAGCATCCAACGGGAGATCAAATAACTCAGACAGTAGCTTCCGAATCCATACTGCCTCACAACTAGCCGAACAAGTTGCAACATACTCTGCTTCGGCAGTACTCAGTGCTACGCAGGACTGCTTCCTGCTAAACCAAGAGATCACACCTGATCCCATACTGAAGCAGCACTCAGAAGTCCTCTTCCTATCTGCAGCACTGCCTGCCCAGTCCGAATCAACATAACCTTGCAGGTTAAACTTTTGATTCGCATCATACTTGAGCCCATAATCAATTGTACCCTTCAGGTACCTCAGAATATGCTTTATAGCAACCAGGTGAACACCTCTGGGATCCGTCAGGAACCGACTCAATGTGTTCATAGCAAAGCAAATATCTGGTCTCGTGTTCGTTAGGTACATCAAGGACCCAATCATCTGACGATACACTGTAACATCAACCGGCTCAGATGAAGCATCACACAGAAGCTTCAGGTTCGATGCCATAGGTGTGGCCATGGCCTTGCAGTCCATCATCCCGAACCTCTTCAGGATCTCTACTGCATACTTCCCTTGTCCAAGGAAGATCCCATCTGCACTCTGCCACACCTCCATGCCTAGAAAATAGTGCATCATTCCCAAGTCCATCTCGAACTCGGCAGCAAGCTTCCTCTTGGTATCGGCAATCAAACCATCCTCACCTGTAACAAATAGGTCATCCACATACAAGAGTAGTATCACAGGATTGCCTTCTTCAACCTTGTAGTAAAGGTTGGAATCCGCTTTACTCTTAGTAAAGCCCAAACTGGATAGAAAGTTGTCTATCCTACCATACCAAGTCCTAGGAGCTTGCTTCAAGCCATACAAGGCTTTCTTCAACCTACACAAATATGACTCTCTGTCACGTGTCTCAAAACCAAGTGGCTGCTCCACATACACTTCCTCCTCGACTACACCATTCAAGAAAGCTTTCTTGACATCCATTTGGTGTATCTTCCATTTCATCATTGCAGCCAGAGCAAGTACTGATCTAATGGAAGTGTATCTGGCCACCGGAGCAGAAGTCTCTTCATAATCAATCCCTTCTTTTTGGGAGAAGCCACGAGCTACAAATCTCGCTTTGTATTTCTCTATGCTGCCATTTGCAGCATGCTTGATCTTGTAGATCCACTTGGAAATCACCACAGACTTCTCTTCAGGTCTTGGGACTACATCCCAAACATCATTCTTCATGATCGACTGGTATTCCTCAACCATGGCATCCTTCCATTCTTTCTTTTCCGCTGCTTCTTCATAACTGGAAGGTTCTTTGTTCATAATGTCACAGAGTAAGGCAACATAGCTGGTATGAGATCTAGTTCTCTTCCTTGCTCTGTGTTCTTCTTCTGGAATGCCATACCTTTCTGCATCTTGAATGAGCTCTCTAGCGCATGCAGGTTTCCTCTTGTGAGAGTTCTTCTCACGGGGTGGATCTACAGGTTCTTGTGGATCTTCAACTTCACAATCTGCTTTTGGAATTGCTTCATTCATGGTGGTGTCTTGAAATCTGGTTTCCTTTGGTTCTTCATGATCTTCAACAGGTGCCTTCCTTGACTTGATGAAAGCTGAGTCTTCATCAAATGTTACATCCCTGCTGACATCAATCTTCTTGAACTCTGGAAAGTATATTCTGTAAGCCTTCGAGCTTTCACTGTACCCCACAAAGATGCCCTTCTTTCCTGAAGGATCTAGCTTTGTCCTCTTTTCCCTTGGAACATGAGTGTATACTGGACAAGCAAATATTCTGAGATGGCTGACTTCAGGTTTCTTACCAGAGAATACCTCTTTTGGTGTCTTGTTGTCCAATATCTTGTGAGGTGTTCTGTTCTGCACATATACAGCTGTCCTAGCTGCTTCTTCCCATAGATGCATAGGCAGATCCTGGTCATGCAGCATTGCCCGTGCTGCTTCCATGATTGTTCTATTCTTCCTTTCTGCAACTCCATTCTGTTGTGGATTTTAGGGAGCAGTCAACTCCCTCTTAATCCATGAATCACTGCATAACTTCTTGAAATCACCTGAAGTGAATTCTGTGCCATTGTCGGATCTAAATGTCTTGATCTTCTTATCAGTTTGATTTTCCATCAAGGCTTTGAATTCCTTGAACTTATCAAACACTTCATCTTTGTTCTTCAAGAAGTAAACCCAAGTCTTCCTAGAGAAATCATCAATGAAAGAGACATAGTATACATACCCACTCAGAGAACTGGATGACATCGGACCGCATACATCGGAGTGGATAATTTCCAAGATTCCTTTAGCTTTGCTTTCACTGCTTGGAAATGCCTTCTTAATGTTCTTTCCTTTTGCACATCCTTTGCAAACCCCTTCATGCTTTGTCTTGATTTCAGGAAGACCCTCTACAGCTTTACTTGCAATTGGTAGTGCTCTATAGTGCACATGTGCAAGCCTTCTATGCCAAAGTTCACTTGGCTCTCCATGGATTCATGTACCATAGCATGTTCAGGTTGTCCCTTCAATTTGTACAATCCTCCCTCTTGCTCTCCAATCACTACTGCATCATCTATAGTTTTATCTTTTGGCCACATTAGGACTTGTCCATCTATAAATGCAACCCTCATGCCTTTTGCATCCAATGCAGATATGGAGAGTAGGTTCTTCTTAAGCCCAGGTACATATAGAACATCTTTCATCTTCAAGGACTTCCCAGAGTCTAGGTTGTAGGAAGCTTCACCACTTCCCTTGATAGGATTTTGATAGTCATCCCCAAGTTTCACTTTATGGGGTGACTCATGTTCAGATAGGTTTACAAAAGATTCTTTAAACCCAGTCATGTGTTTGGAAGCCCCACTATCAATAAGCCAATCATTACATCCATGAGAGATAGTACCTGTGAGAGCAGAGATTAGAACATATTCATCCTCACTTGATGAGTCATCACTTTCTACTCTAGCCTTCTTCTTGGGAGGTTCATCATCCTCAGCAGCATGAGCATGATATCTTTTCTTGTTGCCCTTCTTCTTATTGATGTTGGAATCTCTTTTGTTCTTTGGACAATCTCGGGCAAAGTGTCCCTTCCCATTACATGTGAAGCATCTACCATGGGAGGTATTCTTAGAGTTCTCCTTATGTGTATGGTGAGAAGATTTCCTATGAGATTTTTCCTTCTTGAATTTGCCTTTCTTGGCATGTGCTGTGAGAGCTTGATCTTCATTCCCCATCTTTTCTTCTCGGGACACAAGCCTAGCTTCTTCTTGAGAGCATTCTTTCCACAACCTACTTAAGGAGATTAGTTTCGTTCTTGCACAGATTGCTTGGATGAAGGAGTCCCATGACCTAGGTAGGCCATTCAATGTGGTCATGACAACTTCACCATTGTCCACTATTTCATCCACAACTTCAAGTTGTTCCTTGATTTGAGAGACCTTAGAGAAATAGGATTGAATGGTCCCTCCATTCTGAAGCTTTACCCCTTTCAATTGATTCCGTAGAGTCATCTTCCGATTTATGTTCTTTCCTTCAAATAGCTTGGTCAGGGAATCAAACATCTCTTTGGGTGTCTTTAGAGATGACACATGTGGTATGAGATGGTCTTTGATAGAATCAACAATGATCCTCTTTGCCTTGACCAAGTTCTTCTTATGCAAGGCCTTAGCCTCTTCTTCCTCTGGGACAGGGATCTCAGAACTTATGTAGGTGTCCAATTCATTTTCTTCCAGGATTAACCCAATCCTATACTTCCATGCTCGGAAGTTATCAACCCCTTCAAGCTTATCCTCAAGCTTGGTGTGAGACATCTTAAAGAGTACTTCAAATGGAAATATAAAAGATTTAGGTCTTACCACTTGATTTGCAGAAATCTGGATCTGGTGCTGGATTAGGGTTTGTCAGAGAAACCCAAAAAATTCAAAATGTGAATTTCAACTTTCTGAAAGGATAGAAAGATGCGCCTTGATGAGCTGATCAGCCTGGTATATTCAGAAATTGAAAACTGCAAAGTTTCACCCTTCAGAAATGCCTTTTAGTCTTCCCGAATTCACTAAGGAGGACCCTGAATTAGGGTTTGAGTTTCTCGAAGCTTCACCCAACCAAAAAGTTCGATCCAAAGCTCTAAACTTCGATTTTTCCAAGGAGCTTCCAGCTATGTCCTCAGATTTCAGAAATTCCTATTTTTGTGGAAACCCTAATTTTTAGGGCCAAAAATGAAACTGCCCAGAATTGAATTTTGATTGGACAGAAAGATGCGCCTTGCTGAGGAGAGTCAAAATACCCTACTGCCTTTCAAGATCTGTGGAGAGAAACCCAATAAACAGGAAACCCTAGTTTCCGCAACTGCATAGTGTCTTCTTCTCAGGTTAGCTCTGATACCATGTTAATTTTTAAGCATTAATTCAACATACTCTAGGATCTTTACTGAGAGAATAACATGTACAGCATATCAAGCATAACAATGCATATCAATCACACCAAGCAATCACATGAGACAATAGACACACAGAGTTTCACTGAGGAAAACCATAAAGGTGAAAAACCCCACAACTTCCTCAGAGATAGAAAGAGCAATGATACAACCCAAGTACAAGAGATAGTCTTCTCTAGCAGCTGCTCCTCCTTCCTCACTTGTGCGCCACTTTTCGAGTAGTGTAGAAGTGAATACTGAGATGAGCAAATAGAGTGCCTCCCGCACTCTATTTATACATGACCTGACCTGCCTAATAAACTAGCAGGGCCGACTTGTCTAACTCAGTCTAATAACCCATGGTAATACTAATCAGGGCCGACCCCACACTTGGTGGTCTAATAACCCATCACATGCAAGTTGTGACACTTGCGACACTTGTCAATACAAATGACGACACTTCCGTATAGAGGAATAATAACATCTCTATAGGAGTACAATATACATAGGTGAAATACATTCCGAAGTTACAATTACATCAACAGTCTAGGTGGGGGAAGTCCTCAAGATCACTAGCTAAGGTGTGAGTCAGAATAAAAACAAAACTGGAAGGTTACGAATGAACAAAGAGAATGAATAATGGTGCCATGGATAGCAAAGGCCCTAAAACAAGGGAATGGGCAAGTCAATACTTCATGGAGTAAGGGTATGACCAACGAGTATATTCAAGAACCTCCTGCTAATAGTAACCAACCACTTTTAATCTAAACAACAAGTAAGCATCAAATAAAATAGAGCCAACAACCATCACAACATACCCAGTCATAAACTACTTAGATAAGAGGAAGAGCACATCAACAATCCACATGTACCAAAGTATACCTGCTGGATCATGCACCTGAGTCCCTGATCTGAACTACTTGATCCACATTGAAGCTCTACATCTAAATGTAACATGGGCACTGTCATCAATCTGCTCTGGATGATAGAGGAATGGCTATCTCAGTCACCGACCTAGGGTCATGGGGCTCAGTCCTGGCATGAGACTGTAACTGTGCAAACTCTGGATCCACTAAATATATGTGAGTGATCATCAAAATGCTGCTCATCATAGGCTGATCTCATAAAAAATGTGTAAAGGACTGGCCCAAAAATATACAGGAAACTCATCTGCAATCATAGTAGCCCAGCTACTATGGATGTGATAACAGGGACCACTCCAAGGACTAGTGCTAATCCAATCAAGGGAAAATTGAGTTAATAGATCACCAACTAAGAAGGCCTTGCCAAATAGGTCACTAAGAGAAGAGAATTGCATCCGCTAACTCTATTCTACTTGGTGGATTGAAGATGAACTAAGGTTTATAAGGGAAGGGATTGAATGAAGTATCCACTTCCTTTCAAGCTTTATGGGGTGCACCCTATAGATAAAGGTTTATGGCTGCACAATCCAAGTTAAGGCAAAGATACAATGCGTAAATCTCGTATAAATAAGATGGCATGAAAGGATGAAGTAGATCTTGACTTAAAACATCTTTCTCCAACGAAGTAGTACTAACCTTTCAATGGCCCAAGCAAAGCATAGAAATGATTAAGCATGTAAAACACCTAACAACCTTACAACCATGAAGCTCCAAGCAAGAGAAATGCGCCATACATGAACAAGGGAACCCTTAAGACAAAATTTGCTCTAAGAAAAAGATATGTCAATTAGGCTCGAGAGAGAGAGAACTCCAAAAGTCCAACCATGAGTACAAATGAGGAAGAGGATTTCTTATATAGGAGAGGAGCTCAACTTCCTTTAAAGTAAAATAATCATAAATTCTTAGATCTAACCTAGGGTGGAGTAAACAATTAATAACCTCCATTAAACCCTAACTAACTCTAACGATATCCATGATAAATGGTGGTCAAAGCCACATGCACAATGTCAAAAATAAAAAGGCAATGAAGAAACCTAGATCCTTGGGCTTTGACCCTAGATCTTCTCCAAAATGCAAAATGACCCTCTTCAAAACAACTCCAAGGCATGCATCAAAACCCTCAAAGGGTGGACGTTCCAAGAAAAGGTTCTCCAAATGTAACAATCACCACAAAATAGGGAATGAACCCATGCAAGCAAACTCAATTGAGTGGATCGCTCCCCAAAAATAGGCTCAATGAAGGTGGATGTCCCAACATGAAATAGTAGGGGCATATATACGAAACCCTCCTTCAATGAGACCCACCCTAACCAACTCCAATCAACATGAAAAAACATACCACGAAGGTGGAACACCCTCATCAAGTCATAACCACATGTGCAAGGATCGTTAATACATGGAAATGATCTCCAAAAGGATGAACATGTAAGAAATCAAGCTCCAAAGGGGACAGACCTTCTTCTATGTCACAAGGTTCGGGTTTGAGTTTGGGTTCGACAACCTTTAAGTTCGATTCGGGTTCGAATTTTCTGATGAAGTTCAAATGAGGTTTGGCATAAGGTTCATCTATATACATTTTTCTCTCTCTATATATATTATGAATTATAATATAAAACATTTAAAAATAAACTGTCGAGTGTCGACTGTGAACTCCTGGAGCCTTCAACCTGTTGCCTTGGAGAATGGAGCTTGCCACCTAGAGCTGGAGAGTCGTGGGTCGTGGCACTCTGGCAGAGTCGTGGCTCCAGCCAACGTTCTCTGCCTCACGTAGCCTCCTCTGCCAACAGCTGAGTCACGACGCCACTAGCTGTAGCCCTTAGTGCCTCACTCTTCACCTCGTGGGCCCATAGCTATACCTCATGCCGCACGATTCTCTTACTCTAAGATACTTACAGTTTCCTGGACCTCGTCTCGTCGCATTCGACTCTCACAAATTGAAACGCCGAAAATAGGAGAATGGTGCCTTGAGGGCCCGAGGCTTGTATTGCAGACTTGCAGTCACTCACGGAGTCACGAGGGCTATAGTGTGACTCTATACCTCACGCCGTCACACTCACGAATCGCTTGGTAGGCTGGTCGATACGTCTGTTGCAGACTGTGGCAGACTCACAGGTTAGAAAATCCAGCATAAGCAAAGCGTCGGGAGTGCCAAAACATCTACTTTGTTGAAACCCTAGTCGAAAAGTGAAAAACAACCACCGAAAATGAGCCCAAACCCTGACGAATAGGTCCGAACTTTGAATTCATGAGGTTTGATGAACCTGGTTGCTGATTAGGTTCGGGTTTAGGTTTGGTTTAAGCCTTAAAGTTTGGCAATCAGGTTCGCTGAACCTGAACGAATTTTCCAAATTTTTTTAGGTTCGCCAAACTTCGAACCTCGAGGTTTAGGTTCAGCGAACCCGGTGACATAGCCCTTCCTCCAATAGTATAACAAGTGGCTAAGACATTCTTCAAGGCTGAGCGCTTCCTTAGAGAAGGCATGCAATGATGTGTAGGTGCTTCTAATGCTGGATGCTCCAAGGAATAATCATGAAACCTGTGCACAGTCAACCTCCATAATGAAATCTGATCTGAGAAAAGCTGGCTGTTATCTCTCCACAATTGCAGCTACAGATCTACAGGGATCTTGAGTGTCGATTGGCCCTCATACTACAAGCAGCAACAGCCAATAGGTTAGGCTCAAAACCTTCTGTCTGACTTCCATCCTACAGATGATATTGCTGGTCTAAATGCTGATCTTTTTTCTGTTGAAAGACGACAACTTTATCATGGTGAGCTCACTGTCAGGCTCATCCTCCAGTTGCCATTTGATTATCAACCAAATGCACAGAGCATGCTACAGGTCAAGAGTATTTTAGGCAGCAAAATCACCGACCCAGGACTAATTATACCCTGTAATGCTGTAATATGATAAAGGATATGCTAATGGTGCATCCAAAACTTGCTGTTATGCTGCTACAGGCAGAGAAATGTCCTCTTTAGGTTCAGAATATCCAACAGTCCTAATATTGCAGCAAACCCCTGTTAAAAAAGTGGACAGATCCATGTTTTGTTTTTCATCAAATGGAAGAAGAAAGGCATGCTTCTAACTGTCATACGAGTACAAGGGTAAAATACTGATTTTTTGTGAGTTTGCAAGTCTTCAAATCTGAGTGAATGGGTTGTTTTCCTGAGT
The DNA here is from genome assembly GCA_027924585.1 of Larix kaempferi. NCBI lineage: Eukaryota > Viridiplantae > Streptophyta > Pinopsida > Pinales > Pinaceae > Larix > Larix kaempferi. Next base: position 83,031,050 of record BSBM01000001.1, read on the forward strand.
CTAGATCAGAGCTTGCCACTCAAGAAACAGTCATCAAAATGCTTCTATGAAGAGACCAGCCAAAGATAACGCCCCATAGCTGCTGAAATGCGCTAATACCCTACTGTCCATAACTGTGTGAATTATGGCAGATTTTAGGAAAGAAAACAGTCCTTTACAAACAGTGACTGTTGGGCGCAGAATCCTCATAAACCATTCATGTAAACCAGCATCAATACCCCAAGCATCATCACAAAGGCTAGGATCATACACTAAGCCATCCAAGTCTCCATCAATATGTCACCCCTGCTGAAAAATTTGATAAAGATCTTAAGTCGACACCCATTCAAAATGGGGTGTAACAGGCCACATTAAGCAAAGTGATAGGTCATCTCTCATTCACTGTGTCCTTTTGTGTCCCTTTTGAAATCAACTTAATAAGCCTTGCATTGACTTGTTCCCCCACACAACTTGCATCCAAAGCCTCTTGACACATCGGGTAAAGGATGAGTTGTTTCATTAGAAGAGATGGCTATGGGTAAACTGTAAATCACCAGACCTGGATGGGTCACTTGTGAGTTTCACAAATAAAATTTCAAGACTATATTTGAGAGTTCCTCCTTATTTACAAGAAAGTAGACCATCTTGAACATTTATTATAAGTGTAAGTAAGAAGACCTGATTTCTTATATAGATATTTGATTCAAGTGTGATCATGAAAGATGCCAATATCTTAAGGTAAAAATGCATGGTGTAAGGAGACGTGGCAGTAAAAAAAGAACAATTGCTATTATTTCAAAAGGTTGAGTGGAAGATTGATCAAATCTATTGGCACATTGTCAAGAATTGATTGGCAGGGTTTGTAATGAAAGGGGTGAGAAACAGGAATGGACATTGATATTTTATGTCATATACTTAAAACATACACTTAAAGGAAACTCTTTGGAAAAAATAAATTAAAACACAAACATGAAAATCTTCATTGAAGTATAATGTATAGCAGAAGATACTCTTTCTCAAGATTGATTTTTACAAAACCTCTGACAGGATTGAATGGGATTTCATTTTAGACATGTTAAACTGGTTTTAATTTGCTTTTCTACCCATGCAACTGGCATCCTATTCACAAATGCTTCCATCAAAGGGTGTGTGTGGTATACCTGCCCATGTTCTCCAAGCCGGCAGCCGAGTACCCACTTTACCATACTTCAAAATTTCTACATTTATGGATTCAGATTCCAGCTGTGAATGGAGGCTGGGTGTCTAATGGCACCAAGCAACCCACTAATGCCAACTAAATGCAGATTTCTAAATTCATATACATAAATCTGATTTCCATTTTAATGTACATATTCATTTATTTGATCCTGATGATTAGCATTTACTTAAATGCATAACAGCAATTGAATTCTTCAACAATTAAATATGGGATTATACTCATTTAACCATGAGTTACATTACAACTTGTCCACATTCAATCTCATGCTGATTTATAAACCATTTTATGCACATAATTCACATTCCAAAATAGATTTCATGATTTAAACGCATCAATCTGGATTAGACAATGACTTATCTTTTATCATATCACTGTCCAAGAAACTAGTTACGTAGGAGTGATTCACCTCCCTGTGGTAGGCACCCACTGTAGATGCCACCTCCAAGCCAGGGTATGATTCCACCCAGCATCACAGGAATCGTGGTTTAAATCGTGATTCGACGATTTAAATCTGACTTGGCCCCTATTGGATCCAAGTCAAACATTTCCGAGTTTGACTTGATCAACGCAAGTCAAACTCGCGATTTAAATCTTAACTCATGATTTATTGATCTCTGTGCCCAGGAAAAGTTTAAGAGCCTGATTTTTGACTGTTTTTCTCATTCTATTGCTTGCTGGAGGTGTTTTCTGCCTGCTGGAGGTGTTCTCTACTTGCTGAAGTGAAGGAACAGTGACCAAATCATCTACAAGAGGCTACCTAGGCAGGGTTTAACTCAGCAAGACTTTGTTATTCAAAATATATGTATATATATATATATATTTTGTATTTGCTGATTATTTTCCGATCTCGATTCAAAACTTTGACTCTTTTGCCTTGCCGATTTATTGTCAATTCTGAGTCTGGTGACTATGATTCCACCAGCACAAAGGATCACTTCCTGGCCCTGTCTCTCTCTCAGTACACCCCACTGTGTACAAGACTCGTTCAAATGCTAGCCACCTACCATGAATCTCTTGCTGCAGAGACCTCTAGGCATCTCAACCAGCATCCAAACAACTAAGGATCTCTTCCTCCTAGCCATCCACGACACAAGCTCAAGTTTTTTGCCTTTTCTGCAACTTAGTCCCTCAGGAAGCACACTCCAGTGAATTGAACAGTGCAGGCAAGAAGAGTCCAAGCTACTGAATTGTCCTCTGGGAGTCCTAGTCTGGTAGAATTTGGCTCAGGTACAGTTCAGTCTCAGGCTTCAGCACAGATATGAGGGTGTACAGGTTACTATCTTTCCCTAGTCCCTGCTCACTACAACCATGGACTCTATCTCATCCTCTAGTCACCGAACTGTCTACCTTACTATGGGTTTACATAGGCTCACAAGCTTACAGCTCCCAGGTACATGTTAGATGTGATTTCAGTCATAGCATACGATTCTATAGATTGCAGAATAATGGGAGAAGAATGGAATGAATAAAATGCTTATCAATTCAGAAATAGCTTAGTTACTTTTGGGGTTTTCATGATAGTATGTGTCCCTTTCAAAACTACATAATAATTATTTTAAACACAAATGGCAAAGTGGTGGTGAGTCTATGAGATGAAATATGTCAAGGGAATTTGTCCCCATGGGTTCCCCTTTCTTCTTTCCCCCTCATGGAATCATAGTCCCCTGTCTTGGACATTTTTCATTATATTTCATATTCTTTTTACGCATGATTTGAGGTCACTGTGGCAATATCACCATGTGGTGTCCAGAAAACATAAGCAAAACTCAAAACAAATGCACTATTCCATGATGTCCATCATGTCCCAACCTATGTCCTATGATGGGCAAGCTGCACTAGGAGTATGTTGGCTATTGAGCAATATTTCTCTATATAGACTCTGGAGGCCTGTACATCAGATATTATTATTCAGTTGGCATCCTCATTACATGTCAGATTGATACAGGTGGATCTGACGGAGTTCTTGGCTTACTGAGGGGCATATTGCTGGTGCATGTTCTCCTAGACACTTCCCTTGTGACAGTTTATGTGTTGAGTGTTGCCACAAAAACCAACACCCCAAATGTAAGGGCTCGAAGGCTTCTAGCTAAGTGCAACTATGGAAATAGAATAGTTGTCACCTACAACTACTTCCCTTCAGTCTAAACCACTAAGGGGGGATTCCCTAAGGCAACTAAGTCAACGGATCTTCTCACCATGATTTGGTAAATGGTTCAAGGGGTTAATTAACAATCGAGGAAAATCAAGAGATTGGCTTGCAAAATGATTGTGCCATTAACTAAATTCCAAACCATGAACATAAGATAACTTCAAGTAAAGAATAATCAATCCAAGATTCCAAACCACATTGTGAATATGCATAGAAATGTGAGACTTATTGCCCAAAGATCAGATCTTGAATGTAAGACATGAAGTTAAAAAATGCTTATTAAAAGTTGTCATATCAAGCACCATTGATCTAAAGAAATTGCTATTAAAGGTGCTGAAATAAACTTGCATGAACATCAACAAAAATGAAGTATTAAAATCATCAAATAAGTAAATTTAACCAGCCAAATGCTTCAATGAGATTGTGGCATAAATTCTACAATGAATGACTTCAAAATATATATGTGAGACGCCAATAGAAACTAATTTCTGTTGTTGGTTTTGCCAACAGAACGAGGTCATTCATAACAAAAAATAAACCAGCAAGATAAATTGCTTAATAGCCTCAAAAAAAGATATTAACAAATGAGAATATATGGCTGTAAACAAGGTTACATGAACTGTGGGTGCGATCGGAATCGACTAAAGAATCTGATACGGGTGCGACATTCATCCCAAAATTAGGAATTGGGGATTCGGAACCCTAACCCTAATTAACCCTAATTATCCTACATTTATCATATGTAAACAACTTTAGATTAGTCAAAACGAGGTGGAAGAATCCGATGAAGAATCTGAGAATCCGATTCGGGTGCGGTTAGGAACTTAGGCCTAGGGCCGAATCCGGTAACTGTGGCTGTAAACAATAAAGATTCAGTTCCTTACAAAACTGAAAGTAAACGCAAGAAACTAAACCATGAAACAAGTAACCAATGTCTTGAAACAAGAATATTGTGCTTAGTTACTTGCATATGCTCTTATCCTTAGTTACCAGGATCCGGATCCGCCAGATTTTTGAAAAGCCAGGATCTGTATACGGCCAGGATACGTCAAGTACAAAAAATATAATAATATTTAAAAAAAATATAATAATATTTTAAAAATATATAATGATATTTAAAAAAAATTTAAAAACATATTCAAAGTTTATAATCAAAACCACTCATGAATCACATCACTAGAACTAAAATCATATTTAAATTTGCACTGAAACAATGAAAACTGAAATAATACATCTTGCCTCATAGAAAATGATACATTCAATATTTTATTATTTAAAATTTTGATGTTAAAAGCTTCAAACTTCACGTCCAAGACTCCTGTCGACTGTCGAGTTTCCTGCAGCAGCGCAACTGCTTTGTCGGTGCATTCGATGCTTCACAGGTGCTGTCGAGTTTCCTGTCCGGCCGAAGTCTTTCGCCGGTTGCTATTATCTCCTCTCCAGCGGACCCTGCTCTTCACTCCCGAGTGCTCTGTCGGTGCTGTTTACTTGGAAGTGGGGTAAGTCGGACTGATCCGACATTTAAAAAAATCCGCGATAGTGGGGTAAGTCGGATGGGAAATAACATAAACTTTCCGTGATAGTGCTTTATAGGTGGCGGATCCGGCATTTAAAAAAATCACGGCTTGTTTTTTCTCCCCGACCGAGTTATTTTACCCGGGATCTGTATCCCAGCACACGATACGTTTTGGTGGTCGCGGGATCCGGATGACGTACGGTTCCGTCGCGCATCTTGGCGGATCCGGATCGGAACCTCGGATCTGCGGATCCCTAACCCACCCTTGCCAGATCCGGTAACACAGTTCTTATCATAAGTGAAGAAAATGCTGGTTATTAACAATGCCGCCAATGTGTTGGAATAACTCAAAACCATAAGCTCATCAATTACATCAATAGATTAATAATGTTCCCCCAAGTTTCCGGGACATGGGAGCGGGGAAACGCACATTGGGGACGTGTGGAGACCACCCCCAAATTTTAGCAAAATTCGGGGGGGATGGGGGGACGTCCAGGTCATAATAAAAAATATAAAATTAATATTATAAATTATTAAATACCAGCAATAACAATTCAATGATTCATCCCATGTAAATCACTAAAAGTAAATAATAAATACTAAATACTAAATTAATCATTGTGCAATGTAAATCAGAATGTAACAAATTAATAATACAAACATGTTACAGAATTCATCATGATTGTTTTCAAATTTGTCATTTGAATCTTGATATTCATATTTCTAATTTCGGTCATTCTAATTGAAAAATTGAATCAATGATATTGCATGCTAAAATAGTAAAATAGTAAATTACTAAAGACTTAAGTCTGAAATAGAGACTAAAACAACAATTAACATTAAAATTTCGTATTTTTAAACTGAAATTGGGAAAATCATGGGGGGGCATCTGACGCCCCCTAGTTTCGAGAGGGAGCGTGTGGGACTAAGAGCTCCCCTTCACTGAAGCGCGCTGCAAAACAGGGGGACGCGCTCCCTTGTGCGTTTCCGAGAGTTTCCTGATTTTGGGGACGCTGGGAAACGTTTCCCCAGGAGTCCCCAAGTCCCCGGGGCGTGGGAGGGAGGAGCGTGCGCCCTCGACCCTGGGTGATGAGTCCTCGTGGAACACTGTAGATTAATGATTGACGAATATTTAATAAGTCCTCGGGGCGTAGGGAGGGAGGAGCGTGCGCCCCCGACCCTGGGGGATGAGTCCTCATGGAACACTGTAGATTAATGATTGACGAATATTTAATATGTCCATGAAAAATTATGAAATAAAATAAAATGGTCATAGACATTAAAATTACAAGTACCTTAAATGTATGAGAATGAATATAACATTGCTAGTTAACAAAGTTATTTAAATTCCTGTAATATATAGCAACAAATAGATTGTTTCCAGATTTAAGTAAAGATCTATGCAATGATGTTCAAGATCTCAAAACAAATGGAGATTGATCAAGAGTATGTTAAAAATATTGACTAAAGAACTAACTCTTAAACAATCTTAAATTTAGCCCCAAATTAGAATGTGTGAAGTGTTAATACATAGAGCTAAAAAGAAATATGAAAACACCATACACCATAAGTTGAATTAGAAACCAACAAGCAAATATTCATCATGTGAGTGTAACCATAAGTTTAAACATGAAGTATTGCATTGCAATTATTTGTGTTGAAGATCTACTTCTTGTTCCACTCATCAGGAAGATGAGGATTCAGTGATTTTTTTTCTCAAAATTTTGAACATCTTAGAATATCTTGTGATGGTTTTGAGAAGAGAAATGATGAAGCCAAACCCTTGGACGATCATGCATGTGAGAATGTACTTTCCTCTTTGCTTGAAAATGATAACCAAAGATGAGATATGATTGATGAGCATCTCCTAAAAGTAGATCATAGTTTTGATGGATGTTTTTGGAGATCTTTAGGTGATCCTATCTATGATACTTTTAATGTTGAAAGTGCTGATTTTGAACCCTTTGAGTCCTTGCATTTGGGGTGTTAGTTTTTATGGCAATATTTTGATGTTGTTGCCGAGGAGCAAGGTCCTTTCCTGGAATCTGAAGATTTAGCTTCAACCTTTGATGGGGTCAACCCATTTGGAGACTCCACTTTGTATTATGAAGAATGCACATTCTACATTCCGTTTTGAGGGTTGATAGCTTGAAGAAATATGGCACCTTGGGAGTTCCATGAGGTTTTTGCTTCTGCTGATGTTAGGGGAATTCCGATGTATCCAAATAAGATCCCTTTTGAATTGGAAGAGTTGGAAGATCGTGCTTTACAATTTCATGGAGATGTTCATCAAGCTTCTCAATTTCTTTCTTCATTTATGGATTTTATGTCTAATCATAATGTTGTGCATGAAGATATTTTAATGAGGATGTTTGCAATTTCCTTGCAAAGAAATGCAAAATTTTGGGTTAAGAAAATTTGTAGGAAGGTGTATACTTTTGAAGGTTTGGTTTTAGCATTTCGTGAAAAATGGGATATTAGTTGTGTAAAAGAAGAAAGTAGTGAAGGTTTAAGGAAAAAATTCTAAGTAGCATGGGTACTCGTATCGGATACCTGTACCAGTTACTCGTACCCATGTATTGGATACCCCATACCCACGTATCTTGCCGTACCTTACCAAACTTGAAACTTGGCTGAAGTCCCCGAGACCATAGTAGCAAAATACGGCCGTATTGGTAGTTGCTATACGGAAATTCGAATCAAGTTAAAAATACGGCGAACATTCGAGATGATACGGGTTCGGTACAGTCAATGCAATACTTTTTCAAATTCCTATAAATTTACCATCCCTAGAACAAAATAATAATCGTGAATCAAAGAAAATAAGAGTTTACCATCCCTCGAACCAAAAAATAATCGTGAATCAAAGAAAATCCAACTTATTTCTGAATGTTGATTTGCTAACAAAGAACATGAAATTAGCACCTCGGCTGGCTCAATAATTTCTGGGCTAAGTTCATAATTTTGTGTTAGTGTTATTCTATTAGGTTTTTATATCATCTCCTTTATTACTATTGAGTTATTATTATTACATTATTACTATTACATGTAGTTTTTTTATTCAAGTTTTATTTTATATATAATTGTTATTTTATTATTATTTTTTAGTATTTATTATTTTTCAAAAAGTAAATTTATGTAGTTTTTTTTGTTCTCATCTTTTTTAAGTCATTTTATATAAAAATATATTTGTCTAGTTTTAAGTTTTATTTTTAAAGTTTTCAATAAATAATAAATGAGATGTTAAAATTTGGAATGATTATGTATAATCTTTTAAAAAAAAAATTAAAATTCTATGTTTTTTGTATTTATAAGATGTCTACTACCGTATTTTAGTCGTACTTGATTTTTTTGTTATGTATTTTTTTCGTATTGTATCCGAATCGTATTCGAATCCGTACTCGAATCTTGTTACTATGCCCGAGACCTTTGTCATGGATTCATGGGACATTGATTGTAGAGGGGACGAGGTACTCTTGTTTTGGGGACGCCCAGGGACCAGTTTGTATGGGGTACCCCTGTTTTGGGGATTCCTAGGGACCAATTTGGTACAAGCCCAGGCAGGTTTGTATAAGTGACATTTAAGCCAATAATATTAAATAATTAAAGTCATTTTCTATCCTTTTACTTAAATTTTTAACATTAAAGTCATTAATTGTTTCAGGATGTTTGAGAGTGGTTCCAACCTCATTGGACTTCATATGCAAAAGTAGAATTTTAGATCCCATTCAGAATTCAACAAACTTAACATTTTTCAAGATTTAAGGATTACAATGTTTCCATTGGATTCTATCATGTATGTGGGTATGGGATTGACATTTAATCAAGTACATCAACCTCTCTATGTACCTTGATGTTGGTGGTGCTTATTGTTGAATTCCTCTGTCATGACCTTAACAAAAATGTACCCTTGACTCAAGCAAAATCACTTATTAAGCATGGGAAGATTTTTCTACCTTATTTTAACACTTGAATTAGGGAGTTTCATCAAAACTGTAGGGTGTTGACTAATGTCCTTGGAGTACCAACTTTGAGATTCAAGGTAGAGGCAAGGGCTAGAGCCTAGAGGAGGGGGCACAAGATGCTATTGATGAATAGGATCCCAATATAGGCAAGTATTTTGATATGTAATTATTTGTTGTAGCATGAAGGTTTTTGGACTCTATAGGCCATTTAGCCTCTTTGTTTATGTATTTTGGGTCAGATATGAATTGCACTTGATGTTTTTTTAGTTGTATGCACCCTTGCTATATATACATGAGAAACTTTGCATATTTGTGTATAATGGTTTGGATTCATATGGATGCACATGAATATATTTGTACAGTGAAAATTATTTAAATTATATATATATATATAGTACCCCCGCGTACCCAAGTCCCCTATTTCAAAAAGTGGCGTCCCCGCCCCTGCACCCGTACCCAAGTTTCTTGGCAACTTATAAAAAATATCAAATCTTAAAGGAAATTATCCAATAATCTATGCTTGATTATGGATGAGACCTTTCTAATTCTCTCTTGGATCAAACGCTCTATGCTTGAATATGGAAGAGACCCTTCTAATGCTCTCTTGGATCAAATCAAAAGATGTGAACATAAATTGGTCTCCTTGACTAAATTCATCCAAGAAAAGCTTGGCATAGAAGGCCAAAAAGAAGAACCCATGCATATTGGAGAAGCACCTTGTGATTCTATCCACCTTTATGAAGAAGATTTTGATGAAGATGAGCGCATGCCTATTCATGAAGATTCTCTTTAAGTTACTTGTGTTGAAGACCTAGCTTCTTGTTCCACTCATCATGAAAATGAGGATTTGGTGAGTTTTTCTTCTCAAAATTTTGAACATTTTAGAATATCTTGTGATGATTTTGATAAGAGAAATGATGAAGCCAAACCCTTGGATGATTACACACGTGACAATGTACTTTCCTCTTTGCTTGAAAATGATAGCCAAAGATGTGATATGATTGATGAGCATCTCCTAGAAGTAGTTCATAGTTATGATGGAGATTATTGGAAATTTTTAGGTAATCCTATTTATGATACTTCTAATGTTGAGAGTGCTGATTTTGAACCCTTTGAGTCCTTGCATTTGGGGTGTTAGTTGTTGTTGGGGAGCAAGGTCCTCTTTCCCGGAATTTGAAGGCTTAGCTTCAATCTTTGATTGGGTCAACCCATCTGGCAACTCCACCTTGTAGTATGAAGAAAGCACATTCTACATTCCATTTTGAGGGTTGATAGTGTTATCACACCATAGTAGCAGGGCTACTATTCTTGTACAGCAGATATCCGCACATTCCAGAGCTTCCATTATTCCAGAGCATGGCCATATATTTTGGATCACTCATGATCAGCAGTATATTATTCAGATTGATGTATGGCCTTGTGTCAAGGCTGAGCCTTGAGAGTTCAGATTTGATGACTGATGTGACCCTTTATCCCATACAGTTTCAGTTCAGTGCTTAGAGATGTATTTTAGCAGTGTTTCAGATGATGCATGATGATTATTATTATGACGATGTTGTATGATCTATGGATATGTTATCACTGATTGTGGATTATTATCTTGTTGATTTAGTCATGATCACAGCATGTGCTTGGTATATTATTCATGATGTGGCAAACTATTTAAAATGAACTGTAAATCATAAAATGGACAATTGCTTGCACATTTAGGTCATTTAACAAAACCCACTGGTTTTTCACCTTACATAGATATGGTCTTTCTCGACACCAGTTGTCTGCTAGTGTAGGCTCCATATTCACTTGACTCCTTCCATACATGACCTTCCTATTTGACTTTAGACCTTGATCTGTCTGATTTGACTTTCTGATACCGAGGACTTCCCCATTTTTCTACCTCTGTGTTTGGACCGCATCCCTGTATATTCAGTGTCTCGGCTCTAAGTTGGTGACAAAACTTGCCTTTGGTGAGTTGGATTGTAGGCCTAAATCATTCTGGTCGGTTGTCCCGATGTTTGGCATTGGCTCGAACTCCCCCTAGTCACTTGAGATGTTGTTGGCTAAAACTGAAAGCTCATGTTCTACCTATGGAAACTAAAAAATTCGCCCATGGAAATAAAAAAAAAGGGGCAAGAGCGATGAACAACTAAAAATACTCCTCGAAGAGTATAAGAAAGGTCCAAAAAGCAATGGTTCTTAAAAGCTATATCTAAACAATTGCTGACCTTATAAAAATTTGAAAAAACATGCCTTGGATGCAATCTGCAACTAGTTGTGCTTCTCAGCACATCTGAAATCCGAAGGGTTATGTAGGCCAAAAAGGCCATGGAATAAAATTGAATGATCCTAATGAACCTGGAACAACTTGATGTAGACATGATGCCTAAGTTGAATAAGCACTCTCTAAACAATTTATCCATTTGTGAGACACAGCCATCCCCCGTGTTCTTTTGTCCAGCACAGAGTTTGTAGCTTTCCCCTTTCTCCCAGTCCAAAGTATTTTTGAGTTGAGTTAGATAGGTCAACCCCTTTGCCCAACCTTGTTCCTAGCCTTCATCCTTCACTAGCAGTTTGACCATGTCCAATGGGTGAGTTTGTCATTTGAACTATTGTGCAAGTAATTTTATATAACAACGGAATATGCTAACTTAATTAATGCCACTGAATGGATTTTATACTTTGAGCTAGGCTATGAAAATGATTAGAGAAGCATGTCTTAGTCTACTGATGTGATTTATCCTTAGGTTGTATATATTATGGGGATCTGTGATGATGTGGGCCATGTATAGATGCCTATTTGATGATGATTGATGGTCCCACATGCTTGATGATGATATCATATGATGGACATATGATGCAGATGATGATTGATCCAGTTCAGCAGGTTTTATTACTATTTTAGATCAGCAGAAGATACATTGTCCATATATGGTGGACCCTACAGCTGGCCCATTAGGGCAACCCATGGTGTATGAGTACACATTTCTAGTGGATTTGGGTCTTCTAGATCCATTGAGACACTTATCTTTCAGTTCCGGGCACTTCTGACAGTGATTGATGCAGTTTTACACTTGTTGACCAGATTTGGGGCTGATTTCCTAGCCTGAGCAGCAGGGGCCATGATTGGCCAGTTCACTTAGGGCGCTAATGATGGAGGGGGTGGTCCAGCCACTTGTTTTTACCATTTACCCCCCCTTCTGGAGAGCCTGGTGGGCTCAGATGGACAACGCTGGTACCCTAGGAGGCAATTTTGGCACTTTCACAGTTACCGAGGCAGTTAAAAAATGGGATAAAGTGGTCACTGAGGAAATCGATTTGGGCAATTGAGGCAAGGTTTTGGCATTTGGTCTTCACAGAGGTCTTCCAGGGTGGCATCACTACCTTCCAGTCAGTTTTCACCATGTGGGTATGCCCACATTGATCACAGGAGGACATTTACTGCTTGACTGTCATGGATTCTGAGGACAGTTTTGATCATTTATATTATCTTGGACATATTTTATTATTTTATTGTGCCTTGGGGATGAGCTAGTAAGGATTGATGCCTCCTAGCCCCACCATGTGCTTATATTGTCATGTCCTAGTCATCATGAGGTGGATTTTGGCACCTATTCTTCTCTAGTGGATGACGTCACCCCTTCTTTGTACCATTTAGTGGGGGCGCTATTATTATATTGGGTGATCCATGTGATATATTGTTATGGTTCATCTTAGCCATTGATTGTATGATGAGATCTTTTAATCTCAACCACTCATTTGATGTAGTATTGTAGAGTGGTATAGGGTTTTGGTCTTTATTATCCTATATAAGGAGGAGACCCCCCATTGTAAAGCTCACCTTTGGAGCTCTGGAATATTGGAATAGAAAAATTCTTTGTGGAGCACATCTCTCTTGTATTGTGGATTCTCTTGCATATTGAATATACAGTATCTCTTCTATGTATCATTGTGGATTTTGGTGCTTCTACTAATCTTTTTACAGGAAAGTCGAATTGGTGGAGAGGAGGGCGACTTCTTGAGGGTTATTGTTGGAGGGATCCACATAGTCTCTCTTGGGTTGATCTTGTGACAGGGAGTATCATTATTGTATCTTAGTGACATAGTTGATGCTTTCTATTACATCTTTCTACCATTTTCATAATCATCTTGCTTGACTTGTTTCTTTGATCTTGTCTTGTAGGAGGAGAACGATTTGGCTATCTTGGAGAAGGACGTTTTGTTTGGAGCTCTTGGATCTCACTCTTGAATATACACATAGGAGAATGCTATCAATTTGCAAGGTGGCCATAAGCAATTGAGGTAAGATCTACAAGGTATGTGCCTCTTTCATCCATTCTATTTTCATTGGTCATAAAACCCTAATTCATTAAAACCCCAATTTTGGTATTTCTTAGATCTACTTAGATCTAGCCTTGCTTTTGAGAAGATTTTGAAAACCCACCTGTATAGCATCCACCCCTAGTTGGATCTATAGTTTGGTGGTGATTGGCTTAAAATTAACACACTTTTCAAGGCAAAAAGCTCTCTTGAACCTAAATCGCACTTCCTAGTGAGAGGCTTGTTTGGTTAGATCTAGCATATGGGTAGGTGAGATCCCACTTGATTTGCAATCTAGACACTTGATAACCTACCCCCAGATTCTTACTTTGGTGAATTCTACCTTGTGGACATCATTCCATGTTTTAAGGGGTCAAAACCCCCTTTTGAATTTCTTGGCACCTCAAAACTCAGATCTACTAAGATCTAACCCTTGGATTGACTTGATTTTTGGGATCTACATAGATCGGGGTACTAGCTACTTGGATCTATAGTTTGGTGGCCATTGGACTTGATTTGGTCCACCAAACCCTCATTTTAGCCCTCCTTGAGCAAAGTTGCAACCCCTTGGGTAGGTGAGTTTGTCCACTTCAAGGAGGTGGGTGGTTGAGATTTTTGGGGATTCAGAACGGCCATACCTTGAAACCTAGGTCTAGAGTATCTTTTTGTCACGATCTGCCTTGGGGGTAGCATTCCTTGTTTCAAGGGATTGTGGTCCACTTAGGGTCATTTCTTGAAAACCTAGATCTAACAAGATCCAACCATTAGATCTCATTTAGCCCACTTGACTTGGCTTCTAGGTGTCCCGATCTACACTTTGACATACTTTTTGACCCCATTAGCCCATCCAACAAGGCACTAGTCCTCCTCAAAACAAGTCGCACTCCTTGGGATTTGTGTCAAACCATAGATCTAGTACATGGGTACTCGTAAAATCAACTTAGATCTATAGATCTACTAATAACAGAACATCTAGTACCAATTCCATCCCTAACTTCACCTTGTGGGCCCACTTAAAGGCATTTCAGACATCCCAAGAAAATAAGACCCATTTGTGTAAACATATGGTACTACACCTTCTCATCATACCCAATCATGTGGCCTAAACCATACGTAGGTTGAAATACTAACAATCTCTTACACCACCTTCAACCATACCTCAACTCCTAGGTCCACTTAGCCTTGCATTGGTTTCCGTAACTCCTCATTTACTTACCCTTAGAAACCTTTGTTTGGATCCAATCAACTGTGATTGGTTATAGGGTCTCCCTCTAGGTCTTGTTTCATCTTGATCTAAAGCGAAGAGTGCCTCAGTTGACGTGACTCCCACCTTGCCTTGGGAACCGTGGCATCTCTTGGGTCACCTCTTTAGTTGCCTATCTCCTCTACCGTCCCGGATGGGATACCACTAGGGGCAACTACGAGTTGTGTGATAACATTTTTGGTGCCGTTGCTGGGGAGGTAGAGGCCTACCTTGGTTCATCATACCTTTGTATATCTTTCTCTCCCTGTGTTTCAACAGACATACATCTTGGTAGTAGAGCTTAAAAATCTACCTGGCGACTCCTAATCGTGACTCCGCTGAGGAGCGAGCTCATAGTCATCCTTACAACACTCGAAGTAAATCAAATCCAAATCAATTGGAAGGAACCCCACTCACCTATCACAAAAGAGATCCTAAAGCCCAATCATCTAACTTCTTTTGGAAACTTGTTAACTCAGATTCTCCAAACCGTGTCTTGGGATCCCCTTTGTTCAATTCGGTACCGCCTTCATCTCCTAATCATAACTCTGTTTCAGTCCCAGTCAACCAAATGGCTGGACAAAGTCAATCTAACTCCGGGAACAACAACCAAAACAATCTTCCTGTTGCTCGTGCTTTTGGAAACAAGGCGAGGGCCTCTCCCTTAGATTTCTCTCAGATCTTGGGTGCTCCCCATAGCATGCCAGACAAGTACTTTGAAAAGATCCCAAAGTTCAATGGGAACTGTGCCACCTCCATTGAAGACCACATAGACAATGTCTGGGCTCATATGGAAGCTTATGGGGCTGAGGAAGAAGATGTGTTTATAAGGGGTCTCTTTGCATCCTTGGAGGGTGATGCTCGCAGATGGTTTGACCGCTTGCCTGCATCATCAATCAATGGATATGATGTATTCACTGATAAACTCAAGCAAGAGTGGTCAGTCAAGTTAGATGGGCGCTTCCTTTTACACCAACTTTTTGACATCAAAAAGAAGGAGAATGAGTCTGTCCATGAGTTTAACCAACGCTTTGATAAGACTGTCTCCAACATCCCAAGTAACATAAGGCCCCTCGATCAAGCTATCTTGATTCATTACCTCAACGCATATGAAGGTTACCTAGGTTACCATCTAAAAGACAAGGACCTTAGTAGTTTGAAGATAGCACAAGACAATGCTAAGAAAGCTGAGGCAAACGCTGCTTCCATGGGAAAACAAAATTTCTTTGACCTAATCAGTGGACCTTCTTCCTCCAGATCTGAGCCTAAGTTTAAGAGGAGTAAGGAACCTAGAAAAGATCCCAATGAAATGATGGAGAGCATGCATGAAATGATGAAAAATTTAACTCTCCTAACTAGGGATCTAGCTAAGAGCAAAGAGGGGGATAGATATAGGCAGCCCTATGGCCCTAAACCTTATTGGAATCAACAAAGGAAGCCTAATGAAGGTGATAGAAGAAACCCTGTGAGCCAAGCTTCGCCTGAACCTCCTATCATAAACTGGTCTGAAGAGCAAAAGTTGGAAGATCCTGAGTATGCCATCCATGGTGATGATATTCCAGATTCTCCAAAGAACATTAATTGGGTTGATAATTTAAAACTTGATAAGGACTTCGGAAGGATTTTGATTGATCATGAAGAAGACACCATAGAAGAAACCAACCTTGGTCATTCCATCTATGCTACTGAGCAAGTTAGTAGTAGTAGTCAAGTTCCCCATAAAACCTATCAACGAAGAAAGGATGGCCAAAAGCCTATACCTTTTAGTGAAAAGAGAAGCAATGAGATGCCTAGTCCAGTGAGTGAGCCATTCCCTTTGCCTGAGTATGACTTTGATATCAACATCGAAAGAGAGTTGGACAAAGTTATGCATAACATTCCACTCACTGAGTTAATGAAAATCCCATCAATAAAGGAGCAAGTGGTAGAGTTTTTCGAGAGTATCCCTGAGACTGCCACAAGTAGTGGTGAAGGTTCATCTTCTCAAAACCCAGCACCCAGTGCTATGGTTGATGAAGAGGATGACCCTCCCATTAACATCCAAACTGCCCTATATGAGAGAAAGAATGGTGGTCACCAACCATTTTATCTTACACTTCGCATTGGTGATACCCTTCTTCATAATTGTATGTTGGATTCTGGTGCCTCCATGAATGTGATGCCTTTGCAAGTCATGGAAGCCATGGGATTAAAAATAACTAGGCCTTATGGGAACGTTTGTGGGATTGACTCTAAACCAGTTAAAGTCTTTGGTTTGATTAAAAACTTAAGAGCTGACCTGTTTTCATGCCCCGACATATCTATGCTAATGGATATAGTAGTTATAGATCTCCCTCCAGCCTATGGTATGCTCCTTTGTAGGAAGTGGTCCGCTGGGCTAGGGGGACATCTTCAGATGGATTTATCATATGCTACTATCCCCAACTCTGATGGGTCTTTGGTTAGGGTGTACCGGGAGCCATTTTATGATGGGCATCTTGAGAATTATGAGGATGGTGTAAGGAACACTTTTTGTGAGGGTGAGTTATTACCCGAAGGTATCTTCATGGTCACGGGTGGCCATGATGATGATCCTAGTCCAGAAAGGGAAAGAGCTATTGCTGTTAGGGAAGCAAACCTTGAGTCACTTAGGACTTCGAACCAGCCTAGTAGCATAGGGCCACACATTGAACAACCCGAGCCCACTTCTCAACTAAACACTTCTGAAGTTAACTTTGATCGAATTAAAAGGGGTGAGTATATACCTAGGACGGTGCATGAGTGGTTTTTCCTAGTTGACCTTAACACAGAAAGAGGAAGACAAGGCTTACCTCACATCACTCCTTGGGCAAATGACAATGAAGGAACACACCTTTCCTCATTTGAGGGGAATGATGAAGAACCAGTTAGTTATCACTTCTCCGATGTCCCTGATCATTTGTCCCATTTGTCCTTGGAGGATGGGGTTTCGAGGCAAGTAAATGACAACTCTATGAGTTGGCAAGAACATGCCTTGATCCATGATGCCCCTGGGGAAGATTTTTCTTTGAATAATCTAGCCATTTTCCAGGAAGAACCCGCTGAGCCAAGTTGGACTCCTCCTTACCCTAGTTTCCTTTTACCTAGTGAATTACCTGTTGGTGAAGAGAATATGGATTCCACAGTCTCATTCCATACTCCTGTTTCTTCACCAACATCTTTGGGTATAAGAACTCAGAGTATGCCCAGCACGGTTCCTAGTCATATGTCTTTCCCTAATGACCATCTGGCATCTTTAGAAAATATGTCCATTCCTATCCCATATGGAGAAGGTAGTAGCAGAAGTATTGAAAATCAAAACCTATCACCCATAGCCCATGCTGAAAGAGATGAGGATGTTGATAGAGACTTTTGGACAGTGGGGGAAACTCCAAAATATATCATTCACCCACAAGTGGAAAGTCCTCCTAGGAGAATAGTAAGAGAAGTCTTGGTTGGTAGGGTAGTTGTACCTTTAGACAGTGGATCTCCCAGATTTGATGCAAGTCCTCCTAATAGGAATTCAAGCATAGTTACACCTCAACCTCCGTGCAATTCCAATATCCAACCTATTCCTGAACATGTTATAGAAGCCATCCCTCAATCTGTAAATCACCGAAGGTTCGAAATTGGTGATAAGGTTGTAATGCCTAATGATTTATTTTATATACGATCCAGGGGATCAGGTGACTTTTGGGCTGGACCACTCACTGTTGAGCGCTGCATGGGTGAGATGTGTTTTCTCGCCACTGGGACTGGCCAACGTATCTTACTCCCTATCAACCAAAGGGAGCTAAGGGATTATCATCCCTGACCTCCCGTACTTTGCCTTGCCTTGCCTATTTAGAGTAGGTAGTTTCTGAATAAGCTCACTTGAGCAGTAGGATTTGTGTGATTTTTCTTTTTCTGTGTGTCGAGTATTGTCTCTTTTTCTTTTTCTGCTTGGAGTGTCTGCTTGTTTTTCTTCTTTATTGAGTTGAGCCTTGCTCCTTCCTAAGCTTGTCTCTTCTCCTGCATGCATTTAAGAATTTGTAGTTGTCATTTCTATTTTTGGCTGCCTGTGCAAGTTGAGATTGCCTGCTTGAAGAAGTGCTCTTTTCCTCCTGCACAGTAATAAAAATAATAAATGATAAATGAATAATATATGCCATGTTAGTTTTAAAACTTTTCTTTTACGCATTTCAGTTTATGCTTTAGATTATATTTCAGTTCAGTTTTATTTTATATATTTTTCCCATACATGCTCCATGAGGTATTTTAGTGTTTGTGAGAGCAGGAACAGGTGCAAGATAAAAGCTGAAAGCAAGGATGGTGCAGTGCTGGATTGAAGATTGATGCAGAGCAGTTCGAGACCAGAGATTCTGAGGTTCTCAAGCATTCTCTCCCTTAGAGCACTTGTCCCAGCTGAAGCCAGATGTTATCACACCATAGTAGCAGGGCTACTATTCTTGTACAGCAGATATCCGCACATTCCAGAGCTTCCATTATTCCAGAGCATGGCCATATATTTTGGATCACTCATGATCAGCAGTATATTATTCGGATTGATGTATGACCTTGTGTTAAGGCTGAGCCTTGAGAGTTCAGATTTGATGACTGATGTGACCCTTTATCCCATACAGTTTCAGTTCAGTGCTTAGAGATGTATTTCAGCAGTGTTTCAGATGATGCATGATGATTATTATTATGACGATGTTGTATGATCTATGGATATGTTATCACTGATTGTGGATTATTATCTTGTTGATTTAGTCATGATCACAGCATGTGCTTGGTATATTATTCCTGATGTGGCAAACTATTTAAAATGAATTGTAAATCATAAAATGGACAATTGCTTGCACATTTAGGTCATTTAACAAAACCCACTGGTTTTTCACCTTACATAGATATGGTCTTTCCCGACACCAGTTGTCTGCTAGTGTAGGCTCCATATTCACTTGACTCCATCCATACATGACCTTCCTATTTGACTTTAGACCTTGATCTGTCTGATTTGACTTTCTGATACCGAGGACTTCCCCATTTTTCTACCTCTGTGTTTGGACCGCATCCCTGTATATTCAGTGTCTCGGCTCTAAGTTGGTGACAAAACTTGCCTTTGGTGAGTTGGATTGTAGGCCTAAATCATTCTGGTCGGTTGTCCCGATGTTTGGCATTGGTTCGAACTCCCCCTAGTCACTTGAGATGTTGTTGGCTAAAACTGAAAGCTCATGTTCTACCTATGGAAACTAAAAAATACGCCCATAAAAAAAAAAAAAAAAAGGGGCAAGAGCGATGAACAACTAAAAATACTCCTCGAAGAGTATAAGAAAGGTCCAAAAAGCAATGGCTCTTAAAAGCTATATCTAAACAATTGCTGACCTTATAAAAATTTGAAAAAACATGCCCTGGATGCAATCTGCAACTAGTTGTGCTTCTCAGCACATCTGAAATCCGAAGGGTTATGTAGGCCAAAAAGGCCATGGAATAAAATTGAATGATCCTAATGAACCTGGATCAACTTGATGTAGACATGATGCCTAAGTTGAATAAGCACTCTCTAAACAACTTATCCATTTGTGAGACACAGCCATCCCCCGTGTTCTTTTGTCCAGCACAGAGTTTGTAGCTTTCCCCTTTCTCCCAGTCCAAAGTATTTTTGAGTTGACTTAGATAGGTCAACCCCTTTGCCCAACCTTGTTCCTAGCCTTCATCCTTCACTAGCAGTTTGACCATGTCCAATGGGTGAGTTTGTCATTTGAACTATTGTGCAAGTAATTTTAATTTAACAACGGAATATGCTAACTTAATTAATGCCACTGAATGGATTTTATACTTTGAGCTAGGCTGTGAAAATGATTAGAGAAGCATGTCTTAGTCTATTGATGTGATTTATCCTTAGGTTGTATATATTATGGGGATCTGTGATGATGTGGGCCATGTATAGATGCCTATTTGATGATGATTGATGGTCCCACATGCTTGATGATGATATCATATGATGGACATATGATGCAGATGATGATTGATCCAGTTCAGCAGGTTTTATTACTATTTCAGATCAGCAGAAAATACATTGTCCATATATGGTGGACCCTATAGCTGGCCCATTAGGGCAACCCATGGTGTATGAGTACACATTTCTAGTGGATTTGGGTCTTCTAGATCCATTGAGACACTTATCTTTCAGTTCCGGGCACTTCTGATAGTGATTGATGCAGTTTTACACTTGTTGACCAGATTTGGGGCTGATTTCCCAGCTTGAGCAGCAGGGGCCATGATTGGCCAGTTCACCTAGGGCGCTGATGATGGAGGGGGTGGTCCAGCCACTTGTTTTTACCATTTACCCCCCCTTCTGGAGAGCCTGGTGGGCTCAGATGGACAACGCTGGTACCTGTTATCACCTAAACTGTAGTTACCCCTATGGATGTATCCAGTCATGGATGGCAATAGGGAAGGGCAACTCAAAAGGTGCAACCACGATCACCTCGACCTCCAATGTATGGTTGTCACGCCAGTCGAGGCAACCTTCACTTTATGTTATCTAGCCCAGACAACAAAGGGGGAGACCCGATCTACTCCCGACAGGAGAGATCAAAACCAAGACACCAAATCAGGGTATTTCTAAGTGAAGTTAGGTGTATGGTTTATCCTAGATCTTATAGGTTGAAGTCACAAGTCAAGTGAGGGGTTCAATAGGTGTAGCTTTGGTTCATGGTTGATGTAAGAGTGACTTATAATGTTTGAAGTGAGATCTAGGGCTAGTGTACTAGTACAATGTCAGAAGACTCACTGCCTTGGGAACCGTGTCCAGTGCAGGGTAGTTTAAGGGTTGTATTGGGGCTAACTAGTACAAATGACAAGCTTGACCATGATACATGACAGCTTCAAAGGTTTAGTTCACCATGCATAGGTCAAAACACAAGTCAATCCAACAATCTAGGAAAGTTGAATTAACTTGGAGAGAAACCAGTGCCTTGGGAATTGGGAAGTGGAGTCAAAGTAGGGTTGACTTGTGGTTTAGGACTCCTAGTACTTGGGACAGGTGGGAAATAGAGGTCTTGATGGATGAATGTATCTAGATCTAGGTTTGACCCAAGTGGACCAAGATCCCTTAAAACAAGGAATGCAATCCCCAAGGCAAGATTTGACAAAGTGATAGTCTAGACCTAGGTTTTGAATTATTCTGGTTCTAAATCTCCAAAAATCTCAAGTACCCAGTTCCTGGAAGTGAGTCAACTCACTTCTCCAAGGTGGTGCGACTTTGCCCAAGGAAGCCTAAAAGTGGAGTTAGGTGGGTCAAAACAAGTCGGATGGCATCCAAACTTTAGATCCGGGTAGATTGGTCGGGTAGGAGTATGGATCTGTATTTTCGTGGTAATCCAACAGTTAGATCTTAGTAGATCTGAGTTTAAGGGTTCCAAGTGGTCCAAAATGGGGATTAAATCCCTTAAAATGTGGAATGGGGCCCACAAGGTGAATTTCAGAAAAGTAACAACCTGGGTGTATGTTATTGGATGTGTAGATGACGAATCAAGTGGAATCTCAAACACCCATCACCTAGATCTAGGTCAACTTGCTCAACTAGTGAAGTGCGCCTTGCTTGGGAGAAGCTAAGTTGGCATGGGAGAGGGGTCAAACGGAAACCAATCCTCACCAAACTATAGATCCGGGATGCCGTGGATGCTATAGAGGTGGGTTTTCAATATTATGCCCAATAACCCACTAGATCTAAGTAGATCTGAGAAAATGTAAAAAATGGGGTTTTGATTAATTAGGGTTTTAAGTGTTTTTGACAATTGGATAGATCATGGAGATAGAACTTACCTTGAGATCATACCTGAGTGATGTGGATGAGATGCCTTGATGTTGAGGAAGATTCCCGCAGAGATCAAATGAGAGATTGTTGATTTGCTTGCCGATTTGATGCCCTAGCCCACAAGTGCGCCTTCCTCTACCTGTCAAACCAAGGAATGAAAATTCAATCAGTAAGATCAAGTATGGAAGAAATACAAGAGAAATGCAAATAGTAACATGAAATAGAAGGTCCTGGGACAGTAATACTCCCTGTTACCAACGAAGAGCTCCAAAGAAGAAGTAGGAAGAGTCTTCCCCTACCAATACCTCCTCCTCCAAGCAAATCGGCCTCCACCTGTAGATGCAAAAATCGTGGTACAAAGATATGGCAAACAAGATCTTCAATAACTCAGTGCAAAGGAAGAACCAACGAACGAACACCAAAAACATTCACCACAACACTGGAGATAGATGCAATAATAATTTTCTATTCCAATAATCCAGAGCCAAAAGTCCCTTTACAATGAGAGGCTCTCTCCTTTAAATAGGAAGGAGAGGCACCAAAACCCTAACCACTTTTTGAATGAGTGGCTAAGATTAAAAGATACAAATGTCTAATCAATGGTTGAGATGAGCTCAACAATAAAATACATGGATCACTAATAAAATATAATGTAAGTGGACAAAATTGCCCTACAAGAGGGGAATCCCACCAAATCATGATGACAAAATATCATAAGAGGCTTATGGTGGGTCCAAGGGGTAATTTTATCCCTCCTTGGTCAATCCCCATAGCACAATAACCCAAAAATAATCATGAATGTACCAAATCGTGCCTCCATAGTGAAGTCGTGGTCCTCAAAAAGACCTCAAAAATCCACAGAAAGTGCCATAAGTGATGGATGCGGGCCCCGATGAAGCTGAAACTGCTGGAGAAGGTGTGGAAGGTCCCGATCTATCATCACTGATCATCCCATGCCATAACTTTGCCTCAGTAGCCCAAATCGATTTCCTCAATAGCCATTTCTACCAATCCTGAAATGCCTCGGGAAGCGTGAAACTGCCCCAAACAGCCTCCTGGAGTGCTGGCGCTGTCAAGGTGAGGGCACCAGTGTGTCCGGAAGGGGGGTAATATGGTAAAAACAAGTGGCTGGACCACCCCCTCCATCATTAGCGCCCTAGGTCAACCGGATAAAAGTCATCTCTGCTCCGACAGGGCCTCCGACAGACCAAAACTGCACTAGGACAGCCTACTGAGGCTAAATCATCACTGTAAGTGCCCGGAACTGAAAACAAACTGTCCCATTGGACTCAGAAGGTCCAAATCCATCCAAGATGTGTACTCATACACCATATGAATCTCTGCATGATCAAAATAAATATCCAATATACCGGATCAAGGCCAATAATAATGCGCTGTACATATACAAACACTGCTGCAACCCCAGAATCATCATCATAACCCTGTAGCTGCTGCATAGAGTCATCATGTATGTATACATAGACCATATATCATCTATCCATATCATCACAAGGTCTAACATCTCATGTCCCATGGTCCTCCATGGTCAAACTAGGTCTAACCAAGACCAACTATAACTCAGACCATCATCCAAGGCTGCTGCAAAGTATCAAGGTTAATACATGCTCTACAACTTATTCAAATAACAATTATAACACAGAGTAATCATGACTGGCGATCTAAATCCAAATGTATAGTGTCGTTAATTATTATTATTACTCAGACTAGACTTTCAGGATCATACTCACTTCATAGTTGTGATCAATTTGCTAGTGAAGGGTGAAGGCTTAAATTAATTGGCTAGGCTAAGGGATGACTTAACTGTCTTGACTTTGTGACACTTTGGCAAGGGAAAGGGAATACACCATAGTATGTACTGAATGAGCAATAACACAGGGAATGGCGGTGTCTCACAAATGGATGAGTTGTTTAAAGAGGGTTTATTCACCTTCACAGATGCGCACAATCCATAATACAAATAAGTCCAGCAATTGTTTAGATGTAGCTTTTAATTTCCATTGCTTTTTGGGCCTGAAGTTTCCATAGCCTTGATCTATGTGTGTTTACAAACACATTGCATAGATTTACATTTTTCTTTTAGGCTTTCTGCTGCAGGTGTGTTTTTAAGGCACTTGTTTACCTGAGCACTTCTAGGTGTGTCATGGATAGCTTGTTTACCTAGGTATTTATTTTCCACAAGATATAACATTTCATTTTCATTGCCATGTTCATTTGGCATGCCTCTCATTCATGTGTGTTTAGAAACACATTGCATGAATGGGCTTTTCATACAAGATATAGCATTTCATTTTTCCAGATTTTGTATACATAGCAGCACTAAAAGTTTCAGGTTTAGCCAACACAACTTTAGTGACTAGGGGGAATTCACAAGGAACTCCAACTCACCATAGGTAAGTTTTGTCAACAACTCAGAGCCGAGACACAATAAACAGGGAAGCTCATCCAATACAAAGGCTACAGTGGGGAAAAGTCCTCCATGCCACTAGTCAAGTAGTAAGTCAGGGTGATAATCTAAAAGGTAGGCCATGGATGGATGAAGACAATGAAATGATGGAGCCAACACTAGCAAGCCAAAGTATGGTGTAATGATCACCTCTATTCTCTCTAAGGAGGGTATGTACCAATGAGTATGAATAGTGAACTTCTAAGTCTGAGTAGGGACAATATAATATATATAATAGATCAACCAGGTTCATATATCTATATGATCGCCAGATCATGACACTAAGTGCTAAGACATGCTATGAGAATAAGTATAAAAGCAATCTAACCATAACACTATGATATACCTGCTGAGTCATATACCTGAAAGCTCATCAACCTGTACCATCATCTGTCCTTTGAGACTGCTGCTGTAACTCTGGGCACTACTGTCTGCTCTGTACCAATGGTATAATGGCTACATCGGTCATCTCTCTGAGTGTCCTGAAACTCAGTCATGGCATGGGGAATACAACTGCTGTCCACAATCTGATAGTGATCCAATATAGATGCTCATCTCGGCATCTCAAATGCAAGGGAACTGGCTGAATAGTGTACTGGAATGACAAAAATAATGTATGGTAGCCCGGCTACTATATATGTTTTAACATCTGGCTCCGGCTGGGACAAGTGCTCTGCTGAAATGAGCGCTTGAGAACCTCAGAATCTCTGGTCCTCGAACTCTGCTACTCGAATCCACGATCCAGCACTCTACCATTTAATTTCCAGCTTTTATTTTTGCAACCTATTTTCTGCATTCACAAACATCAAAAATACCTCATGCTGCATGTGTGGGAAAAATATAAAACCAACTGAAATAAAATCTATTCTATGTCAGAAATATAAATGTATGAAATATATTAATGCAGAAGGTAAATTAAACTACTAACATAATTTGCAAAATTTGAAATTTATTGTGCAGGAAAAAGAAAAGTGACAGGTACTCGATTAAACTAGGAGCTTCAAAAGGAGCTTAGGAAAAAAGGTGCCAGACTCAATGGCTGAAAAACTAACTATTGCCCAAGTAGGCTTATTCAGTTCCTACCTACTCTAATCTAACCAGTCAGCACAAATGTTAGGTAAAATCATAAATCCAGTGCAACCACTCATCAAATAGGTTAATGATTCTTATTTGATTTTTGATAATAGAACAAGTCAAGATTGGGCTAAAGATCAACAAATTTAAGGGCACAGTCTTCTTGATTTGTTCATAAATTGAAGAATGGTTTGAATGATGCAATATGAAATTATGCCAAGGAGAAGACTGACTAATGCAAACATCCTCCATCAAAGAACTGATAGGATCATAAAATTTCTGCAAGTTAAACTCAGAGATGGATAGAGGAAGGACATAAGACATGTGATTCGATTCATTTTCACACAAATTAACTTTTTCATTTACTTCTCTCACATACTCAATTTGATTCTCCTTAGGACTGATGATCAAAAATTCAAGTGGGGATAAATTAAAGCTTAAAAGACAGAAAATCAAAGTCAGACCCACTTGATGCTCAAAAATGGAGAAAAGATGGAATTGATCTTTAAACACCTTTTCTAGCCACCAAGAATGATTGATAACTTGACAACATACATTATGGTTCCAAAGTGACTGAAAAGGGACATGAAGTGCTTTTTCTCCAAACATGTAATCATGCTTATACTTCCTATTAAAAATTTCCAAGGCAAAAGATTGACTAGAGCACCAACCCAAAGATGATTGAAAGAGTTGGGAAAGGAGGGTGGATTGCAAATATGAAAATTCTCCCAAATGGATAGACAAGTTTGACCTTGGATTTTGATAATAGAAAACATTCTTTATTCTAGGAATAATTTCAAGCTTTTGATCAAATCTAATATTTACAATCTGAGGACAAGATTCAAATTCTAAGAAATGGATGAGGCTATCTTGACTAAGGATGGAGCAATTTAAAGATTCATTATAAGAAGTGGAGCAAAGATTAGAATATCTAGTATGATTCACTAATTCATCCTCACCTTGAGATTGACTTATTGATTCATCATTAAATTCATACGAGGATAAATGATCATTTTTATTCAATTTGTTAGGGATAAAATTAACAGGCTCATTTAAAACATCCTGATGATTTGCACAATGATCATGTGAAAGCACTGCTAAATGATCTTGGTTAATGTCTCCACTTTCTTCTTCTTCAGTAAGTTGATAAGGAATTGAATGATCACTAAAGATAGATTGACTAATGAGTTTCTCTAAGGGAGGAACTTCAGTAGACCTATTAACTAGAGGCTCATCCTTAGAAATTCCCTCAGGATCAGGACTAGGACTACCTAAAAAGCAATTTGAAAATTTATGGTTTGTACAATGATTAAAGATTTGACTTTCGATTGACTCAAAAGTAGAAGACTTATCATCAGAAGAAATTGGGCAGGAAAGGTCATCTCCGGATGTTGACAAATCATTTGATATTTGATTGCTAAATGATTCCACAATAAGATCAGAAAGGGGAAGGTTTTGATCTTGGATTTGATTTGAAAGATACATGTCATCGAATTCACTTCCCCATTCTTCTATGAATTTATTTTCAAACATGTCATAACCAGAAATGCTACTGGGTTTCAAATTCGAAAGCCAGAGTCCAGCTCTTTCTTTGAAAGATGAAGCCAATAGTTTCATACACACATCCTCATGGGTTATGGATAACTCTTTAATAATTTCCCTAAAAAGTTCAAGGTGTCTTTTAGCAGAGATTTCATAACTTCCATCGAAAATAGGCAACCTTGCACATGCTTGATGAGGAATATGATGAGGATACCCAACAATTTTTGAAAAGTCAAAAACTTTTAAACGACCGAAAGTTCTAGGTCGCTCAGAAGCAGCCATGGATAATAATTTTTTATTTTTTTTATTTTTTTTATTTTTTATATTTTTATATTTATTTTTTAAAATTCAAGAACCTAAAAACAAAATGATGCACCCCATGGGCTCTAGATAATGATAAGATTTGTCTTAATTATAGTGTTATAGGGATGTAAATGAGCTCGCTCCTCAGCGGAGTCACGGTTGGGAGTCGCCAGGTAGATTTAAACTCTTCTACCAAGATATGTGTCGTTGGTATATGCAGGAGAGAGTGAATAATGACTACTAGCTTGTCCAAGGTAAGCCCTATGCCTTTCAATATCAAAATGTTAGGCAAAGATAATGAGAGGGCTTTGAGAAAGGAATGTCAAACCAGAGTAAGCTATTGCCTCCCCGGCAACGGCGCCAAAATGTTATCACCTAAACTGTAGTTACCCCTATGGATGTATCCAGTCATGGATGGCAATAGGGAAGGGCAACTCAAAAGGTGCAACCACGATCACCTCGACCTCCAATGTATGGTTGTCACGCCAGTCGAGGCAACCTTCACTTTATGTTATCTAGCCCAGACAACAAAGGGGGAGACCCGATCTACTCCCGACAGGAGAGATCAAAGCCAAGACACCAAATCAGGGTATTTCTAAGTGAAGTTAGGTGTATGGTTTATCCTAGATCTTATAGGTTGAAGTCACAAGTCAAGTGAGGGGTTCAATAGGTGTAGCTTTGGTTCATGGTTGATGTAAGAGTGACTTATAATGTTTGAAGTGAGATCTAGGGCTAGTGTACTAGTACAATGTCAGAAGACTCACTGCCTTGGGAACCGTGTCCAGTGCAGGGTAGTTTAAGGGTTGTATTGGGGCTAACTAGTACAAATGACAAGCTTGACCATGATACATGACAGCTTCAAAGGTTTAGTTCACCATGCATAGTCAAAACACAAGTCAATCCAACAATCTAGGAAAGTTGAATTAACTTGGAGAGAAACCAGTGCCTTGGGAATTGGGAAGTGGAGTCAAAGTAGGGTTGACTTGTGGTTTAGGACTCCTAGTACTTGGGACAGGTGGGAAATAGAGGTCTTGATGGATGAATGTATCTAGATCTAGGTTTGACCCAAGTGGACCAAGATCCCTTAAAACAAGGAATGCAATCCCCAAGGCAAGATTTGACAAAGTGATAGTCTAGACCTAGGTTTTGAATTATTCTGGTTCTAAATCTCCAAAAATCTCAAGTACCCAGTTCCTGGAAGTGAGTCAACTCACTTCTCCAAGGTGGTGCGACTTTGCCCAAGGAAGCCTAAAAGTGGAGTTAGGTGGGTCAAAACAAGTCGGATGGCATCCAAACTTTAGATCCGGGTAGATTGGTCGGGTAGGAGTATGGATCTGTATTTTCGTGGTAATCCAACAGTTAGATCTTAGTAGATCTGAGTTTAAGGGTTCCAAGTGGTCCAAAATGGGGATTAAATCCCTTAAAATGTGGAATGGGGCCCACAAGGTGAATTTCAGAAAAGTAACAACCTGGGTGTATGTTATTGGATGTGTAGATGACGAATCAAGTGGAATCTCAAACACCCATCACCTAGATCTAGGTCAACTTGCTCAACTAGTGAAGTGCGCCTTGCTTGGGAGAAGCTAAGTTGGCATGGGAGAGGGGTCAAACGGAAACCAATCCTCACCAAACTATAGATCCGGGATGCCGTGGATGCTATAGAGGTGGGTTTTCAATATTATGCCCAATAACCCACTAGATCTAAGTAGATCTGAGAAAATGTAAAAAATGGGGTTTTGATTAATTAGGGTTTTAAGTGTTTTTGACAATTGGATAGATCATGGAGATAGAACTTACCTTGAGATCATACCTGAGTGATGTGGATGAGATGCCTTGATGTTGAGGAAGATTCCCGCAGAGATCAAATGAGAGATTGTTGATTTGCTTGCCGATTTGATGCCCTAGCCCACAAGTGCGCCTTCCTCTACCTGTCAAACCAAGGAATGAAAATTCAATCAGTAAGATCAAGTATGGAAGAAATACAAGAGAAATGCAAATAGTAACATGAAATAGAAGGTCCTGGGACAGTAATACTCCCTGTTACCAACGAAGAGCTCCAAAGAAGAAGTAGGAAGAGTCTTCCCCTATCAATACCTCCTCCTCCAAGCAAATCGGCCTCCACCTGTAGATGCAAAAATCGTGGTACAAAGATATGGCAAACAAGATCTTCAATAACTCAGTGCAAAGGAAGAACCAACGAACGAACACCAAAAACATTCACCACAACACTGGAGATAGATGCAATAATAATTTTCTATTCCAATAATCCAGAGCCAAAAGTCCCTTTACAATGAGAGGCTCTCTCCTTTAAATAGGAAGGAGAGGCACCAAAACCTAACCACTTTTTGAATGAGTGGCTAAGATTAAAAGATACAAATGTCTAATCAATGGTTGAGATGAGCTCAACAATAAAATACATGGATCACTAATAAAATATAATGTAAGTGGACAAAATCGCCCTACAAGAGGGGAATCCCACCAAATCATGATGACAAAATATCATAAGAGGCTTATGGTGGGTCCAAGGGGTAATTTTATCCCTCCTTGGTCAATCCCCATAGCACAATAACCCAAAAATAATCATGAATGTACCAAATCGTGCCTCCATAGTGAAGTCGTGGTCCTCAAAAAGACCTCAAAAATCCACAGAAAGTGCCATAAGTGATGGATGCGGGCCCCGATGAAGCTAAAACTGCTGGAGAAGGTGTGGAAGGTCCCGATCTATCATCACTGATCATCCCATGCCATAACTTTGCCTCAGTAGCCCAAATCGATTTCCTCAATAGCCATTTCTACCAATCCTGAAATGCCTCGGGAAGCGTGAAACTGCCCCAAACAGCCTCCTGGAGCGCGTCAAGGAGAGGGCACCAGTGTGTCCGGAAGGGGGGTAATATGGTAAAAACAAGTGGCTGGACCACCCCCTCCATCATCAGCGCCCTAGGTCAACCGGATAAAAGTCATCTCTGCTCCGACAGGGCCTTCGACAGACGAAAACTGCACTAGGACAGCCTACTGAGGCTAAATCATCACTGTAAGTGCCCGGAACTGAAAACAAACTGTCCCATTGGACTCAGAAGGTCCAAATCCATCCAAGATGTGTACTCATACACCATATGAATCTCTGCATGATCAAAATAAATATCCAATATACTGGATCAAGGCCAATAATAATGCGCTGTACATATACAAACACTGCTGCAACCCCAGAATCATCATCATAACCCTGTAGCTGCTGCATAGAGTCATCATGTATGTATACATAGACCATATATCATCTATCCATATCATCACAAGGTCTAACATCTCATGTCCCATGGTCCTCCATGGTCAAACTAGGTCTAACCAAGACCAACTATAACTCAGACCATCATCCAAGGCTGCTGCAAAGTATCAAGGTTAATACATGCTCTACAACTTATTCAAATAACAATTATAACACAGAGTAATCATGACTGGCGATCTAAATCCAAATGTATAGTGTCGTTAATTATTATTATTACTCAGACTAGACTTTCAGGATCATACTCACTTCATAGTTGTGATCAATTTGCTAGTGAAGGGTGAAGGCTTAAATTAACTGGCTAGGCTAAGGGATGACTTAACTGTCTTGACTTTGTGACACTTTGGAAAGGGAAAGGGAATACACCATAGTATGTACTGAATTAGCAATAACACAGGGAATGGCAGTGTCTCACAAATGGATGAGTTGTTTAAAGAGGGTTTATTCACCTTCACAGATGCGCACAATCCATAATACAAATAAGGCCAGCAATTGTTTAGATGTAGCTTTTAAGTTCCATTGCTTTTTGGGCCTGAAGTTTCCATAGCCTTGATCTATGTGTGTTTACAAACACATTGCATAGATTTACATTTTTCTTTTAGGCTTTCTGCTGCAGGTGTGTTTTTAAGGCACTTGTTTACCCGAGCACTTCTAGGTGTGTCATGGACAGCTTGTTTACCTAGGTATTTATTTTCCACAAGATATAACATTTCATTTTCATTGCCATGTTCATTTGGCATGCCTCTCATTCATGTGTGTTTAGAAACACATTGCATGAATGGGATTTTCATACAAGATATAGCATTTCATTTTTCCAGATTTTGTATACATGGCAGCACTAAAAGTTTCAGGTTTAGCGAACACAACTTTAGTGACTAGGGGGAATTCACAAGGAACTCCAACTCACCATAGGTAAGTTTTGTCACCAACTCAGAGCCGAGACACAATAAACAGGGAAGCTCATCCAATACAGAGGCTACAGTGGGGAAAAGTCCTCCATGCCACTAGTCAAGTAGTAAGTCAGGGTGATAATCTAAAAGGTAGGCCATGGATGGATGAAGACAATGAAATGATGGAGCCAACACTAGCAAGCCAAAGTATGGTGTAATGATCACCTCTATTCTCCCTAAGGAGGGTATGTACCAATGAGTATGAATAGTGAACTTCTAAGTCTGAGTAGGGACAATATAATATATATAATAGATCAACCAGGTCCATATATCTATATGATCGCCAGATCACGACACTAAGTGCTAAGACATGCTATGAGAATAAGTATAAAAGCAATCTAACCATAACACTATGATATACCTGCTGAGTCATATACCTGAAAGCTCATCAACCTGTACCATCATCTGTCCTTTGAGACTGCTGCTGTAACTCTGGGCACTACTGTCTGCTCTGTACCAATGGTATAATGGCTACATCGGTCATCTCTCTGAGTGTCCTGAAACTCAGTCATGGCATGGGGAATACAACTGCTGTCCACAATCTGATAGTGATCCAATATAGATGCTCATCTCGGCATCTCAAATGCAAGGGAACTGGCTGAATAGTGTACTGGAATGACAAAAATAATGTATGGTAGCCCGGCTACTATATATGTGATAACAGTACCCTAGGAGGCAGTTTTGGCACTTTCACAGTTACCGAGGCAGTTAAAAAATGGGATAAAGTGGTCACCGAGGAAATCGATTTGGGAAATTGAGGCAAGGTTTTGGCATTTGGTCTTCACAGAGGTCTTCCAGGGTGGCATCACTACCTTCCAGTCAGTTTTCACCATGTGGGTATGCCCACATTGATCACAGGAGGACATTTCCTGCTTGACTGTCATGGATTCTGAGGACAGTTTTGATCATTTATATTATCTTGGACATATTTTATTATTTTATTGTGCCTTGGGGATGAGCTAGTAAGGATTGATGCCTCCTAGCGCCACCATCTGCTTATATTTTCATGTCCTAGTCATCATGAGGTGGATTTTGGCACCAATTCTTCTCTAGTGGATGACGTCACCCCTTCTTTGTACCATTTAGTGGGGGCGCTATTATTATATTGGGTGATCCATGTGATATATTGTCATGGTTCATCTTAGCCATTGATTGTATGATGAGATCTTTTAATCTCAACCACTCATTTGATGTAGTATTGTAGAGTGGTATAGGGTTTTGGTCTTTATTATCCTATATAAGGAGGAGACCCCCCATTGTAAAGCTCACCTTTGGAGCTCTGGAATATTGGAATAGAAAAATTCTTTGTGGAGCACATCTCTCTTGTATTGTGGATTCTCTTGCATATTGAATATACAATATCTCTTCTATGTATCATTGTGGATTTTGGTGCTTCTACTAATCTTTTTACAGGAAAGTCGAATTGGTGAAGAGGAGGGCGACTTCTTGAGGGTTATTGTTGGAGGGATCCACATAGTCTCTCTTGGGTTGATCTTGTGACAGGGAGTATCATTATTGTATCTTAGTGACATAGTTGATGCTTTCTATTACATCTTTCTACCATTTTCATAATCATCTTGCTTGACTTGTTTCTTTGATCTTGTCTTGTAGGAGGAGGACGATTTGGCTATCTTGGAGAAGGACATTTTGTTTGGAGCTCTTGGATCTCACTCTTGAATATACACATAGGAGAATGCTATCAATTTGCAAGGTGGCCATAAGCAATTGAGGTAAGATCTACAAGGTATGTGCCTCTTTTATCCATTCTATCTTCATTGGTCATAAAACCCTAATTCATTAAAACCCCAATTTTGGTATTTCTTAGATCTACTTAGATTTAGCCTTGCTTTTGAGAAGATTTTGAAAACCCACCTCTATAGCATCCACCCCTAGTTTGATCTATAGTTTGGTGGTGATTGGATTAAAATTAACACACTTTTCAAGGCAAAAAGCTCTCTTGAACCTAAATCGCACTTCCTAGTGAGAGGCTTGTTTGGTTAGATCTAGCATATGGGTAGGTGAGATCCCATTTGATTTGCAATCTAGACACTTGATAACCTACCCCCAGATTCTTACTTTGGTGAATTCTACCTTGTGGACATCATTCCATGTTTTAAGGGGTCAAAACCCCCTTTTGAATTTCTTGGCACCTCAAAACTCAGATCTACTAAGATCTAACCCTTGGATTGACTTGATTTTTGGGATCTACATAGATCGGGGTACTAGCTACTTGGATCTATAGTTTGGTGGCCATTGGACTTGATTTGGTCCACCAAACCCTCATTTTAGCCCTCCTTGAGCAAAGTCGCACCCCCTTGGGTAGGTGAGTTTGTCCACTTCAAGGAGGTGGGTGGTTGAGATTTTTGGGGATTCGGAACGGCCATACCTTGAAACCTAGGTCTAGAGTATCTTTTTGTCACGATCCGCCTTGGGGGTAGCATTCCTTGTTTCAAGGGATTGTGGTCCACTTAGGGTCATTTCTTGAAAACCTAGATTTAGTAAGATCCAATTATTAGATCTCATTTAGCCCACTTGACTTGGCTTCTAAGTGTCCCGATCTACACTTTGACATACTTTTTGACCCCATTAGCCGATCCAACAAGGCACTAGTCCTCCTCAAAACAAGTCGCACTCCTTGCGATTTGTGTCAAACCATAGATCTAGTACATGGGTACTCGTAAAATCAACTTAGATCTATAGATCTACTAATAACAGAACATCTAGTACCAATTCCATCCCTAACTTCACCTTGTGGGCCCACTTAAAGGCATTTCACACATCCCAAGAAAATAAGACCCATTTGTGTAAACATATGGTACTACACCTTCTCATCATACCCAATCATGTGGCCTAAACCATACGTAGGTTGAAATACTAACAATCTCTTACACCACCTTCAACCATACCTCAACTCCTAGGTCCACTTAGCCTTGCATTGGTTTCCGTAACTCCTCATTTACTTACCCTTAGAAACCTTTGTTTGGATCCAATCAACTGTGATTGGTTATAGGGTCTCCCCCTAGGTCTTGTTTCATCTTGATCTAAAGCGAAGAGTGCCTCGGTTGACGTGACTCCCACCTTGCCTTGGGAACCGTGGCATCTCTTGGGTCACCTCTTTAGTTGCCTATCTCCTCTACCGTCTCGGATGGGATACCACTAGGGGCAACTACGAGTTGTGTGATAACAGATAGCTTGAATAAATATGGCACCTTGGGAGTTCCATGAGGTTTTTCCTTCTATTGATGTTAGAGGAATTTCGATGTATCCAAGTAAGATCCCTTTTGAATTGGAAGAGTTGGAAGATCATGCTTTACAATTTCACGGGGATGTTCATCAACCTTCTCAATTTCTTTCTTCATTTATGGATTTTATTTCTAGTCAGTGAATCACAATGCTGTGCATGGAGATATTTTACTGAGGATGTTTGCAATTTCCTTGCAAGGAAATGCAAAATTTTGGGTTAAGAGAATTTGTAGGAAGGTGTCTACTTTTGAAGACTTGGTTTTAACATTTCGTGGGAAATGGGATCCTAGTTATGTAAAAGAAGCAAGTATTGAAGATTTAAGAAAAAAATGCCAAATTTTTAAGGATATTATCCAATACTCTATGCTTGAATATGAAAGAGACCCTTCTAATGCTTTCTTGGATCAAATCAAAAGATGTGAAGATAAATTACTCTCCTTGATTACATCCATCCAAGAAAAGCTTGGCATATAAGTGTTATCACACAAAGTATAGTTGTCACTTTAGAGGTCCTATCCAGGATGGTAGAGGAAGACAACTAACCGGTGACACCTAAGAGGGCCTCGATTCCCTAGATAGATTGGTTGTCACGCCAATCGAGGCACTCTTCACTTCTTGCTATCCAAGCCACGGATAACAAAGGGGGACACCCGATCTACTCTTAGAAAGAGGGATCTAACCCAAGCACTAAAACAAGCAAGTCAAACAATAAATGTGGAGTGAAGGGTGTAGAACCCTAGATTTGAGGGATTGAGCTATTGTAGAGGCTTAGGGAAGATGAGATATGAAAGTTAATTAGTTCAATTACAATAGCTCAGAATTAGGAATAAAATCTAGGATATAAGTGTTAAGGTAAATGATCAAAATCCATTGCCTTGGGAAACGTGTACTTAAATTAGGGGAAATGGTCCCAAAGAGTAGATTTGGATAGATTATGGCTTCGTAACACTGCTTGACTGTAGATATGACAATATCAAAGCTTACAAGCAAAATTTGGGCAATCAAACAACTGAAAAGGGGCAAAATCAGAGAGGGCGCATTAGGAAGTGTTATCAACTGATTTGTACAAATAGTTGAAACCTTATTGAGCTGCCAGTGTTGGAACACATCAGTGTTCACTTCCAGAGTATCTGGGTTTCATTGTATTTGGGTCTAGCCAGTTTTGTTTTTGAGTCGACATGACCATGGCCCCATGGGGGTTTGTATCAAAGTGTGCTAGTAGGGTCTGAGTGGCTCGGTTCCCCATGACTGGAGTAAACAACTAAGGTATTCCAGGGAGTTTTTTCACCGTCAGATTATACTTTGCTTCAGGCGAAATATAATCTCTTGGTTTTTCTCCCGCTTCCTCCAAAGCTGGAATGCCCGATTTTGGAAATTTGGCCATGGGGGGTTATTAGGGTCCAACTATAATGTATAAACCTACTAGACACTATTAGAATAGGTTTTGGTCATGTCCTAGGTCTCTAGGACCCCCAGAAAAAATTTCGAAAAATTTTTACCGGACGCGTCGAAATTGGGGTTTTTAATTTTTTAATTATTTTTAAATTTTAATTAAATTTCTCTATAGTTTAAATAGAGAAATTTTAGTCTGTAATTATGTCAGTCATCCGGGGTCCGAATTTAGTGTTTGATGGCTCGTTTCATAAGCCAAAAATCACACATGACCCGTGGAGCAGTTAAACCCAACTTTCGAATGTTAATTCAGCCCCGTAATTAATATTTTCTCTGAAAAGTCATTTACAGAGAAATTATTAATTAAAATAATAAAATTGATTATTTTGGAGATAATCCAAATCTCTCCAAAATTAATCAATTTGATTAAAATAAAAGGCTAAATGACATGGCAATAGACATTTATGAGGATTCCAATCAACTCCCAATCACTCCAATCAACTATCCAGTCACCAAGTCATTATCCTCTCAAGCAATTTCGCCCTCCTTCATAAAGAACTCGATTTGTTGAGGTGTCACTTGATAAATGGGTTGATGATTTGCATTAAAGCCCAAGGATGGGCGCCCTCATGACTCACCAAACTCGGTTCTCATTGCAATTTCGAGTTAGCAACCACCACCTTCCACTTGTCTCTCCACCATGCTAACTCGCACCTACTCCAAGCTCACGTCAATCTGCCCTAAATCCACGTCTAGCAATGTTGGAGGTTGATTATTGGATAGTTGTTACTTCCCATGCAATCACCATTAGCTTGGCTCCTTTACCATTCGAGTTTGTGCCTACCACATGCCACTTGTCCTCTACCAACCAACTCGCATCCTCCTCTAAAGCTCACGCATATCTACCTAACTCTCACATGGATCCTAGTTGGAGAATGCCCATTCGATGGGTGATACTTCCCATGCATCAACAAGGGCGAGTTTGCCACCTCTTCACTCAACCTACCACAAACTCGAGTTGTCATTCGAATTAGCTCTCCAAGCCTTGCCATTGATTGGAATTCAAACTACTTGTCCATGCCAATTCGACTTAGGGTTTTGGCATCTAGTTTTAGTATAAAGAGAGGCCCTTTGGGGTTATTATCTCATGGATTTTTGGATGCAAGAAAACTCTGCCGAGAATTGTAATACTTTTATGCTCATATTGGAATAAAGATCAAGACTTTGGAGGTCCATGTGTTTTCAAATTTTGTGGTGAATGTGTCCAATGCATTGAGGTGATATCTTCATATAACCTTCCTCTTATTTATGCAAGTGTTCTTTCAATATTGCTAGCTCTAGAAGGCTATTTTTAGTCCATGAGAATAGTCATTTGTTATATTCAAGTTGATTATGTGTGTGATGTTTTCCAAAGATTTAAATGAGCAAGAAGTATTCGGTTATACCAATGTTGATTTAGTCTTGGTTATCTAACATACTAGCATTTGATTTCACTTGTATGTTTGAGTGTGTTGGGGTTTTTCAGGTATTGTCAAAGGTGAAGACAAGTGTGAGCTAGGTTGCATCTAGCTTGGCTTCACAAGCAAGGAATTTTCCCACTAATATCTTTTGGTTTGCAGGATCCTCAAGTTCCTTGGTCTCTTCTCCAAAACCAAGCTATAAGGAGCTCTCTTCCTCACCCATCAAAGTTTCAAAAAAGTCTACTTTTAAAAACTTGGTTACCTTAGATTCGAGCTTCCTTCCTCTAGCTCTCCCCTCACCTTCATTTCGAAGTCTCCACCTAAGTCTTTTTCCTTTCATCCAACCCCCTTTAGCCCCACCTTCTTGCTCTCGCCCCCTCTCCTCATTGGTCTCCTCTCCCATTCGTTTTGTCTTCTTTTGCCCTCTCGTCCATCATAGAAGCTAGCTATCTTTTTCCTCTCATCTTAGCTATCTAGTGCCTCCCTCCTCTTCTTTTTAGTTTCCATCCTTCATCCCATTCGTCCCCTCTATCTCCATCTAGTTTTAGTCTCACTCCTAGTCCAACCCCTAGTCCCCATTCTTCACTCTCTTTTTGCCGTTTTCCTTAACCCTACAACCTTTTTCTCGTCCTACCTCACTTAGATCCCTTCACCTTCTCTCCTCGTCCACTCCCTTTTAGGCCCTAAGTCACATCAAAACAACAAAACAAAGGAGTTAGTAGTATTTAGTGTTGGATCTCATTACTTGTTTACTTGGTAGTTATTTTTTGCATAGCTAGATCTCATAAAATAAATATCTTGCATTTGTCTTTTGAAGTACTTAGTCACTGTCATATCCATAATATCATAGATTGCATGTAGCTAGTATATTGTTTACAAACTTTTACATTTCCAAAAGATAGAAAATTTTGCACAAAAAATATTTCAAAATTTTTATACTTTAGATCTCATTTCTAGGACGTTTCGAGAGTTTGTTGTTCGCTGGTCTGTTTTGCCATAGTTAATATTTTATGATAAAATTTCACGTATTCAACATTTTAGAACCTATTTTTCAAATCTAGACTTAGTTTAGTTTCATTTTTCGTTGGATTTGACTAACACTAAAGGGTGCTTGTAGTTTCACTTTCACTTGTGTTGTAGGTGTGATATGAGCAAGCTCAAGAAGAAGTTTTGAAATTTTAAAAAAAGAGGAGAAGTTAGCCAAAGTGAAAGAGAAGGTCAAAATTGCAAAAGCCAAGAAGAACAATGAAAGCAAGAAGGGGATCTTAAACCAAACAAATCAAAACCATTATCCTTTGTAAAAGCTTTTAAGAGCTTCTTAGCTTTCCTCTTTTTTATTTTTCAAAGTCCTTTAAAGGGTTGGAAACCCAAGGCATTTGTAACCGCTTAATAAAAAGTTTCAAGTGGAGGGGGTCTCCACTTTTTGGGTTTTCTTCCCCATTTGGGGAAGAGTGTTGGGTCTTGTGATTTGATCTAGTTTAGATTTGTGATCTCATTTTTCTTAGATTAGTATTTTGCTTAATAAGTCATTCGAATTTATCTTCCATATTTACTTACCCCCATGCTCTCCCGAGTAGGGTCTTGAACCTGAAAGAGATTCTTGGGTAGTTAATTTTATTTCTCATTTATTTTTATCTTGTTTCTCTTCCAAAGCCCTCAGCCGGAAGTTGTATCCTTGAGACTTTGTCTCAAGGGCAGGACCACATAATTTGTGGTTACTCTTCCATCCCCGTCGGTTTCCTTGGTAGAGCTTTCAGCTAGCTGGAGGTTCTCAAGTGCAGGCGGTTCTAGCGGTTGATCCTGTTTCGGGGATCAATCCCACCTAGTAGATTAATTTTGTGTGGTAGAACACTATATTTGTTTATCTTGCAAGTATTATTGTTAGTGGTAATTTATATCTTGTGATCAATACTATTGCTTAAAATCTGTTTCAAGTTAAGATATACTGCTACTACAATCTTTTTTGCTTCCTTAAAATAAACCAAAGTCTCTTGAACTTGGCCAAATCCAAGTCAAGAGCACCCTCTATCGGAGGGCATTTTAGTTATTGCATTTCCCTGCATTAGGCATTGTTAATCTAGCAAGTCTCTTGAACTGTGGTCATAAGACCGAGTTAAGAGCGCTCTCTGTCGGAGAGTTGAACAAGGCTTTCTAATAATAAAATTTTTTTCCACTCACACACCCTTTAATTAATTTATCTTGGTTTCTGTCCTACACCCGTATGCTCTGCGAACCTGAAAAGGTTGGGCTAGTACTCAGAAAGGTGGAAGACTTGATAATTTACGATCGATAACTTAATTAAAATTTTTACCCAAAACCTCAACCAAGGCAAAATACTGTTCTTCCCACGAGAGGTGGCGCCGGAAAATCACTGTCAGACTCAGGGGCGGTTCAAACATTGGACACCTATCCTTTTTGAATCTGGGTGCTTCCGACAGGTCACTTAAGGTTGCTCGTATTTTTCTTGGGCAGGGTTCCACCATCTTTTGATACCTTGGTTTTAGCCTTAATAAACAAGACAATTAAAACTCTTAATTTACCAAGATAAGCTGCATAACGTTCTCACAAATTTTCCATTTCAAGCACTTGTGTCAAGTTTACAATCGCTTTTATTTCTTGACTCCATAAGGCACTGGTCCTTCATCATATATCTTTGTTTTGCTCAAATATCTATATTGGAGTATTTGTCTTAATTTGTGTAAAAAGTAATTTGTTTCTTGTTCAAGTGCATCCCTTATCTTCTGTTGCAACGTGGATTGCGCTATCTTGTGTCACATTAAAGTTTTATAATTATCTTTCATTTCACAAAAACTCCTAAAAAACACCCATCCGCATCACTACATTAAAAACACTATAAATACAAGAGCCTTAGTGAAACTCTCTTTTAGGGACTACCCCCCTTGGCTTCGTTAGGAGTTTGTCTAAACGGAGGAGCTGGGATTCAGGTGACAGTACCTGGCTCATTGCTTGCCCCCAAGGCCACACCTCTCCCCACTTTCCAGTGAGGGAGACAGCTTTCAAAAGGTTTCTGCTGCTGGTGTGCAGTTTGGCGGACAACAGGAAGAAACCAGTGCCTAGGGATTTGGGACAGAAGGAGTCAATAGAGCATGATGCCCTAGGAAACCCACTTCATGCTTGGCATAAAGATAAAAACCCAGAAATCGTTTGCCATGATTTGAAGTTGTTTGAGCTAGAGAATTTTTATAAATTTTAAGTGAGGGTTTTAACATTGAGGGTTTGAACTTTTGAAGGGACCAATGGGTAAAATGAATGAAAACCAATACATACCTTGTAGATCTTACCTCAAATGTTTGCAGCCGCCAAGTACATTGATGATCCTTTCGTTGAGTTACAATTTCAAGCAAGATCCAAGTGATTTCAAGCCAAAACGTCCTAGCCCAAGGAGGAAAAGTGTCTTCTTTTACCTGCAAATTCAAACTACCTAAGTGAGATTTGATCCACAAATAAAAGATGAGCTATGCACGACATATCAAAGAAAATAAATCAATGGACGAATCACAATTGACAAACTCCCTTCAAGATGAAAACGCATGCCCAAGGGAAGATGGGGAAACCCCTGCAATCGTCCCTCCAAGCAATTCGCACCCCTGCAAAAGATGAATTCGGCCTCCCTCTGAAGATGTTGAAAATCACTCGTGAACAACTTAGATGTCTAAAGAAAAGATTTACAATCATGTACAAGAACATTCATCAAAGCTAGAGAAGTAGATCTGCAAAATAATAGTTTATTCCAAGAGTTCAAGAGCCCAAAGGTGCCTTTACAATGAGGGGGTCCTTCCTTAAATAGGAATAAGAGAGACCAACACCCTAACCACTTTATGAATGAGTGGTGGAGATCAAATTATAAAAATAATACAATCGACGGATAAGATGAGCCGGAGCAACAATATCTGGATCTACTCACTAAAGAGGGGGTGCGCACCCACTAAGTGGCCCTAGGGGGGTCGCACCACATAAAAGATGACTAGGACAGATTTATCAAGTACATGGTGGGGCTAGGAGGTATTAATGTCCTTCACTAGCATCACCCCATGGCACAATGATAAAAGATATGACTCAATAACATCACAAAGTGACCAAGTGACCAAATCGTGCCCCCCTCAATAGTAGAATAATACATCAAAATAATGCCCCGAAGAGTGTGGACCCCACTGAATGCTGTAAGCTGTGCCGAAAGGTGTGGGATGCACCACAAATTCCCTCTGAACAAATCTCGTGCCAATTCCTTGCCTTAATTACACAAATCGATTTCCTTAGTGACCATTTTATTCCATTTTTAATCCTCAGAAAACCATTTGTAAACCAATAAAATGCCTGTATCTCTCTTCCTGGTCCCTTTGGCACAAATATGACTATGCCAAAGTGTCTTGGGGTATGGCTATATGGTAATAACAAGTGGCTGGACCCCATACTCCCTATGTAGCGCCCTATGAGAACCAAATAAATATCCAACTGTGCTGTCAGGCCATTTTATAATGGCAAATCTGTAGTAAAATGACAATCTAAATAAAATCTCGTTCGTAAGTGCCTATAATTGAAATCTGAGTATACCAATGGACTAAGAAGGTCCAAATGTACTAGAGATGAGTACCCATACACCCTGTGGCTATCTGTATAATCATCTGTAGTCTCAACCATGCCAGGACAATATAAAATTAATGGTTTGTAAATAATAATAACCATAAAAAAAATCATCACACCATCAAATGAAAACTGTGTCTGCTGCATGGAACCATCAAATGGGCATCAAAGGACCATAAATCATCAACCTCGAACATCGCTGGTTTAACTCATCTCAAATCCTATGGTTGACTTGGTTAAACTGGTTTTGACCAGGTCAAGACTGATCAAAATATGACCCAGGCTTAAAATGCCTGATGCTGCAAGTGCAAATGGATAAGGCATACTTTTAATCATTCTAATAGCAAGACTTAAAGTACGAAGCATCATTTCACTTGGCGGTTAAACAATAATCACATCAAATATAAGTTTAAATAATCAATTATTCAAAACAAAACCTCAAGAATATACTCATTTCATGGCCGTGATCATTTTGCTAGCAATCGGTGAAGGTGAAAAATGCAAGGCTAGGACAAGGGGATGACTTTACTGACTCAAAACTGTGATACTTTGGATAAGGGAAAAGGAATACACACTTAAGCATATGCTGGATAATAAACACACAAGGAATGGCAATGTGTCTCAAATGGAATGAGTTGCTTAGAGAGGTGCTTATTCAACCTTGGCAAATGTCTACAGCTCACATCCAAGCTGAATCTAGCTCCGTGAGGATCTTTGCTAGAACCGCTGTAACTAGGTGCACAGCTAACCGTAACTTGAGGTTCTAGGGGACACTTACAATCAGCTGTCCCTTACTCCATCTCACATCCCAACCCGTAGGCTCTGTGAGGTATTAATCATTACATTTAATCATGGCCAACAACCTTTAGATTTAACATACATTTAACCATTGCTTTTTAGGCCTTTAGGACCCTTTGGATTTTGCATGTGCTTAGAAGCACAACTAATTGCAACTTTCATCCAGGGTGATTTAACATTTCAATTTCCATAGCCATCTTTTTTTTTTGTAACTAGGGGAATCGACAACTGGGAAGGGGCTGGTATTTGCGTGACACAGGGTCCAGGGATCCAATCCCGTCCGCTACCACTTTACCCCTAGGTGCACCCACACAGCCCGCAAGCATGGGGCACGGGTAAGCTGGGGTGATTTGAACTTGTGACCTCCATTTACAACATTTCCTTCATATCAAGCGAATCGCTGGTTGAGCTACACCCCTGCGGGCTCCATAGTCCTCTTTCATTGTGTTGAGAAGCATAATTTTAATTTGTTTCCATGGGCTTGCATAAAAGATAAGATAATAATTTCCAAATGCATGTAATGATGGTAGTACAATTTGCTTCAGGTTTCGCCAACAAAACTCAAGCAACTAGGAGGATTATCCACAATCAGGACCAAACATCGGGGGCAACTGACCAGAGAGGTCAAGGCATCAAATCCAACTCACCTAAGCTCAGGAACCAACACCAACGGGTTCTCCTGGCCCAGAAGGATCAAGGATTCGGTAAGCTCTGTTGCCAACTCAGAGCCGAGACACAAACTAACATGGATGTTATACAACACAGAGGCAAAAGTGGGGAGGTCCTCCATATCACAGGCTGAGGTGTAAGTCAGGGTGAAAACCAAAGATGGGAGAGAACAGATGGATGGGGAAAATGAAAGGTGATGCCAGAGCTAGCAAGCCATAAATGGTGGGAATGATCACGCCCATACTACTAAGAGGGTAAAACCAATGAGTATAAACAAGAGCTTCTAATTATGAGTAATTAGACCATTTAGATAATCATTAAAACAACCATGTCCATATAACATATATATATATACCGCCAGATCATGACCACTAGATACCAAGTCAAGCTACTAAGATGAGCAAAAAAGCAAAACAATCATAACCAATGCACAACCATATACCTGTTGGGTCATATGCCTGTATCTGC
The DNA here is from genome assembly GCA_027924585.1 of Larix kaempferi. NCBI lineage: Eukaryota > Viridiplantae > Streptophyta > Pinopsida > Pinales > Pinaceae > Larix > Larix kaempferi. Next base: position 83,075,478 of record BSBM01000001.1, read on the forward strand.
CATCTGGATCATCAATAGTCATTGGAAAACATTGCTGCTGTGAAAACTCTGGGCACTGCACTGCTCTGTATGGAACAAAAATGGTTACCTCGGTCATCAAATCTGAGGTCATGAGGCTCAGTCTTGGCATAAGGTTCACCATGTCTGATCTGGGGCTGCTTTGATATGTGAGTGATCATCAAAAAGTACTGCTCATCATAGGCTGATCTCATCAAAATGTGTAAAGGCCTGGCTCAAAAATGTACAAGAATCTGCTCTGCAATCATGGTAGCCCGGCTACTATGGATGTGATAACAATAAGACCATAAAGAAGAACCCATGCATATTGGAGAAGCACCTTGTGATTCTATCCACATTTATGAAGAAGTTTTTGAAGAAGTGAGGATATGCCTATTCATGACGATTCCCTTGAAGTTATTTCTGTTAAAGACCAAACTTGTTGTTCCACTCATCATGAAGATGAGAATTTGGTGAGTTTTTCTTCTCAAAATTTTGAACATCTTAGAATATCTTGTGATGATTTTGAGAAGAGAAATGATGAAGCCAAACCCTCGGATGATCATGCATGTGAGAATGTACTTTCCTCTTTGCTTGAAAATGTAACCCAAATATGTGATATAATTGATGAGCATTAGTCCTAGAAGTAGATCATAGTTATCATGGAGATTATTGGAGATCTTTAGGTGATCCTATCTATGATACTTCTAGTGTTGAGAGTGCTGATTTGAACCCTTTGAACCCTTGCATTTGGGTGTGTTGCCGCTTGGAATCACACCTGGGAAAACGCGGCAAAAATCTTCAAGCCGCTGGTGTGTCCTTGGGGGCAAGCCAGAGTCAAGTGTTGTCATCTGAAACTCGACTCCTCCGTCTAGGCTTACTCCTAGCGAAGCCAAGGGGGGTGGACACTAAAAGAAAGAAAATCTAAGGTTTTTAATCTATGAAAGATACAAAAAACAACTAATCTAGGAGTTATAAATTTTAAACACAAGAGCAATGCAATGTTTAACTTGAAATCATTGATCATCCAACATCATCATTGAAATATAAACATCCATCATCATGAAATATTCATAAATAAGACCAATGCTGATAAATGGAGTCAAAATAAAGTGCTCGAAATGAAATGACAATGTTTTGCAATTGTTCTTGGTAAATTTTATTATTTTGTGGTAATGAGTTTTTTATTAGGGATGGGGATTTCCAATATATCGTGAGGTACTGGAAATATGTCCAGAATTTGATAAAGTGGTTCCTCACTTGGACATGTGGGCTAGATCGGAGTCTCTGGGAGGTGTTCAACACTACACCAAACAAGGGTGTAGTCTAACAGTATTCCGAGGGCACTACCTAGTGGTTCCTGCTTCCTTTGAGAAATTTCCCCACCAATATCAATAATTGTCTTACACCGGATTTTCATAAGGGGAGGTTAATTGGGAAGTGTTAAACTAATAACTAGTCACTAAGTCCCTTTCTGGTTGATCAACATGTTCAGTCAAAGCTGCAGTGATCTAGAGCATACGGGGACAAAGCCTTGTTAATTTTTATGTATTTTTGAACAAAGTTTTTTTTTTTTTAGTACCCCAAGAGTCTCTTTTCAGGCCAGTACTCGGGCAAGCCCTTATCCTGAAACCATACTTCGGGAAAGCAAGGGGTTTGTTTTGAAAGTAAAAGAAATTGGAAATTTAAAAAAAAATGATGAAAACAAGGTCCTGAGTGAACTTGTGGCCCGCCAATGGAACGAACCAACAAGGTTAATTTTAAATTTTATTAAGTGCCGAAAAAAGAAAATCTAAGCTAAAAATGCAAACCACGAAAATTTGAGTCGACACAGTTTCCCCCCTGGGGGATGGTGTGTGGGCGCTGGGTATCCCACTTGCTCTCGTTTAATATTTGTTTACAATGCGGAAAGAAGTGCCCCAGTCATGCAAAATTGACTCAAAGGCTTACAAATACATATGGAAACAGTTTCCGGATGAAAAATGTATGGTTCTGGGTGCTCTGGATGGCCCGATCTACCAAAATTTGGGCAGTATCCTCCTATCTGTTCATAAAGTGCTGCAAAACAGCGAGCTAATGTCAGTAAGATGTGCCCAAAAACACTTAGAAAGTGAGTTTGGGTCACTATAAAAATTACTAGAAAAAATAGCTAAGTTAATCTATATGATAAAATGACAAAAATAACCAAGGAAAGCAAACTTTCCTTGGGATCTTGGCTTGCTTGTTTAAGGCATCCAATAGATGCACTTTTAATCTTGCAAGATAATCTTTTAAAATTCAGAACTAAGCATTCTAGTTCAAGCTTTAAAATGAATGACTTTTTTTTTGATAACTTAAAGTAAAATGCTTTAGCAAAAGACAAAATCTAATCTATGAATGATAAACTTTTGGAAATGAAATAGATCAGATTTTTTAAGAGTAATATGCAGATCTACTTAGGAATATATAAATCAGCATGTAAACCAACTATTACTCTTTTAAAAAGTAACTGGTAACCAACAATTAGAAAGAGTAGTGAGAGAGGGAGAGAGGGAGAAAACTTGATATGAAACCAGAAGCTTCAGAGCTTAGCTTTGTGGAATACCGAGGGACTATATTTGCAAAATAAATGTCAGAAAGAGAGAGAAACAAACAAGGTCTCCACCTCTCCAACTATGATGACTTGCACATCACAAACTTTGCAAACAAGGATCAAGTGTAGACATACATATGGAAGAAATCAGTGTCGCATACTCATAAACAAATGAAAACATGCAGACATGATCTCTTAACAAACATATATCAAAAAGCTAAAACAATAAACAAATTGGATTAACTTATCTCATAAATTGTTACCAATCCTTCCAATGAGTACACTTAACACCTATGCAAAACAAAGCTTACGTACATATTACCTCCATTAGATCAAGATGGTTCATCCACTCATCAAAGGCAATGCACAAAGTGACCTCCAAAGTCTTCTTTATTCAAAATGAAAGATAATAACAAGTACAACAAGGTCTGCTCCACACTCCAACTAAAGCAAAATGGAGTGGGCAGCCTTCATTTTATAGAGAGTGAGGGAGAGGAGGGCACACTAGCTTGAGTAGAGGAGGGCGAAATTGAGGAGTGAGTGGTGCCATGAGTGAAGGCATGAAAGGGGCTGCCTCCTCTATTTTGGCTTCCCAAAATGCAGCCCAAGTAGTGCCTTAAAATCAGCTGCAATATCCTTTTATGTATGGGCCCACCCTTTTGGGAAATGCACCCCTCTCATGGGGAAATGCACCCCCCTCAAGTGGAGAAGTGTTTCCACTAATGTAGCTGCCCAAAATCTTTCCAAAACTCTCTCTTACATGCCCCGTGTTGTCCGCCGAATGCACACCGTCAGAATAAATCTTTCAAAATGTTGTTTCCCAATTGGGAAAGGTGTGGCCTTGGGGGAAAACAAAGAGTCAGGGGTTGTCACCTGATCCCGACTCCTCCATTTAGGCTAACTCCTAACGAAGCCAACGGGGGTAGACCCTACAAAAGAGTTTCTAAGGCTCTTGTTTTTTTTAAGTTTAAGGTGATGTGATGCGGATGGGTGTTGTTTAGGAGTTTACTCAAGATTTACAATAACAGTTATAGATAATCAAAGCATGTACTTGCAAAATATATGTTTGAGATACACAACCAATGATAATGTGATTCAAGTATAATGCATCCTCAGTATAATATGAAAATTGTAAGATAACACAAGTACTCCCAGATAGATATTAAGCAAATAAATGATATGTAGGACCAGCGCCTTATGGAGTCAGTGTCTTGAATGCTTGGGATGTTGAATACAAGAGTTCGTGTGCTTGAGATAGTTTTGCAAGTGCTCTTTGTAAATTTTATTGTAAATTTTGTGGTGATCTTGATTATTATGGCTGTTATCACCTATTTTGTACAAGTAGTTGAAACCTTATTGAGCCGCCAGTGTTGGAACACATTAGTGTTCACTTCCAGAGTATCTGGGTTTCAGATTGCAGCAGTTAGCCAATTTTGGCTAGCCGGTTTTTTGTTTTTAGTTGATATGACCATGGCCCCTTGGGGGTTTGTAATAAAGTGTGCTAGTAGGATTCTGAGTTTCTCGGTTCCCCATGACTTGATTAAGCAACTAAGGTATTCCAGGGAGTTTTCTCCCTTGTCAATTATACTTTGCCTATAGCCGAGCTATAATCGATGAGGTTTTCTCTTGCTTCCTCCAAAGCTGGAATGCCCGATTTTGAAAATTTTAGCCATGGGGGGTTATTAGAGTCCACCTGATGTGTATAAGCCTACTAGACACTATTAGAATAGGTTTTGGTCATGTCCTAAGTCCCTAGGACCCTCAAAAAAAAAATTTGAAATTTTTTTACCGGAGGTGTTGGATTTTGGTTTTTAATTATTTTTTAAATTTTAATAAATTTCTCTATAGTTTAAATGGAGAAATTTCAATTTGTAATATGACAGTCATCTGGGATCCGAATTCAGTGATTGAAGGCTTGAACCTTAAGCCAAAAATCATTCATGATCCCCGGACCAGCTAACCCTAAGTTTCAGACAATTATTTGGCCTCATAATTAATATTTTCTCAAAAAGTCAAAAAATGAGAAATATTAATTAAATTATTCAAAAAATAATAAATTGGAGATAATTTAAATCTTTCCAAAAAAGGCCAAATTGAATAAAGTAAAAGTCTAAATGACATGGCAGAGAGCACTTAAGATGATTGTAATCAACTCCAAGTCATTTCAGTCAAGTATCGGAGCATTGCAGAGCATCTTCATGAAGAATTTCGCCCTCTCCTTTAGCTTGACGTTTTTGTGATGTGGCACTTTTATATTGGATGGGTGGTGTTTACAATGTGTGAGGGTGGTCTCTTGGCTTATGTGGAGGCCATGTCACCCATTCACAGCCACCACTAACTCGAGTTATGAGTTGGAGCTTCACTCCAAGCTCTTAATTAATTGGAATTTCGATTTATTTGTGATTGGAAATTGGCTCTCCTTGGCCAATTCGAATTAGGGTTTTAGCTTAGTTATTTTGCTATAAAGAGAGGCCATTTTGGCTCTCTTCTCATGGAGATTTTGAGCATGAATACTCTGCCAAAATACTGTTGTAATATCTGTTTAATACATTGAATAAAGTTGAGACTTTGGAGGTCCATGCTGGAGCATTTGGGGTGTTCTTCACACTATTGGTGATATCTCTTTCATCTTGTTTATTGTTTTATGCAAATTCAATATTAAATGTATGTTCTAGCTTTGATTAGAAATACATTTTTCGGTTTTTGTATGCTTCATAACAAGGTTTTTGCAGGGGTTTCTCAAGGTGGAGAAAGGCTTAGTGATTAAGTCACTCTTTACTTAACAGTGGTTCTTGGCACCTAATCAATATATCTTGCAGGTCTTCAAGGTCTTCTCTTCATTTCGAGAGAAGAAACGTTTTAAAAGAGACTTGTCTCTTCCTCCATCAACAATCTTTCACTTTCTTGGTTACTGGTTACATGAGATCTACCTTCATACTTTGTGGAAAACCCTTGTCTAGCTTGATCCAGAAGTTGAAGCTCTTTGTGCTAAGCCTAGAATAGTTTGCCCTGCATAGCCCATTCGTTTTCCCCATCTTTATCCTCCTCAAGCCATCCCCTTCAAGCTTTCGTTTGGCCCTAGTTTTCCCTCTTTTCCCACTCCATTCGTCCCTCCTCCTCAAGCTCTCACCCATTCGTTTTTGGCCTTCTTCCACTTCATTCCAAGCCTATCCTAGCCCTCATCCATTCGTTTTTTGTCTTCAAGTTCCCTTCTCGTCCATCTTCCAAGAAGCCCTAAAAACACAAAAACGATTGGTTACTTTAAATTTTGGTTAGTTTGTGGAAAGTTTTGTGCTTTGGAAGATTAGTAATTAGGCATTGTTGGATCTATTACTTCTACTTTTAATTAGTTTGCATCTCATTTTCAGATCTTGCTTTTAACCATTTTATCATTCTAGATCTCATATCTTGCATTGGAGTAGTAGCACTTAGGCATTTCATTTTTATGCTTTATAAAATTTAGTGGTTAAATCTCGTATTCTTTCATTTTACATTTAGATCTTGCATTTCACTTGCTTCCATTTAGTAGTCTCATTAAAAAGTAAATTTTGCATATAAAAATTCATGTCTTAGATCTCTTTGCCATTACCTTTTAGGCATTTGTTGTTCGCTGGTCTGTTTTACACTTCTCGTAATTTAAAGTTGAATCTCATGCTTTTTTATAGTTTAAATCTCATTTTGCAAACCTAGACTTAGCTAGTTTCGAACTTTATTTTATTTTTCTAACGCTAAAGGGTGCCTTGAGATTGAGGTTTCTTGTAGGTACTTTGGAAGTGTAAGGAGTTTGAAAAAGTTGAAGTGAAGAGATCCAAGCCAAAAGTAACAAGAGCTTCAATTAAAATACAAGGAGGATCCAATATACAAATCTACCATTACTATCCTTTGTAATGGCTATTAAGAGCTAGTTCAATTTTTCAAGTTTCGTTTTTCATTTCAAAGACCTTTCAAGGAATTATTTCCAAAGGCAATTGTATCAAATTAATAAAAGGTTAAGTGGAGTGTGTGCTTGCTTAGTTTATATCTCATTTTTTCAAAGTTTATAGGATAATCTTTCACTTTTTGTACTTAGATTAAAACTCCATTTCCAAGTCTTGACTAGAGTAAGCTAACTTTGGGATTGCATCCTAAAGGCCACATAGCTTTGTGGTAGCTTTTCGTTCCCCCATTAGCCTCCTTGCCGAAGTTTCAACTAGCTGGAAAGTCTCAAGGACTAGTGGTTCTTAGTGATCGACTTTGTTCAGAGGTAGATCCCACATTAGATTAACATTGTTTGGTAGAATACTAAGTCTTGCTTTCAGTTATTATTGAGCATCTTGTCATATATCATTATCATTTTTTTACTTTCAGTAAGTTAAGCTTCATTTATTTCTTCAAGTTTTACAACTGCTTCCTTTTTCATAAAATAAACAAAGCCTCTTGAACTTGGCCAAATCCAAGTCAAGAGCACTCTCTGTCGGAGAGCATTTAGTTATTGCATTTCCCTTACATTAGGCATTTAGATTAATTAAAGTCTCTTGAAATTTGGTCTTAAGACTAAGTCAAGAGCGCTCTCTATCGGAGAGTTGAACGGTGCTCTAATAATAAAATGTTCCAACTCACACCCCCATTAATTAATTTACCTTGGTTGTTATTTGACACCCGTATGCTCTGCCAACCTGAAAGGGTTGGGCTAGTACTCAGAAAGGTGTCAGATCTGTTAATCTCACAAGTGATAACCTAATAAAACTTTACCCCAACGAAGCAAACCGGCGTTAAATACTGAGGTTGCTTCTTGAAACAGGTGGTGCCGAGAATCCACTGGTCAGACTCGGGGGCGGTTCAAACATTGGACACCTATCCTCTTGAATCTAGGTGCTCTCGACTTATCATCTAAGAGGTTGCCAGTATCTTTCCCAGTTGGTTTGTTACTTTTTGATATCCTTGTTCTTAACCTAATAATCAAGATCATTAAAATTTGTAATTTATCAAGATAATTTGCACAACGATCTCACGAACAGTACCTTTCAAGACCCATACATTCAGCATCACATCTTTATTATTATTTGACTCCATAAGGCACTGGTCTTTTGGAACTTATATTTTTATCAGGACCATTTGTCCTTGTGGTTATTTTGTCTTGTGAATGCTTTATCTAAATTCAATTCTTGAAACGTACTGTCATCTTGTTATCTCATTTAGCAACGTGGATTGCATCTTATCTTGTTTATCACATTTATAATATTGGTCTCATCAATCAAAAAACTCCTAAACAACACCCATCCGCATCATACCATACACTTAAAACTTATAAAACATAAGAGCCTTAGTGAAACTCTTTGTAGGGACTACTCCCCTTGGCTTCGTTAGGAGTTAGCCTAAACGGAGGAGCTAGGATTCAGGTGACAGTACCTGGCTCATTGCTTGCCCCCAAGGCCACACTTCTCCCCACTTCTAGTGAGGGAGACAACTTTCGAAAGATTTCTGCTGCTGGTGTGCAATCTGGCGGACAACAATGGCTAAGGGAATTTCCAAGATATACGAGAAGGTACTGGAAATATGTTCGGAAAATACTCTAGGTGGTTCCGTACAGGGACATGTTGGCTGCCAAAGCCTTGAGTGCGTGTTCAACACTACACCAAACAAGGATGTAGTCTAATGGTGCCTCAAGGTCTAAGTATAGTGATCCATCGCCCCTAGGCAGACATTGCCCACTTTCGAGTATTGCGATCAACGCCGCATTTTTCGTTGGTTATGGGGTAATGAATTTTATTATGGTTGAAATTGGATTAAATGTGAAAAATTAAGTAGTCTATACTATTTCTGTGTATCCCGGGAATGGGTAGAGCATACGCAGTATAGAAATGATAAATTCCAATTTTAGGGGGATGTTTTTTGAAGCAAGAACCAAAAAGAAAACTCTCCGATAGAGAGCACTCTTGATCTGCCTTATGGCGAGATTCAAGAGATTTATGATGCACGGAATTAAATACTGAAATTAAACTAATCTACCCAAGAATCTCTTTCAGGTTTTTAGGCCTTACTCGGGAGAGCATGGGGGTTAGTAAACAAAAACTAAAAACAGAAATGAAACTCTCCGATAGAGAGCACTCTTGATCCACCTTTCGGTGAGATTCAAGAGATTTTGGGTTCTTTTTGAGTTTATCAATTTATATCAAACAAAAAATGAACTACTTAAACAAGGATAAACAACTAGCAATTATTGGAATTTGAAACTATTCTAATAAAATGAAACTAAGCTAGGTACTGAAAGCAAAGCTAAACTAAAGATGCAAAAGACACAAAACACTACAAACTTCCCCCAAATAGGGGAAGTAGAATGTGGGAGCCGTAATCCCACTAGCTTTTTATTTAGGAGTTACAATGCTTAGGGCCTTTTGATCCCTTGAAAAAGAACTTGAAAAGACAATGATGAAGCTTAAAAAGCTTCTACAAAAAGGTTTATGATCTTCTTGGATCTTTTTGTTTAGCTTCTTCTTGTTTAACTTCTTCTTGTTTAACTTCTTGTTACTCTTCCAAGTCTTTGGACTTTTCTTGATTGTTTAATCTCCTTCAAGCACCTAAGGAAAGAAGCTTCAAGCACTTTGTTAAGGTTAGTTAAAACAAATCATAAGCAAAACTAAGGTGTAGATGTAAAATCTAAATACAAATGAAACTATTCTACTCTAAACTAAGCTCTAAACCAAAATAAAAAAGTGAAGCGAAGTGGTGGTGGAGAAGAAGCAAAATAGAATAAGAAGCAACCAACAAGATGGCTGCAAAATGGAATAGAAAGAGGCTGCAAAGAGACAAGGAAAACAAGAAAAAGAAGAGGGCGTGAGCTAAGGAAAAGATAAGGAAAAGATAAGGAAAAGAGGAAGTTGAAACTAGAAGAAAGAAGAAGGCTAGAAGGGGGAGTGAAGGGGAGGAGGAATGAAGATCTAGGAGATGAGGTTCTTAACAAACAAGCAATGAAAAAGTGAAAAACCCAGCCAACACAGTGGCTGCAAAAAGGAGGAAAACAGGCTGTAAGCAAGAGGTAGAAGGCAGCCAATAGGTGGCTGCAAACTAAGGTAGGAACAACCAATAGATGGATGCAAAAGGTGGTAAGATGCAGCTGCAACAGAAGGTAAGTTGGCTGCAAATAAGAGGAAGACGAGAGAAAAGCAAACAAGAAAAAAAAAGGGGAAGAGTGAAACCAAGAGGAGAAGAACCAAGTCGAAAGGAAGAAGGAGATGAGAGATCAAGGAAGTCGAAAAGGAGAAAACAAGGAGGGCAAAGCCAAACAAGGCAAGAGAGGCAAGGAGCCAAAAGATGGACTTCAAAGATTTAGGGCTTCTTGCAAAATTGTAACCAGTAACCAAGAGTTTTAAGTTTGTTTTAAAGAATGATGGATGAGAAAAGAGCTCCTTATAGCTCAGTTATGGACTTGAAAGTAGAATAGCTTGTAGATCTTGCAAAACAAATGGTGTTAAGAAAAGAACTCTTGATTTGTGAAGCAAGGATAGATGCAGCTGAGCTCACACCTTTCTTCACCTTCGATGAACCCTGAAAAGCCACAAACCTCAAGAAACAAGTGCTATCAAGTACTAGCATGCTAAATAAAACAACATCCAATAAACACTGGTATAAATTACTACTTCCTGTTCAATTAGATATTGAGAAACCTTGCATAGATAACCAAATTGAAATCAACAAACGGCTAACCTTGCGTGCTAGATTGATAGCCTCCCTAAGCTAGCAGTGATAAAATACACTTTGCAAAAGAGAGATGGGCTTAGAGAAATATCACCTCAACAAGATGAATTCATAACACCAAGAGACAATGCATGGACCTCCAAAGTCTTTTACTTTATTTCCAATTTAAACAATAAGCACATTACACATTCGAGCAGAGTTCTCTTGCAAATTCTCCATCCTATCAGAGCAAAAGAGCCCTGTATTTATACATAAAAAGAGAGACCAAAACCCTAGGTCGAATTGGCATGCAGAGAGGCCAGGTTGAGGTAGGCGCATGAGAGATTCATGGAGAGACTCATGCTGATTGGAGCGTTGAACAACAGTTGGTTGGTGAGATTGGGTGATAAGGCATCCACATAAGCAAGATGCCTTCACCCATCTCTTGGAACCACCACCAAACAAATTACGAATTGCTAGGCTATCGGTCGAAGCTTTAACGTGAGGTTGGCATGACATACAAGAGATTCACGTGATGAATGGCTTGGAGCGTGAGGTTGGTGGGATATGATGAGGTGGCTACCACCTCATGAGAGGGGCGACCCTCTCACATTGGTACCAACGCCCACCACTATGGAGTATTCACCCACTAAAGAACACTCGCCCAAGTCAAAACGTGAGAGCTTCCCACGTGAAGGAGGCCCACGCTCTTCAATTTAAATATTCAACTTTTGACTTTTTTTAAAACTTTGCTTTATCACTAGATGTATTCGACCTCCTCTTATAATCCATTAACCACCTTTCCAAACTTTATAATAATCATTTCTTTGATTTTTTTTTTATTTTTGTAAATGGTGCAATTTCTCATTTTCTGGCAATTAAATGCCAAAATGATGCATTTAAAACTGCTCCCAGAGGCGATGTAACTGCCCGAAACCTGAAGAAAGAGCGCACTAAGGTAAAGAGGACGCTCTGAGCGTCAAAACGAGCCTCCTCACGCCAAATTCCGCCTCCAGATGAGGTTTTTATCACATTTTGAAATTTTCCAATTAAGCCATTAAAAATGGTCTAAATTACAGAAAAAATTATTTTCTTCGGAATGAAACGAAACTCCTAGGGGACCTAGTGCATGTTCATACGACTCAAACGAGATGGCTAACATGGAAAAAATCCTAGACACAAGACTCTAATAACCACCTTTAGGTTCGACCACCATGGTAAATACTCCAGCTTTGGAAGTATGAGTGAAAAACTCAGGAATTATACACGACTAAAGCGCAATGCATAATTCCTAAGGCAAAAACACTCTAGAGTATCCCCCTGACGGTTAAACCTAAGGATAGTTGAGTCTTTTATAAAAGGACCCCGTTTAGACCAACTTTTTACAATTTCCCCATGGGGGTATGAACATGCAGTTATTACAAATAGGGTAAAAATGCCCTGAAAATGACTTCTGAACTTCTGAACCCTGATGATGAATATGAATCATGTTCATGAAACTGGCAGCTCACAAGAAATTCAGCTATTGTACAAAATAGCTGGTAACACCCCCAATGATAGCTGATCCAAAACTGACCTCAAATCCCATTAATTTTGGATTTTGATTTTTCATAATTTTTCACTTTTTTGCATTTTTTTGCACTTTTTTTCACTTATTTTTGTTTTCTGGCTATAAGTGAAAAATAAATTACCTAACTACTTAGGAAAGTGGGTTTTGGGGTATGGTGGGTGCTTTGAGCTTGAAAATGAGCACCCCCATGGCAAAAAAGACCCCTAGACCACACTTTTACATGATTTTCAATTTTTTTAACCAAACCATTAAAAAATGGCTTGTTTTTACGGAAAAATACTTTTTTCTCGGAATTAAAAAAACCTAGGAGGACCTAGCGCATGTCCATACGACTCAAAATTAATACCTAGCATGTTTTCATACATTGACTCATGGACTTTAATAACCCCCTAAGGCCTATCCACCTCACCAGGCATTCCAGTTTTGGAGGAGCAGGAGAAAAATTCAAAAATTATGTTATGCAAAAATGCAAGACATGATTAATAAGTGAAAATACTCCTTGGAACACCTGATTTGATTGACAAGTCCTAGGAAGCCAAGTCCTTCACATAAAATACCATGCTAACACATTTTATTACAAACCCCACATGGCATGGACATGTGAAGAAAAATTAAAAAAAGGGCCCTTATAAAGGCCTAATGGACTTCAAAAACACCGAAAATGAACATGTAACATGTTCAACTTTGCCCGCTCACTTGAAAGTCCAACTAAGTCCAACTTAGTTGGTAACATCTGGTTCCAACTGCGGGACGCGTGCTCGATCTGATTCTCTCAATCATAGAGAGTATGCGAGAATCCCATAATCTCTGGTTCCTGCATGAAAACTAGAATGCATTAGTCCCCATGTTTTTGTCAAATGAAACATAATTTGCTTTATTTTAAAAATGAAGTGAAAACAAACAAAATGAAACTAATATACATCAATAATATACATAAATCATAATGTACAAAAATAAAGTGCAAGGCAAAGGTTTAGAAATGGCCCTGCTATCAATCTGCCCCCATGGGCATTAGAAGATCCTCTTTGAAAATAGCTTAAGATGTTGTCCATTGGCTGGTAGTGTTAATGTAATTGTAACTTCAGAAGATATTCACTTGTATTTTATATTGTATTTTATTTGTACCTCCGACGGAGATGTTTATTCCTCCGGTCGGGGATGTCATTACTACATTTGGTCATGTAAAGTCATTGAGGTAAATCCTCCTATGTAAGTCGAGGCGTTAGTTCCCCCAAGAGTCATTTGTATTTGGGTTTTTAAGTTCCCTAAAGGAGTCGGCCCGGTCAACTTTAGTTGAGGCTGACTTGTCAAGTGAAAAAGGTAAAGTAGAAATAGAGAGCTAGGCTCTCTATTTATTCATTCACTCACACACTCAAGTTCGCATTAGTGAGGAGGACAAGTTCGCACAAGTGGAGAAGAGAGAAGCTGCTGAAGACCATCTATTTTTGGGTTTTACTTTTGTGACATTGTATTTGTGATCATTCTATCTCTGAGGAAGTTGTGGGGTTTTCTCCTTTATATGGTTTCCCTGAGGAAAATCTTTATGTCTCTTGTGTTTATGCTGTGCTTGTTATTCTCTCAGTAGGATCCTAGATAAGTATTGATTAAATTGTGAAAAACTAACATGGTATCAGAGCTAACCTGAGAAGAAGACACTATGCAGCTGCGGAAGCTAGGGCTTCTTAATTTTTGGACTTCTCTCCACAAATCATCAACAAAAAGAGGCTAGGCTAACTCGCCTTAGGAGGGCACATCTTTCTATTGAAGCAGAAGTTGATTCTGAGCATTTTCATTTTTTGGTCGGTCATTGCTACCGGAAATTAGGGATTTTCACAGATGTGGAATTTTGGAGTGCAAGTGGCATATGGAAGTGCGCCTTCTCAAAATCAAAATTTTGAGACCAAGATCGAAGTTTTTGAGTGGGTAAAACTCCCAAAAAGTCAAACCCTAATTTGACTCTAGACGAAAAAAACCAGAAAACCAGAAAAGACCAGAAACTGCAGATCAGAATTTCGCAAGTAAATTTTCAAGGGTGAATTTTTTGAATCCTCAGAAACCAAGTGTACTAGCATACTCACCTCAGTCAAGCGCATCTATCCATCCAGTCAAAAGTTTCAAATTTCAAGTTTGAAAATTTAGGGTTTCTCTGACAAACCCTAGGACCAGCCAGCTCCAGAACTAGTTTCAACAAATCAAAGTGGTAAGACCTAAAAGCTTTTCTATTTCCATTTGAGTTCTCATTAAAGATGTCTCACCACACCAAGATTAAGGATAAGCTTGAAGGGGTTGATAACTTCTGAGCATGGAAGTATAGGATTACACTAATCCTTGAAGGGAATGAATTGGACACATATGTAAGTGAAGAAGTTCCAGTTCCAGAGGGAGATGAGGCTAAAGCCTTACACACGAAGAACTTGGTTAAGGCCAAGAGGATTATTGTTGATTCTATCAAGGATCACCTCATCCCACATGTGTCTTCCATAAAGACACCTAAAGAGATGTTTGATTCCTTGACCAAGTTATTTGCAGGAAAGAATATAAATCAGAAGATGACCTTGCAAAACCAATTGAAGAATGTGAAGATACAAAATGTAGAGACCATGCAGTCCTATTTTACAAGGGTCTCTCAAATCAAGGAGCAACTTGAAGCTGTGGGAGAAAATGTAGAAAATGGAGAAATTGTGATGACCACCTTGAATGGTCTCCCTAGATCATGGGACTCTTTCATTAAAGGGATTTGTGCTAGAAGGAAGCTAATCACATTCAAAGCTCGACTTGTAGCTCGAGAAGAGAAGATGGGAAATGAAGACCAGGCTCTCACAACACACACCAGAAAGAATAAAAGGGAGCATCCTCATCACAAGAAAGAAAGACACCACCACCAGAATCAAAGAGAGAACTTCAGAAATTCTAGGAGAGATCTATCTCACATTCGATGCTATACTTGTGATGAGAGGGGACACTACTCCAAAGATTGTCCCAAGAACAAAAGTAGCTCCCACAAGAAGAAGAACAACAAGAAAATTCATCATGCTCACACTGCAGAGGATGATTCTTCAAGTGATGAAGAGTATGTTCTGATTTCAGCTCTCACAGGAACTGTTACACATGGGAGCAATGATTGGCTTGTAGATAACAGGGCTTCCAAGCATATGACAGGATTTAAAGAATCCTTTGTGAACCTATCTGAACATGAGTCACCCCACAAGGTGAAACTTGGGGATGATTACCAGTACCCCATAAAAGGAAGTGGTGAAGCCTCTTACAAGCTAGACTCTGGGAAGTCTCTGAAGATGAAGGATGTCCTGTATGTACCAAGACTCGAGAAGAACCTTCTCTCCATATCGGCATTGGATGCAAAAGGTACAACGGTTGCATTTATTGATGGCCAAGTTCTTATGTGGCCACAGGGAAAGACCATAGATGATGCAGTAGTGATTGGAGAGCAAGAGGGAGGTTTATACAAACTGAAGGGCCAACCTGAACAAGCCTTGGTCCATAGAACCAAGTGAATTATGGAATATAAGGTTTGCACATGTGCACTATAGAGCACTACCCATTGCAAGCAAAGCAGTTGAAGGACTTCCAGAAATTCAGTCAAAGCAGGAAAGGCACGGGTTCTCAAAATCAGACGATGAAGTGGAGCACACTCCAGTATTTCCTGCAAGGAAGCAAAGATCAAGAGGGAGTCCACCCAACAACCAAACAAAGATAAGTATTTGAATTGTCATTTCTTGTATATCTGATTACTTAAATGATATTGTTCAGTCATGTATATACTTATGTTCCTAGATTTAGGATGTGTATTATGCATGTTAGAAAAGTTGCATTAATGAACAAGATACTACTAATATGCAAGTAATGGGTAAGTGGCCTATGGTACTGTACAACATTCCATTGCTACTTATCTAGAATGAAACCTCTTTGCTGACATGTTGGGAGTAGTGCACACTCTTAACAATGTATTTGTAGGGATGGAAGGCATCTAGGAAGTTACCCTATGAATACGATATATGGATGAATGTTGTGTTGAATCATTGGCTAAGATAATTGCATGACTGTATGACCTATGTCTTTATGCATAAGAATTTGTTCTAAAAACTATCAGATGTTTCTAATCATGCAATTGAACTTGTCTTGTAGGAAAGATCATGTACCATCATCTACAAGAGAAATTTGTTTTGAAGAACAAACGACGAAGATCAAGAAAACTACCTATTGAAGATATTGAAGAACCTGAAGTTCCCAGGATTCGAGATTCAGTGATGGAAGAAGCAGTTCCAAAAGATCATAAGGGGAGGTTAATTGGGAAGTGTTAAACTAATTACTAGTCACTAAGTCCCTTTCTGGTTGATCAACATGTTCAGTCAAAGCTGCAGTGATCCAGAGCATACGAGGACAAAGCCTTGTTAATTTTTATGTATTTTTGAACAAAGTTTTTCCTTTTTTAGTACCCGAAGAGTCTCTTTTCAGGCTAGTACTCGGGCAAGCCCTTATCCTGAAACCGTACTTCGAGAAAGCAAGGGGTTTGTTTTGAAAGTAAAAGAAATTGGAAATTGTAAAAAAAATGATAAAAACAAGGTCCTGAGTGAACTTGTGGCCCGCCAGTGGAACAGACCAACAAGGTTAATTTTAAATTTTATTAAGTGCTGAAAAAAGGAAATCTAAGCTAAAAATGCAAACCACGAAAATTTGAGTCGACACAGTTTTCCCCCTGGGGGGATGGGGTGTGGGCGCTGGGTAGCCCACTTGCTCTCGTTTAATATTTGTTTACAATGTGGAAAGAAGTGCCCCAATCATGCAAAATTGACTCAAAGGCTTACAAATACAGATGGAAAGAGTTTTCGGATGAAAAAGGTATGGCTCTGGATGCTCCGGATGGCCCGATCTACCAAAATTTGGGTAGAGTCTCCTCCTATCTGTTCATATAGTGCTGCAAAACATCGAGCTAATGTCAGTAAGATTTGCCCAAAAACACTTAGAAAGTGAGTTTGGGTCACTATAAAAATTACTAGAAAAAATAGCTAAGTTAATCTATGATAAAATGACAAAAATAACCAAGGAAAGCAAGTCCTTGGTATCTTGGCTTGCTTGTTTAAGGCAGCCAATAGATGCACTTTTAATCTTGAAAGATAATCTTTTAAAATTCAGAGCTAAGCATTCTACTTCAAGCTTTAAAATGAATGACTTTTTCTTTTGATAACTTAAAGTAAAATGCTTTGGCAAAAGACAAAATCTAATCTATGAATGATAAACTTTTGTAAATGAAATAGATCAAATTTTTTAAGAGTAATGTGCAGATCTACTTAGGAATATATAATCAGCATGTAAACCAACTATTACTCTTTTAAAAAGTAACTGGTAACAAAAAATTAGAAAGAGTAGTGAGAGAGAGAGAGAGAGGGAGAAAACTTGATATGAAACCAAAAGCTTCAGAGCTTAGCTTTGTGGAATACCGAGGGACTGCATCTGCAAAACAAATGTTAGAAAGGGAGAGAAACAAACAAGATATTCACCTCTCCAACTAAGATGATCTGCACATCACAAACTTTGCAACCAAGGATCAAGTGTAGACATACATATGGAAGAAATCAGTGTCACATACTCATAAACAAATGAAAGCATGCAAACATGATCTCTTAACAAACATATATCAAAAAGCTAAAACAATAAACAAATTGGATTAACTTATCTCATGAATTGCTACCAATCCTTCCAATGAGTACACTTAACACCTATGCAAAACAAAGCTTACGCACATATTACCTTCATTAGATCAAGATGGTTCATCCACTCATCAAAGGCAATGCACAAAGTGACCTCCAAAGTCTTCTTTATTCAAAATGAAAGATAATAACAAGTACAACAAGGTCTGCTCCACACTCCAACTAAAGCAAAATGGAGTGGGAAGCCTTCATTTTATAGAGAATGAGGGAGAGGAGGGCGCACTAGTTTGAGTAGAGGAGGGCGAAATTGAGGAGTGAGTGGTGCCATGAGTGAAGGCATGAAAGGGGTTGCCTCCTCTATTTGGACTGCCCAAAATGCAGCCCAAGTAGTGCCTTAAAATCAGCTGCAATATCCTTGATGTATGGACCTCCTCTCTTGGGAAATGCACCCCCCTCATGGGGAAATGTGCCCCCCTCAAGTGGGGAAGTGTTTCCACTGATGTAGCTGCCCAAAATCTTTCCAAAACTCTCTCTTACTTGCCCCCAATGATAGCTGATCCAAAACTGACCTCAAATCCCATTAATTTTGGATTTTGATTTTTCATAATTTTTCACTTTTTTGCATTTTTTTGCACTTTTTTCACTTTTTTTGGTTTTTTGGCTATAAGTGAAAAATAAATGACCCAACTACTTAGGAAAGTGGGTTTTGGGGTATGGTGGGTGCTCTGAGCTTGAAAATGAGCACCCCCATGGAAAAAAAGACCCCTAGACCACACTTTTACATGATTTTCATTTTTTTTAACCAAACCATTAAAAAATGGCTTGTTTTTACGGAAAAATACTTTTTTTTCTCGAAATTAAAAAACAAACCTAGGGGGATCTCGCACATGTCCATACGACTCAAAATTAATGCCTAGCATGTTTATATACATTGACTCATAGACTTTAATAACCCCCTAAGGCCTATCCACCTCACTAGGCATTCCAGCTTTGAAGGAGCAGGAGAAAAACTCAAAAATTATGTTATGCAAAAATGCAAGACATAATTAATAAGTGAAAAAACTCCTTGGAATACCTGAGTTGATTGACAAGTCCTAGGAAGCCAAGTCCTTTACATAAAATACCATGCTAGCACATTTTATTACAAACCCCGCAGGGCATGGACATGTGAAGAAAAATTAAAAAAATTGGCCCTTATAAAGGCCCGATGGACTTCAAAAACACCGAAAATGAACACGTAACATGTTCAACTTTGCCCGCTCACTTGAAAGTCCAACTAAGTCCAACTTAGCTGGTAATTGGGTGTTAGTTTTTGTGGGGACATTTTGGCACCGTTGTCGGGGAGCAAGGTCCTTTCCCAAAATCTGAAGTTTTAGCTTCAATCTTTGATGGGGTCAACCCAGCTAGCAACTCCACTTTGTAGTATGAAGAATGCACATTCTACATTCCTCCTTGTACACATTGGATGGAGATGTCTTTAAAGTTTATAGTTATTTCCCACACCATTGATATGCGCATGTGTATCATTCAATGTATCTTTTTATGCAGTGATGTAATATAAGATGCATTTTTCAATATATATGATGACTTGTAGATATGCAGCAGGGGCAGTGCAGCATGGGTAGACAAGAATAACTCAAGTACCTGGAGATGGAGGTGGTAAACCGTACAACTGAGCTAACTAAACTGATATCTTATAGCAAACACAACTGCAAAGTATTTAATTACCTTGTACTATGTACACCAAAAGCTGTTCCCTGATATACTAATACAATAAGTTTAGACTTAATTATTTTCGCCAATTCAGGAATCTGCAAGACTCTACATGGTTTTTCATTTTCATTTCTCCTAGAACAAGCACATTTTTTAAGTACACATATCTTCATGAATTAAATGGGAAGGGTTTAATAAATTTTCGATATTGCAAAATCGTCATGAATAGTTCTATCTGTGAATTTCCAATGCTGCTTTGCAAAGAATAAATTTTGAGGCTCATTTCAACTTAATCAAAGACAATTCATGTTTTTTTTTTATGTATTGATTACTACATTGAAACATTACTGTGATGATTTCTGAACCTTTGAATAAGAGAATTGAAAATGTTTGATTAAGTTTGAGTTTATAATGGTAATTATTTTTTATGATACCTGTAATTCAAGATCAACCTCATGATAGCAAGTATTGTTCAAATGATTCCAATGACTATCCTATCTTCCTGTTCTGCTAATACAGATGTTTATTTGACGTATACAAGCAGGTGATGGGATTAAGTACTACGATCTGGTTGAAGGGAATGGGCCTGAAGCCAGAAAAGGGTCAACTGTGTTGGTGTGTCTTGGATGCTGTACTGCTATTGCCCTTTTTTCCTTTACGTCCTTTCCCCAAATTCCAATTTTCTGATAAAGCAGAGACACCACCCTTAATAAAGATATCAGTTGTTGTTAATGCCTTTTTAGTTAGGCATGTTTCTTGGTATATTATTGTTTTAAGATCGATGGGTCTCTTTGTGAGTCTGTGATCCACATGTTACTGATCCACTTGTTGGAAACATATGATTTAACACCATTTTTTCCTTTACAGGTTCACTTTGATTGTGTATACCGAGGTCTTACTGTTGTCTCGAGTCGTGAATCCAAAATTCTGGCTGGAAATCGGGTGATTGCTCAGGTCAGCTTTAAGTGCAGGATCAGGAATGACCATTAGTGTTTTCATTTCATTCTCTCAGAAACAAAATAGGTGTGGTTCCAAAATTATAATTTAAGTTTCATGCTAATCACCTCCTAGCTACAAGATATCTTCACACTTTAGCCTGTGGTTTCATAGGCAGTGGTTTATTGGTCTAATAGATATCTACATCAGCAGAGATGAGAACATTTATAATAAATTTATCCTTTCTTTCTGCCATTGGAAACTGGAACATATCAACTGTCATCATATAACTAGTAAAGGTATTAATCAGGTCTTTTATAAGCTTTTTTGTTGTCAGTTGTTTGGTTGCCCCTTGTGCAACTTAAAGCTTCTATGCTTTAGTACAATGCATTTTATTTTCATTTGGAACAGCTATACTGTCATCAATATTATTCTTAGCTGTTTCTGTGTATTCTCCAGCCATATGAGTTTATTGTTGGAGCACCACCGGGCAGGGAACGAAAACGCGAATTTGTAGACAATCCAAATGGTCTTTTCTCTGCTCAAGCAGCACCAAAGCCACCACCAGCTTTATATTCAATAACTGAGGGCATGCGATTAGGAGCGCAGGTTATACCTTTTGCATGCAATGAATAATGATAAGTCATATGCATTTGAAACATTGCAGATGCTATGTTAAACCTGTCTTTCAATTCAGAGATGTTCGATAGCAACTTTAGAAGATTTCTTAACTTACATTATTTATCTTTAACACTAGATAGCTTATCCCTTTTTTCATACCTTGCTACCTTGCAGCGGACTGTAATTGTGCCACCTGAAGTGGGCTATGGTAAGAAGGGCATGAATGAAATTCCGGTAAGACGAGCTCAAACTCCAGTGGTTGAAACTATAAATGTGCCAACATTCTCTTTGTACTTGAACTTAGATGCATTTGTTTGATTGCAGCCTGATGGAACCTTTGAACTGAATGTGGAGCTTCTACAAGTCAAATCACCTACTCCAGCAAAGTAACATCTTTAGTGGTCATAAGTTATAACTAAGGTTTTGGGCTAGAGATAGTGATTGTTTATTGCATCCCATGAGCTTATTAATTCTTTGTACCCATGCATGTATGTTTATATAGGACAGTAGACCATTTTGAGAACTGTACCCTCTGTTACTGAGGACAATAAATTTTCTTATTCAGGTGATGAAGCAGTTCATCCATGTTCAGTTTGATCTTCCATAAGTTATATTCTAATCTCATTTTGCTGTCAAAGAGACTGAAAACAGAGGGCTGCTAACTTTTAGGGATGCCTTATAATGATGAGTGATGCACTTTGCTTAAATAAATTGTGCTCGCAAATAAAAAAGCTGCTCAATTTAGGTTAGGATCTCATGAGATGCCTCTAGTGGAACCTTCTATGATCAGTGAACAAGTATTGCTGAACCAACCTTGGGAAAATGGCTAAGTGCCAAGGTGGAAGGATTGGTCCAAGTTGGCCAAATTAGGATCTCATGGGAATCTTCTAGTGGAACCCTCTATGGCCTGTCAACAAGTATTGCTGCACCGAACTTGGGAAAAGACTAAGTCCCAAGGTGGAAGGATTGGTTCTAGTTGGCTAAGTTAGGGTCTCATGAGAAGCTTCTAGTGGAATCTTCTATGATTTGTCAATAAGTATTGCTGCACTGACCTTGGGAGTTTCCCAAGTCCCAAGTGTTAGTTTTTTCTCTAATTCTAGAACTGATTTACACATTCAATTATTTTTATCCCCAACAAATAAATTGCTGAAATGATAATTGTAAACACACTGTAATTCTAACTCATATGCAGCGGAAATATACACACTATCAGATTTGACACAAGTAATTTACCCCGGAAAACCCCATCTTGGGGAAAAACCAGCAAAGTGTTTCTTTATTATTCTTGTACTATAAGAGAGATTTACTCAGAAATTACAGCAGCAAGTTTAGCTTAAATTAGCTCTGGAAATCAACTGATGAAGAGCATCAACACCCTTCCAATCCACTGAAAACCCTTGCCTTATCTTCCTCAGCGATCCTTGTAGCAATCTAACAGGTCGTACGACTGTATGACCCTTTATGATCGCCGTACGGATCTGTACAATTATGTACGGAATTGTTCTGTATGATCCTGCAGCTCCCTACAATCTGTATAGGATCCGTACTGTACGAAATTTCGTATTGTCCGTACTGTACGGACATATCTGTACGGACTGTATGAACAATCCTCTTTTAGATATGTATGACCCAGCTCTACCTTCTTCGATCTGTTCGGCCTGTTTTCTGCCCCTTGTTGAAGATGATCTTGCTACACTTTCTCTCTCTTAGAATAATAAAACACCTCCTAGCTTGGGTTAATCACTAACCCAAGACTTCCTACTTGAGATTCTCATAATTTCAAGGCTTCTTTCATCTCCCAAGATCTCTCTCTTGATTCTCTTGAGAATAACCCATTTCTCAAAAGCAAGAACACTCTAGATATGGAGGATTGTGTCGAATGCCTCTCCTTAGATCTCCTTCTACAACTTTACAATAAGAAAATACCATATGCCCTATGATACCATGGGATCAATAAAAGGACTTTATAAAATAAAGTTAATGTCTAGAGAGTATCTTTTAGATGACTTCTACATGCTAGACACATTGCTAATGTAGAAGTACCTGTCTAAGCTAAAAAAACTAACACTCCCTCTTAGCAAGGAAGGTACTTCTAGAAAAACCTCCACCTGGATCTATCTCCAATCCCACCACATCATTCGCTGTTGTAGCTGCTCCCCCTGAACTAGAAGACTTCCCTGGAACCTGCTCTGGAATCTGCTGTGAAAATTTGTTCCTCTTGACCATGCTCCTAGGAATCTCCACCTGCTCCTGAGCATCCATCAATGTTAGCTCATACCAATTTCCGGGTTAGAAGACTGAGTCCTTGGTATCAACTCAATCTTCAGAGCCTCTTGCTTACCCTCTGCCATTGACATCAATCCTCGATCCAAGATCCCCTTGGACCCACATACAGGCTGACCCAACAACCTGTACAACTTACCTTGTCTGACACCAAGCATCACTATTGCATCTTAGGTAGCTCCCTCTGACCGTATGAGTACCTGTCCATCCTGGAACCCAACCCCATACCCCTTGTCCTCTAGAGTTGGGACTGAGAGCAAGTTCATCTTCAACTCTGGAACATACATCACTCTTGCCACCTCGAGAGATCCTCCTGACTAGCTGGAATAACATTGTTCCAACCCCCTTTACTGCATGTATGGTGTTGACCCCACAAGCCACATGGCGGTGTGAGTTTGTCTCTTAAACATTAAGGAACACATCCCTCACCCACGTCATATGGCTAGATGCACCATTGTCCACAACTCATGCATCACTATCCTCAAGCCAGACACCTTTAACACCAGTGCTAGAAAGACAAGAGACCAATGAAAATTGATTCTCAAACTTGGTTGTAAACTCATCAACCTCTGTTGATGCTGCAACTTGTGTCTTCTCTTTGCTTTTCTTTCTGCTTGGGCATTGACTCACATAATGACCAGTCTTGTGACATGCAAAGCACTTGACTTTTCCCATGTCCTTCTTCCCATCACGAGAGGACTCCTCCCCTTCAGTACTCAACTTGGTAAATCACTTGCTATTCCTTGCATTACTTGCTAGAGTAATGTTCTCCTCCTCATCATCACCCTTTAGTTGCCTGCTACGTAGAGCCTCCTCCCGAGTCTCTTCCTAGATGAAGTCATTCCATAGCCTCTCCCAGTTAGGAAGATGTTCCTGTGACACAAATCCCTTAACGAAGGTAGTCCATCACTCTGAAAATCCATTCAAAGTTGTCCTTACCAGTTCTGAGTCTGGCACTGTCTCCCCAACTACAACTAACTCATCATGAACCTGTGATATCCTGGTAAGGTAGGAAGTCATTGTATCAATCTTGGACATCATGGTGCTCTTGAGCTTTTTCCTCAACACCATTTTCCTGTTGTGGTTGTCACTCCGATATAACTTTGTCAGAGCCTCCCACATCTCCCTGTTGGTCTTCTTTCCAGACAGGTGAGGAACCACACAATCCTTAAACCCATCCAAAACGATAATTTTGGCTTTCACATCCTTCTTTTGATGGGAGGCCAGAAGAGTAGCATTAGTAGGAGGCGTGAGAGTTTTATCGACAAACTCCCATATCTCGTTCTCCTCTAGCACTAATGCTATCCTTTCCCTGTAGGTACTATAGTTAGATGACCCATCCAAATGATCCTCAAACCTGAGACCAGTGGCCATCTCTGTCCAACTGATCAACTATTACCAACATCACTCTCTCCTTGATGAAGAAGAAATATGCACTTACAACATATTACACTTGTTCCCCAAATCAATCTTCTGTAACTCAGAGTTTACTGTTTATTGTTCTGATACCATGTTAGTTTTTCCTCTAATTCCATATATGATTTACACATTCAATTATTTTAATCCCAACAATCATAAAATGCTGAAATAATAATTGTAAACACACTGTAATTCTAACTCATATGCAGCGAAAATATACACATAAAATTATCAGATTTGACACAATTAATTTACATTGGAAAACCCCAACTTGGGGAAAAACTATCAAAGTGTTTCTTTATTATTCTTTTACTACAAGAGAGATTTACTCAGAAATTACAGCATCAAGTTTAGTTTAACTTAGCTCTGGAAATCAACTGATGAAGAGCATCAACACCCTTCCAATCCACTGAAAACCCCTGCCTTATCTTCCTCAGTGATCCTAGCAGCAATCTAACATACCATATGGCCGTGCAAAGATGTTGTGCGGATCTGTACAATTTTGTATGAAATTGTTCCATATTATCCCGCAGCTCCCTACGATCTATACGGAATTCGTATTGTACAAAATTCCATACTGTCCGTACTGTAAGGATAGATCCATACATACTGTAC
The DNA here is from genome assembly GCA_027924585.1 of Larix kaempferi. NCBI lineage: Eukaryota > Viridiplantae > Streptophyta > Pinopsida > Pinales > Pinaceae > Larix > Larix kaempferi. The sequence continues at coordinate 83,100,523 of BSBM01000001.1, forward strand.
GAATAGTCCTCCCTCAAATCTGTACGACCTAGCTTTTCCTTCTTTGATATGTTCGACTCGTTTTCTATCCTATGTTGAAGATTATCTTGCTAGAATCTCTCAGAATAATAAAACACCTCCCACCTTGGGTTAATCACTAACCCAATACTTTCTGCTTGAGATTCTCACAATCTCAAGGCTTATTTTATCTCCCAAGATCTCTCTCTTGCTTCTCTTGAAAACAACCCCTTTCTCAAAAGCAAGAGAACCATAGATCTGGAGGATTTTGTTGAATGCCTCTCCTTAGATCTCCTTTTATAACTTTACAATAAGCAAATATCATGGGCTCAATACCATAGTCCCTCCAATACCATGGGCTCAATAAAAAGACTTTATAAAATAAAGTTGATGTCTAGAGAGTATCTTTCAGATGACTTCTACATGTTAGACATATCGCCAATGTAGAAGTACCTGTTCGAGCTACAAAAACTAACACCAAGGTGGAAGGATTGGTCCAAGTTGGGTTAAGCAAAGCCAAAGGTAAACCGATGAGTTGGAGGTTTGTGGAAAGGAGGGTTGATGATGATTAGTCGACGTTAGGGTCATCGACGAATGGTACATCGACAACAGACCATTGACTCTAGTCACAATAATGGAGGATTCATTGATAATGAATTTTCAGATGAGTAAGGAGCATGCCAATGTTGTTTAAGTTGATTCCAACCAGGTCGACATGAGTATCCATAGATGTGAGAACATTGGTTGACATCGAAGACACTCATCAAGATGACATCAACCCCAAACCATGCTCATCAATGACAACCACTTAAGAAAGTTGACAATGACCATTGGGTCATGATAGGGAGTTGAACCACCATAACTAATTCTAGTTGGGAAAAGAGGGTCGAATGCATAAAGAAGGGCTCCCTTGATTTAGTTCTATTCAATGCTTAACATAGCATGTCACTCCAACTGCTAATCACATTATGCTTGTGGGAGACAAAACCCTATATGAGCACTAACCCATTGTATTTTTCATTACATGGGAGCTAGATTTGCCATCTCTCACTAAAGAAACCCGTTGTCGTCGGAACACGCACTCGAGGGTTACGCAGAAATCTTCAAGCTGCTTAGGTGCATTCCTTGGGGGCAAGTTTCGAGTTGAGATACTGTCACTCAACACTCAACTCCTCCGTTTAGACGTAACTCGTAATGAAAGCCAAGGGGGGTAGTTCTTGTGAGTTACTAAGGCCGATTAAGCTTTAGGTTTGTGATTGGGTAAGTTGTTTAGGAGTTTTGTAATAGATTGATTGAAAACAATATTCACTTGCAAAATAACTTCAAATCAACAACATAAATTCATCATTTAACACATGAGATCTGAAAAGATTGAAATAAATGTAAACAAGATCAGTGCCAATAATGGAGTCGAAATAGCGTGCTGTTGTATTGTAAATGTTTTGCGAGTGCTTCTTGGTCAATTTTAAATTATTAATTGTTCGAGATTGTTAGGGAAAAAAGGGGAACTTCGAGATACCGTGAGGTACAGGGAGGCATGCCCGGAAATTAAAATTGGTAGCTCTTCATGAGAACGTGTGGGCTGGAATGGAGTCTCTAAGGCGGTGTTCAACTACACCAACTAGGGTGTAGTCTAACTATGCCTTGAGGTCGCCTCCTAGTTGTTCCCACTTCCTCTGAGAAATTTCCCCACACAAGTTTTAATTAGAAAGTGTCGGATTTCCACTATGTTCAGGGTAGTTAATTTTATTAGTATGAGTTGTTTATTTAGATGTGAAGAATTGAAGAGTAGTTACAACTCTTTCTGATTTCCCATAGGCCCAGGCAAATGCCCGCAAGGGGAAAGAGCATACTTCGAGTTGGAACTAAATGTTTATTCTGTTTGATTGTAGAAAAGATAAATGACTGAAATTAATTGTTATACTAATTACTATAGGCAAGGAGTCTCTTTTCTGATCATCCGATCATGTACTCAGGCAAAGCCCTTTATGTGATGGCAAGAGCATACTTCAGGAAAGAAATGGCAAGTTCGTTTACCAAAAGTAAAGGCTGCAAGTAAATGTTTGAACTAATTACTACACCAAGAATATATTTTCTCTTTTGGTACTTCGGTAGAGCAAGGTGGGTTAGTATTGATTTCTTGGCAAAAATACTTTAAATAATGAAATCTACTTGATATGCAAAAGTATATTGCCTGCAAAAAATAGAAATTCAGTGTTCCTACGTCCTGAGTGAGTTTGAAGGCCGATATTTGGATCAAACACTTCAAACGTTAAATTTTAGTACTAGATTGGTTTTATTTAAATAAGAAATAAAATATGTTAGAAAAAATCACTTCATGAAAATTTTGCGAATCCCCCTAGGGGGGATGGGTTGTGGGTGCTGGGTAGCCTATTTGCTCTTCTTTTTATTTATGATTTACAATGAGCTTGGGAGAAATAAATGCTTTGGATCTTTACAGATCTAGATCCAAAAGCTTACAAAAATACAAGTGTAAATTGCCCAATGAAATTAGGAAGCTCCGGGAAGCTTTGGTTTGGCCTCAAACTCTATTTTTTGCCACTAAAGTCCAAAAACCTATTAAAAATCAAATTCAAGACAACGAACAAATTAGTGTTAGAAAATGCTCAAAATCACTTTTAAAAGTGTTTTGGGAAACTACAAAAAATTATGGAAAAATCTAAGCTAATCTACTTGCAAAAAAAGACTAAAATGACTCAAAAAGGCAAGTCATTTTGGGGATCTTGGCTTGCTTTTGAGGGTAGCTAATGAAGCACTTTTAACCTTTGCCAAATAAACTTTTGAAAGCACAAATTAACTTCTACTTCAAGCCTTTAAAAATTTTCAATAGAATGACTTGCAAGAAGGAAAACTACTCAATACTAGATCTAACTCACATCAAACTACTTATGATATAGATCTAAGCTATAGATTTGAATGCTTGCTTAAAAAAATTGAAAAAAAAAAGTTCTTTGAAATTTGAAGGAGGAAGAGAGGAGAAGTTTTGCTTGTTGCCGAAAAGATTAACCAAGAGGCTTCTTGGTGGGATGTCAAAGAACTATGTCTAAAGGGTACTTGGAGATGAGAAGAAGCAAGCTAGATCATTCCTTCTTCCAAGCTTATGTTACCTGCAATCTAATCATACACTTGAACACATACTCATGAGATCCGATAGTATATATAAAAGAGAACAAATGAACATGCATATAAACTTATGAGCATGTAAAATATAGATTTCTAATCACATATATCTAAGAATAAATAGAAAGTAAGCTTACTAACTATCTTTTTTCTATCCATTGATAACAACCCTATCAAGATCGGATTCACAAGATACATACACAAGAAATGTAAAAAATTCACAAGTTACCTCAGCATAAAACCATGACAATGTTCATCCAACACAATGGCACCACACACTTAGCCTCCAAAGCTTCTCTTTATTGATCAAATGAAACAATACAGCATTACAATGGGCAAGCGCTTCTCCTTGTCTCTAACTAGCTTGAATGGAGAAGAGGAGCTCGTTTATATAGCAAGTGGGAGAAGGTAGGGCACACTAGCTCAAGGAGAAGAGAGTGCGCATCACATGAGAGATATGGGAGATGCGATTGATCTTCTTGTGTTACGATGGTGCCACCTCTCAAAGAGGTAGGCGCCATTCCTTGACTTGGTGTGAGCTTTAGCTTGATGGGAGGAACGTGGGATGTGAGGGCAATTAACTCCATAAGGAGGCGCCACATCTCCATAAGGAGATGCGCCCTTACCTACACTCCCCTCCAACCCAATTAAATGGTGCCACATCTCTTCATTCGCCCATCCCACTACGCACTCACGTGAAGAGGAGGACGACGCATCCCAAAATAATATATTCAATGTTTTGACTTCCAAATAAAATGAAAAGTGATGCGAATAAGATCGCTCCTCCTTTGACATGACATGCCAAGTCATTTGGCACATGCCTTTTGACTTATTTTTTAATATATTTTTTTTGCTTTTGTGCAATTTGGGTTTTTTTAGCATTAATATGCCAAATTGTAGCATCTTTAAGGAAAAATGCTCTCGGAGGCGAAGTAGTCACCCGGAACATGGAGAAAGTGGGTACTAGGTAAAGAGGACGCTCTGAGCGTCAAAATGAGCATCCACATGCTAAATTCCGTCTCCAGACCACCCTTTTATTACAATTTGAATTTTTTCATTTAAACCATTAAAAAATGGCCTAAGTTTATGAAAAAAAATATTTTTTTTGGAATTTAAAAAAAACTTAGGAGTACCTAGCATATGTCCATACGACTCAATTTTAATATCTAGCATGGTTATATACTTTGACACCTGAACTCTAATAACCTCCTAAGATCAAGAAATCATGCCGACCACCCCAACAGAGGTGTGAGTGAAAAACTCGAAAATTATATGTCATTTATTCAACAACATATAATTGACAAGGGAAAAAATACTCTGGGCTAGTCGGATTGTTAACTGTCTTAAGAAAGCTGAGTTCTTTACAAAATCATCATGCTATGACATTTTTTACAATTTCCCTGCAGGCCATGGACATGTGATTTTATTAAAAAAAATGGGCCAAGGTGGCCTGCTAGGATTTCTGGTCTTCTGATTATGAACAAGTAGACTTGTTCTATCTTCACAGGCTCACTCGAAATCACCTAAGTGCAACTTAGCTAATAACAAAACCTATAGGTTCAATGTTTAGCATTTGAATAACCCAACATGTCTCAAGAACATCAGGGAACTATGGAATTTAATCCCCAAGCCCAAAGGTAGATTGAGTCGAATTCATTAGTACCACATTGTATGTATTTGGATGGTCACGCCCCCTACCACAATGCTTTGGACACTAATGATCCTTATCATATGTCATGGGGGGAAGCTTAAGGGGAATTCTTGTGAGAAGATTGGAAATAATTGGATTGATTAGTACCGCATTGTATGTATTTGGATTGTCGCCCTCCCTACCACAATGCTTTCGACCCTAATGATCCTTATCATATGTCATAGGGGAAGCTTAAGGGGAATTCTTGTGAGAAAATTGGAAAAAAAAATATAGGAATTTTTTTTCACCAAAGAACAAGCTTAACTCAAATCCATGGCAAGAAGCTATTTTTTTGTTTTTCTTCTTGATGTATGAAGGAAATGCAAGAGGAATGCTTATTGGTTCATGCGAAAAATTGGTAAGACAAAAAAACGTATTTCAGATTTGGTATTGTACAACACTAGCCATGGATTTGCACTATGAGTCATCTTCACCCGTGGGATTTTTTTGGATTTAGTGGATGAAGGGAGGGTGTTCCTTTAGTTGCACATGGTACGTTTGGTAGCCACACAAGTATGTCCTTTTTGAAATGCTATAACAACTTTGACAATTCACAAAACTTCTCGGACACACCCATTTTAATTAACCCTAATTAAATTAGTGTCTTGAAGCTAATTTATATTAGCATATACTAGACAAGGGAAGGAGAATATCGAAAGGTATTAAGTGTGAAAGAAATAATGACCTGAGAGAAGCCATTGTTATGGTATTTTGCCAATGGAAAATGTGAAATGTATACAAGTAAATATGTAAGAAATGAATGCTAGAAATTTACAAGCTATCAATTTCACTATATAAACTACATTTACATGCTATAAATTTCACTATATAAACTACATTGGACAAGGAAATATGGAGCAAATAAAATGTAAGAGATGAGTGCTAGAAATTTACATGCTATAAATTTCACTATATAAACTACATTTGTCAAGGTAATATGGAGCAAATAAACTTATTAGTCCTTGTGTTATGGATTAAGAGGAAATCATGTCAAACCAATAAACTTACATGGAAATAACAAAAAAATTAGTACTCATCTACATCATATATTGATTTTTTTATAAAAAGAACACATTGCAATTGAATTTTGACTCTATTCAAGAAAGTAAAGATACATGGAAGTCAGATAGTTAGATACATACTTTGAATATAATAAAACTCTTCAAGAAAGTGAAGGTACATAAAAGTCAACTAGTTAGATACATGCTCTTAAAATATGAAAACTTAATTTTGAAGAGCATGCATTTGTTACATGCATGTAAAAAATGTAGAGAAAAAAAACTCAATGACCTTGGTAGATACATGTGTGATTTGTAAAAGAAAAAGTGCGTGACCACCTTTATTTTTGCAACTTTTTTACTCCGACTACAATCAAATTTATGTAAGTTTCATTATCATATCCTTCCCAACATTGACCTAGATTTTTTCCTAATGATTTACATTCAAACCATCAAGGACTTCATCTCCTTCCCAACATTAAATATTTGCATCATCAACACTTTCACTTTGTAAGATAATTGTAAGTTTCATTATCATATCCTTCCCAACATTGACCTAGATTTTTTCTTAATGATTTACATTCAAACCATCAAGGACTTCATCTCCTTCCCAACATTAAATATTTGCATCATCAACACTTTCACTTTGTAAGATAATTGTTTGCTTATCGTTATACACTCTAGCTACATTCCATTGACATGATTCAATTGCATGGGGAATTCCAACAAAATGGAGTCAAATTGTGGTATACCATGACTTGCCTTTTCAAATTTTACTGTTATTTCCAACCCAATAAACAAGTTTTCAAAGTGGCACAAGTTTGTATGCTTCATTTTCCTTATGGCATTCGAGTTTGTTTGCTTAAGCAAACATGGATTTGTTTTTAGAGTTTCATCATCCAAAGTTGAAAAATTGAACAAGTTTGATTATTTTTGGATGTAAACACCTGACAACTTAATAACTACAATGTTCTCTTATTTTCACTTGGTCCTTGTTGGATGGCAATTTTTTGCAACATTGTGGTATAATTAATGTTGTATTGCCTTGAGTTTTCTTAAAGGTTTTCACGTCACTATTATATCCAATTTCCACCATAACAATGCATATCCAATTATCTTTAGTCAGTGTAACCCATGCCAAATCGGAAGTAGACATCTAACAAAAATATGCTATGTCTACCATTCTAGTTGACGTTTGTTGATGTATTAATGTTTGTTAGATGAAAATCAAAATTAACATCGATTATAGTGTATGAATTGTCTCCAACTGGATTACAATTGGATCCACCCTCTACCAATGGGAATTAAAATTGGAACATTAGGGCATCTGGGCATACAACAATATACTAGTATTCCTTTGCATGATTTCAAACAAACGTTGCACTTGCATTTGGGCTCTATTGAGCCCACATGATAATTTTGATATGCCTCATCCTCATCACCTTCCTCTGTGCTAGTAACACAATGCCATGTTTGAATTCGTCAAAAAACGTTATAGCTTCTGTTAACGAAGGAGAAAGTAGAGTTGTCATCCCTACAATTAATCATGATTGCGCAAAAACTCATAGATGTTTCAATTGATATAAACACCATTTGAATGATGTTGTAAGTGGGTTGGATATTCGTGCAAAATTTGTTGGCTTCTCTCCACTTTAACAAACTGTTAGATGCTTTTGTCCATCCATATTAGCTTTGCAATAGTAGGCATATAAATGACATTTGAAGATGTTTTCTTTGTGGATAATTTTCTCAATGCTTAGCTTATTATGAGCATGAGAATTCGATATTTTGAAAATAATGATGCCTATATGTGAGAGGGTCCATTGTTGTACGATAAACCATGAACTAATTTTTAAGGGGGGTTGTTAATCCACCATGGTTTTCACGTCAAATTTAAAAAAAATGTTGCAAAAACCACGGATTTGTAAATCTCGTGGAAAAATTTGGCCACAATGCATCAACGATACAGCTGGCACCATAATCATTACACCCTAATCAAGAAAGCGTTTTTTATAACAAGTTGTAGTGGACGACGACCCTGAGAGGAGGAACCTTCAGCAATTAAATGATGAAAATGCACGAGATATCAGAAATAGCAGAACACAAAAGGAATTTATTGATCGCATGCCGCTTCGAGGGGGAAACTTCATTTGTGCAAGCTCAATACAAATAACTCGTGGATGCCTTCCTTGGCCTCAACACATACTTATATAATAAGTCTAAGCTAAACAACTATTACTCTCCATGAATGTGGGATAATACAATATGCTCACAGGATGTCTTACAAAGCATATGCGTCCAAAAACAATATACTAACAAAGTAAAGAGAAGGGTTGACATGGGTTCCTATGCATCCAAGAACATTATACTAACAAAGTAAAGAGAAAGGTTGACACGGGTTCCTAACATCCCCTCTGTTAGAAATGTAACTCAGGAGGTCCCACCATGATTTTGTAATGTTTACATGGTAGGAACCATTTTTTACTTTCCTAAGATGTTTTATATTATAAAAGTGACTTTATATTTTTTAAAAGACTTAAAAGTTAAGTTGTGGGTCTCAAAAAGTTTTGTGAGCATTTAATAATAAAGTGTATTATTAAATGAACATTTAATGTGAACCTTTAAGATATGATTTACCTCAGCCATTGATGAGTTAGTTGAGATTAGTTAGTTAGGGTTTTGGGAAGAGGAAAGATATAAAAAGACATCTAGGGAAGATAGAAAACATTCATTGAAAGTTACATCAAGAGAGAAGAGAGATCAGATTTCTGGAGTGAAGGAAGAGCACAATTTCCAAGAAAAAAATAGATTGCACAGTTCCCAAGACAGTCTGTACAACAATATTTTCTACAGTAAGTGGGCACAGTTTTCAACGCTGAGAATGGGTGCATTTCCCAAGGCAGACTTAAGAATTATTTCTGCAAAAATACGTACCAGTTCGCACCTGTCTTCTGACACATTTCCCGAGGTAGAATTTGCTGCTGTTAATTTTGATAGGTCGTACTCTTTCAGTCAGTTATGTGGCACAAATTTATAGAATAATCATACTGCTGTTTTTTCTGGTACGTGTGGGTAGCTTTTGCATTTATTTTCTGTTGGCACGAACTCCAAGAAAGGTTAGCATAGGCAGAAATAAGTTGCAATTGCATTTTTGAATTTTGTTGAGATGGAAATCAAAGAAATTTTTTGAGTTGTAAAAGAAGTTTCAAATTTGCTCTTCTTTAATAGAAATAATCTCTCAAGGGTTTTCCTCTAGTGAGGTTTTTCCCTGGGCTTGGCCCTAAATTTCTGTGTTGCATTCATCTTCAGTTCAAGAGTTTTGTATGGTATTTATGCTTAAACTATCAGAAATTTCATTATGTAAATTTATAGTTAAGAAACTTTAGAAATCAGACTTACAGTCAAATCATTTGATAAAAGTCCAATAAAAGGGTTTTGTGATTTTTTATCAAAAATCTTCATCCTCTCCCTTAGAAAAATCTTTGTCCTTTAGATGTGGAAATTGTTGCTGAATCTGAAGGAGTGTTTCCCATGTAGCATCCTCTGGTTGCATTCCGTGCCACTGAATTAATACCTTTGTGATGGATCGAGAGCGAAGTTGACGAGTGCGCCTATTGAGAATGGTCTCCGGCTCCAAAATGATGGATCCTTCATTATCCAGTTCTGGTAAAATAGTTTGTGCTCTGATGTTGGTGCCAAGAACTTTCTTTAGACAGGAGACATGAAATACTGGATGAATGCAGGAAGAAGGAGGAAGTTCCAATTTATAAGCAACATACCCAATCTTTTGAAGAACCTTATATAACCCATAGAACTTTGGAGCCAGCTTATGACGTCCTTTGAGTTTCAGGGAGGATTGCTTGTAAGGTTGTAGACGAAGAAAAACCATATCACCTACTTGAAAAGTGCGCTCAGAACGGTGTTGATCGGCTTGTTTCATTCGATTTCTTGCCATGTGAAGATTGACCTGTAAAATGCGAAGAATCTGATCTCGGGTTCGAAGAACCGTGTCAACTACCTGTACTGGTGAACTGCTGGGGGTGTATGGAAGAAGCACGGTGCCTGACCATAGACTGCTTCATATGGAGTCATTTTAGATGCAATGTGGTAGGAGGTATTGTACCACCATTCAACGAGAGGGAGCCACTTTTCCCACTGATGCTGTTGTTAGGGGGTGAAGCAACGAAGATAAGTTTCCTAACATTTGTTGATAACTTCAGTTTGACCATGTGTTTGTGGGTGACACCCTGAATTCATCTTAAGTTTTGGTGCCAATGTGGCGAAATAGTTATGTCCAAAAATTACTAGTGAAAGTTGCATCGCGATCTGAGACAATGGACGAAGGGATTCCATGAAGACGGAAGATCTGGTCTAGGAAAATCTGTGCGACTGAGGAGGCAGTATAGGGATTGCCGAGGGCACAAAAATGACTATATTTGGAGAGGTGATCAACCACAACCAAAATCACTATCTTCCCTCCAGATTTAGGGATCCCTTCAATGAAATCCATAGAAATATCTGTTCAAATCCATGTAGGGATGGGCAAGGGTTCGAGCAATCTCAGAAGGAGTGTCGTTTCACCCTTGTTGCGCTTGCAGGGTATCAGAGTGTTGATTCCGGCTTGTGGCCAAAATTATTGAAGTTTCTTTGAATTTAGGTCTCTGGCCTCAATTTTGCTTGTAGCCATTAAATTCGAAGTTTCTCCGAGAAAAGTTATTTGACCACAACGAGCAGTCAATATTCCCTAATTAATAAAAAAGGAAAAATAAGAAAGTTCAAAAAAAAGGAGGAAAGAAGATTCAATCAAAAAAGGAAAAATGAAAAAGAAGTAAAAATAAAAGGACATTTAACCCAGGAAAGTCAAAAAAAGGATAGAAAGAAAGAAAAGAAAAGAAAAATATATTTATTAAACCAATACATGGATTTATGAAACCACACATGGTTTTATTTAGTATATTAAAATTGTAAAGGATTTTTATAAGGTATATACAAGGAAAATATAAAGTGATTTAAGAAGTGTTCATAAAGTGTTTTTTCAAGTTATTTAAAAGACTTTATAAAAAAAAGTGATTATATTAAATGCCAATTAAAGAGTGTTTGAAGTTAAATCAGTTATTTAAGAGAAAGGGTTTTTTTTACAAATTGAAAAAAAAATATATTCAAAGTGGAAGCATTGAGGAACTATATAATAATAAATTTATTTTTTTATAATAGTTATTATTATTGTAATAATAATTAATATTATTCGATAATTGTATTAATTACAATTATTATTTTATACAAAAAGAGAAAAGAAGACAAAAGTCAAATTCAAATTAAGGTTTACATCAGGATTTTGTCCGTGAACATTTATTATCAAAGAAAAGAGGACAAAGTCGAAGAAGAAGTCAAAATCACAAATTATGGAGTACAATGCATATTCACAAATAAAAAAATTAGAGGATGAATTAATGTGTCGTCAAAAAGAAAATGAAAGATTACAGATGATAATTGATTTGCGGACAATTCAAAAGGAACTCAAAGATAGGGCTTATGACGACCAGGGAAAGCACATGGAATATTTGTATGCACGGATTGAAGAATTAAGGAATGAAAAGCATCCCAAAAAATCCCAAATCCCAAATATCAAAAGGGATGTTGATGTCAGTCAAGCAGAAGAAGAAGTGACGCACGCTTGAACAAAATAATTAATGATAACGATAAAGAAATTGTGCAAGTCTAGGAAAAATTAGAATGCTAAGAATCATAGATCTGTTGAAGTCAACAACATATAAAAGAGCTCCACGAGAAAAATGACGACCTTAAAAACATGCATAAGTTGGAGATCACAAAGATCAATAAAACATTATTAAGCAATACAGAAGAAAAATTCCGGCTCAGAAACCATAATAAGATGCTAGTTACGAAAATAAGGAAGTTAAAAAATACTTGAAAAACAGATCAATCTAATGAAGATATTGAAGGGAAATTGTTGAAAAAATAAGAAGAAAATCACCACCTCAAGAGTTATAATCAAGAGCTAAAGGAACAAATTAAGAAGTTCAAGAATGACGGAGAGTCACAAGAAGAAAAGTTTAAGAAGATTCAGAATGATAACAAACTGTTAGAAGACAAATTAGTGAAAATTCAGAGCAATGCATCAAAATCGTCAAGAATAAATGTACAAGTTATGGAAAAAAGCACACTTACAGATCCAGTCCAGATCACCACTCAGGATGTCAGATTGGATAAAATCATACATGGAAGTTAGAACAAGACATTACTAACATGATCAAGGAAAATAATGTTATAAGAATTCCCTATCGACATCCAAACCATGAAAGCAAATGTCTTAAGAATCGTGAACAACTAAAAAAGTTACTGATACTATTGCAATTAAGTCTTATGATGACACTTCACCATGGAAATACAATGTTCTGCAGAAAATCGAATTAGCATGGATCGATCTGTCTACATTTTGAAAGTTGTGTTCATCACTTAGAAGTTCATATCGATGCATATCATCAACTACGATGATCAAATAATAATCAATGGAAATGTAACTGAATCTTTGAAGAACTACTAAATTGTGATACCTTTATTTGTAATAATAAAGAAGGTTTTGTATGTCATTAAGATTGGAAGCCTCTTTGATGTCAGAGTTAATTAAGAAGAATCCAAGATTCATGGATGAATCTTTTCAAGGCAGTATGACTTGTAATATACCTAGGTGTATATTACTACTATTTACATATTAGTAGATATATTTTAATAATCTAGATTAATTATTATTTAATTGATAAATACTATATGTCATGTCTATTTATTAATAGCAACGACTTTTCCCTATTAGGCCTTATATAATTGGCCTTCTATAAATGAAACCATCATCAATTCATATATTCAATAATACCAAACATGTAAGACTTTTCATCTTACACTATGGTCCCAAGACTTATTGGAACCCATAAAAGAGGCCCATGCCTGAAGAAAATAGAAGAGCCCCCATGGTCTAGACATCACCTGATCCTAAAGGAATTGATTGGTCTGATGAGCCTGGAGAAGGAGAACTTGAATATCTTTCCCATGATGATGATGCACAAGATACACCCAAGAATATCAACTTAGTCGAATATTTTGAATATGACGATGAATTTGGACGTATATTGTTAATTGAAGAGGAAGACGATTAGGAACTCCCTAGTCATGATAGCCCTAAATGTGCTGTAGAGAAAATTCAAGAGTAGGGTAAGCCTCATGTAATGTCCCGTTTTGACCAATTAAGTAGTATAAAGTGACATGCACAACATGTAGTGCGTAAGTCAAAATGCATGCAGCATGCATCACTAAAATTGCATGCATGCATAAGTTAGATTGCATGTGACATGCAAAAAGTGATTTGCATGCAAGAATAAAAGAAGGCATGCAAAAAGTGAGTTGCATGCAAGAATAAAAGAAGGGAATGTAAAAAGTGAGTTGCATGCAATTAAAAGAGAATAAAAGAAGACAAATAGACTTTTCTACATATTCATTGGTATTATTCATTGTTGAGATTCGGTTTGGAGAGCTCTGAGAGCAGTTTAGGGATGAGGTCGAATTCCTTAGCCAACAATTGAGTTTGGTGGCGAAATATATCCACCATAATCAATTCCAAGGATAGATCATTCAGGGTTATCAAATATTCTTCATTGTTACGACATATTCATCATTCTTCACAAGGATTCGAGGGCATCCAAAGTGTGGAAGGGTTTGTGAGGGCGCATTCATTCACTACTTGTAACATCCCCAAAATTTACCAAAAGTTTAAAATTTTCTATGCAGCTGTTAATGCTAAAATATGTCATGCGGAAGTATAATTAATGCTCCTTAATTCTTTTAACAATAAATGATTATAATCTTATAACGACACATGCTCCAAACCGCCGTAAGCATTTTAGTTGCCTTGTATCTTCTACATGTTGTGATTACATAAATTTGTCGTAATTACCTTTTATTGCATGCATTTGTTTTGAATAAAAATTCTAACTGTAAACAACATTTCATACTCCTCGTTTCTTTGCAACATTAAGTTGAATAATGACATAATATTTTCCTTGTCTGAATACTTCGTTGTTTCTTGTTCAAATTGCACACCGTCATTTATTTTATCTTTTAAAATGTTATAGTTTTTGACCAATGATGCTAACCGTTTGTTTCTTTTGTGTTGAAGGGGTCCTATGGGTACCCCGAGGCTTACTTAGCTATCCTCTAGCTAACGCATATACTATTCTTTTACATCACTGTAGGTAAGAATATACTGTTTAAAGAATAAAGAGTTGTCGGAAGAAGTTGTACATGGCGTACATTATTCTGTCTTAAGTTCTTTATGTTACATCCTATGTTTCGGCATGCGTAGGTAATTTTTGGCTTAAGACTTAGGGTGAATCATACCCTAGTCGTACCATTGAAATACGATAATGTATTACTCTACTATTTTCTTTTCATAAATTATGTTCAGTTTTATAATACATCATTGACTCCTTTTACAAGTTAGAGTAGGCGCCTATTATACTTGTGTTTGCAAGGATTGATATCCTATCTTATGATATATATGATAACATAATTAATTGATGTTATGAAAACACATTATTTTATTTTGTATAACATAAAAGATAACACATTGTTTCATTTTATATCGATAGCTTATAAAATTATAAAGTGGTGATTTAAAAACCCTAGCATATCGATTTGAGAAGAACTATAGTCCCAAGCTTTATGTTTATGGATTCAATGCATGAAATGTTTGGATCTAACACCGGATCTCGACTATAGGCTTAGGCAATAGTTTTAATTTATGATGGAATGCATTGCTGGCATACGTATTAACAAGGTTTAATGAATGAAATTTAAAGAGATCGATAGTAGTATGCACAGTGGCGTCCCTGTTGGCGTTTATTCATGTGATAGTTTGGGGTTTTGCGTAAAACCCTAACTACACATTGAAAGACCATTTTCAACGGTTGCCTGATTCATTTGCAAGGTTGTTCGAAGGGGCCGACAGGCTCACTATTTTACGAGGGTTTGTAAAAATGTTTTAATCCTTACTGGGATTCGATGGTGAAACTACTCACCTGCATACCAGAGTGTTGATAACTGTATGAAACTATAGAGTTTGATTGTGAAGAGATCGGCTTTGTTCCAGGTGTGTTAATGCATGAAGGTAAGCCACAAAAGAGTCTGAGTTCGTCTGTCTTCCATTTATAAGTTGTGCTTACAATTACACTAGATTTAAAATCTTTTAACCATTGTTATATGTTTGAAACCCTGTGTCAGGTTAGCTACTTGTTAATCGTTTAAAGTTGTGGAAGAATGGAGTGGTTACTTCTTACGGCCCTGGTAAGCCTCGGTGGTTATCTTGCTATGAAAAATGGTGAAGTTACGGCATTGATGCCGGTTGTGTAATGGATACAAATTATGAGAGGACTTTTTTGGAACACATGGCATGTATCATGTGCATCGATGTCCATGTCAGCAATTGTTTCTGAGAGGAGTTTCCTAATGGGTAGAAAGACTTCCTCTTTTGAAGGGGGAACATGTGAAATCCTAGAAAGCATGTTGTGGTATCTTTCAGACCTTTTATTTTATTTTGATGCATACTTTAAAATTTATCTGAGGACAACATGTCGAAAGAGAACAAGTTGGTAGTGAACATTAGCTCTCCATATTGAGAGCATGTCAAAGTTGTGGATGTTTAAGCTTTCATAATTTCTAGTAGGGATGTAATTTTTTTTCCCATTTGCATCAATGGAAATAAAATATGTAGCATGTGGCTCCAAGTGAATCCACAATTACATTTTAAGATTGATCCTTTTTTGAAGGAAATAAGCCTATTTTCATTTTGTGTGGCATTGAAAACAATTTACAAGGTCTTAATGGTCTTCAAACTGGTTATTTGCAAGTATGGAGGATGTTCCAGGTGTGAAAGGATCATGTTGATCTTCTCAATGGAATGCAAGGTGAGAAGGTGGGTGGGATGGGGGTTCCATGTAGTCAAGAAATTTTCAAAACAAGTTTTTGTTGTGTTGAATGCAAGAGCATTTACCTAGTTAAGGATTCCAGTATCGAGTGCATTTTCCAACCAAAGAAAACAATGTATATGTTGACTCAAACCCAATCGATAGGGGTTCCCATCACTGTCAACACCAACCCACCGCGATCTCCCTGCGCATCGGCCCAGACAGGTTTTACCTTGTCCAGCAACACCTGCAAAGCAGATGAAGTGTCACCTGAGGCGATCAAGGGAGAGTGGATGGAACCATGTTTCCGTCGAATGAAGGAGGATGATTACGGCACTACTTACTTAACTTAATTATCGCAACATTCAAAACAGATCTATGCATTCAATATTAACATCATTCATATCCATAGCATTATTCAACAGAAACATTCATCGCGACAAGTATAACATTAAAGTATTAACTGCAGTAAGAAATCATCGCAACATGCATTAACATAAAAGGTACACAGGGAATTTCACCAAACGGTTCCGTCATGTCATATTACTTCAGAAAAAACTCTGATACAACATCTTTGCAAAACCAAATCTCAGCAATATCACTTGATCTCACATATAGACTCAAAGATGTGCATAAACAACATCCTGAGATCGTGCTCAGCTCATCTCCTTCAAAAACCCTCTTTCGCACATATGACTCTTTGACTATAAATAGGCTTCCGCCTTTACAATGCTTGTCCACTTACTAACAACTTCCTAACTGACTCTTGGACAAATGACCCAAAATCTAACTGAGGCGGTCCAAATGACCCAAAAACCCGCATTCTGCAGTACAATCGACTCAAAAATACATAAAATAGTCTATTCTTCTACCTTTCGCGACCTCTTCTGACGTGTCGTAGCATCAGAGACGCTGCGATTCTTCCTTACCAAACTGCCTGCCAACAGGCCCCCAACACAATTTTGTGGCTCACCCTCGAGCCACGTCAACTGGACGTGGTGTATTCTGTGGTCTTCACTTTGAAATCCTCGTACGGCTGCGCGACTGTCGTCACCATTTCCTTGGCTTTTGTAGCCGCCACCTAATTGTCAAGCACATCTTCTACAGCTGGATGCGTAGTGAGCTTCGTCATCACCTGTTGATGACCCTTCTGTACTGCTTGAAGCGCATCACCAACCTTGGTCATGAACTGTCCCCCAACATCCTGAAACTGCTCCAACTGCGCAGCACGCTTCTTCTGTCGCTAATCAGCCTTGGTAACCTGTTGCTTCAATTCCTTTAAGTCCTGAGACTTGGCGACCTGTTACATGGGTGGCATCGTGCACATGGCTGCCTTGAGTGTCGCCAACTGTCCTTCTGCGTCCTGTCGATACTTGATCAACTGGTCAACCTGCTCGTCCTGGACAATTTGGCTCCAGAACTGTATGGTATCAGCTGTGAGCTTCGTCGTGGCCTTTTCCAGCTCCTCCATTTGAGTGGCAACTTCCTCAATCACCCTTTTTCTGTCATCAACTTCAACTTGAGGTGTACCAGGATTCACTTGAGCCTTCAACTCTTGATTCTCTTGCCTCAACTGGACAAGGGAAGCCCCTAGTCGCTCCACCCGTTGGAGCACATCCACCTGGTTAGTGGGATCCGACACATGCTGATAGGCCTCCGTGATGGCCCGATCGAATCGTACACTGTCATCCCACATACTGGCCTTCTCTGCGATGAGGCGGTCTTGCTCTTTCGTCAATTCTTCAATCTTGCGAGCCTTCTCAGCTCGTTCCTTCCGAATATCTTCCTCGAGCTCATCCACAGCCCTTCATGCTGAAGCATCCCTGCCATTTAATTATTCAATCTCGCGCTTCGCATCGGCCTCGCTCTCCTGCAATCGTACGCACAGGCCACTAATATCCCGTAGTCGGTCTGTCGTCTCCCGGCTGGTAGCTTCCTACATAGTGGTCAAATCTTCCACTGGAAATGCATTAACATTAAGAGACACCTTCTTCAACTGCTGCAGCAAGGTGTTCGCAGCCTCATCTTCAGCCACAATCACAATCGGGGGAATCTCCACATTCTAGACCCGTGGCTCGGTGTTGATTGTGCTAACTTGTGGTGCTACTGCCTCTTCTGGTGCCCTCTGTGAAACCATGTCACACAACGAATCCATACGAGCAGTGAGCACATGGAAACCTTCGTTTGTCGCTCTTGTCATCTTCTGATTTGCTGCGGTGGACGCATCACCGATTGATTTAATGTGTCGGCCCAAGCTTGCTTCTGTCGACAGGGGCAGCCCATTGATTGTCGCTGGATCCTAGTGCCCTTTTGTTCTGTTCTCCTCCAAGGCACGGTCACCGTCGTCATCCGTCGGTGTTTTAATGGACTCTTGATTAGAATCATGATGACTGTACGGGTCCTGCACCGATTGGTGATCCTCTGGACCCTTCTCCGGCTCTCCAGCCTCAATCTCATCCAACGCCACAGGTTCGTGCCATTCTGGTGGCCAATCATTCACAATGGAATCCAGTGCCTCCGTCGTTACCTTGTAAGGGGTCAGCAACCACTGCTGACCGGGGTCACGCCTTTCCTACACATAAATAGCATGCAGCCGAACCGCAAACTCCATGATCAGCTTAAAATTTTCCACAGTGGCTTCGGATATCCGCAGTACCTTTGTCGCTGCATTGCAAAGCATCTCCCAATAGAGCCAGAATAGCAATTGGCAATCCCGGAGTCGCTCTGGCTCCCATACATACCATAAGTTCTGATAACGCGCACCCCACTGCTCTTTCGCAGCTGCAACGTCCATGCCTTGATACACATTGGGCTCCTTCCAAGCCACAAATGCAATCAAAAGCAACATCCATCTATATGTAAATGAGCCCTTACCGGCCTGAACTGTCGCGGCATCCTCCACCAACTGATTCAATAGAAACAAGGATCAGTTCATTTGGACGCCCTCCGCGCATTGTATTGCACATGTGACAATCCCTGATTTGCACTGGTTAGGACGACCACCCTTGACCACCTTGCAGGATAAAATCTCGGTGTCGGTGAGTACCACCTTGTCATTGATACTGCCGGTGCGATACCCACAGCCATCCGTTTCCAAGCCATATTTCTTCACCAACTGACTCGCCTGCTTTTTGTCATTCACTTTCCCTTGGAAGTACTGCGACGGATTAACTCCATCTTTAGGCAGTCCGGTAATGGACGAAATCAGATCAACAATGACCAAAATTTCTTTATCTAGCCATAAGGAACCACCATGGAAGCACGCAAGCAGCTGCTTCACACACGCGTTAACTTCCGCCATCCGCACAAAATGCGCCATGTTAATGAGCCCTAACAAGCCGGTCTATTCCAATCCACGTGCCTAGTCCTATGCAATCGGTGTCGTGGTAAGTCGTGACCCAGGCACATATGGGGCCGATGCAATGTCTGGGTAGGCCACCATATCATGATCATCATATTGTAGGCGCATCAACACCGACACAATATCAACCAAGCACTCCATCCCAGCAGGGAGCGCGGGCATCTTCACACCATACTTCTGCTTCGGGTTCAGCCTGCGCGAGGTTGCATCCGGCCGACTGGGAGGGATATACCTAGGGATGTCAACAACCGACAGTCCCTCCCATGGGGCAGATTCATCAATGCGGCAACTGGAATTCCCTACCTGCACCTGAGCTTCTCCTACCATCCCGGTGGATGATCTAAGTTTCCTCTTGCTCTATGGGGACTCAGAATGCTGACCCCCTCGACGCTTCCTGGAGATTACTGACGTCCCCACTGGCATAGTTGTGACTTTTGCCTCAAGATTGACGTCTCCCGCAGACGCAACCTCTTCCTCAATGGCAATCTCAGTGAAAGAAGACTCAACCTCACTGCTAATCTCAACCATTTCTAGCTCTCGTGGCATACCTTACCCAGGGCTCTCAACTGATAGCTGCTCCGTCCTAACGACACTCTGCAAGTTCAACTGAACCTTGCCCAACGCACAACTGCACCCACCAAGCTATAAAAATACTCTTCAGCTCTGCACCGGCACTTAACAACTGAATTCGCGGTGCCTTCCAACCAGCTTCTATCCGTTTTTATAGCGTCCAGCCAAAGCCTCCATAATCACCACTAAATAATGCATTTAATTCAACCGAAATCCTGTATTAATGACAAAAATCCGTCGTTGATCCTGTCAGCCGATCGGTCGGATCCGCCATTAATGCCCATCATTCGAACAAGCAACGTTAATTAACTGTTTTAACTTTTGGCATTTATTGCTGATTTGACCCGATTGCGACCCTACCACTTGTTGCGAACCGCTCCTAACTTGCAGCACAAGCCTCCCTGCTTCCACATTCTATTCCCGTTGGTGCGCCACCCTGCCACCGATCGATCAACACTTTTTTTTTGTCACCGATGCGACTCAGGCATCGCGTTGTTCCAAGCCCGAACGATAGGGATTCAACTTGCTACCATTAATCAACTTGGGGAGCATCGCTCCACCCAACTGCTGCAACTGTACCGCTCCTCCTGAAGTTATCCTACTGATGCGATACAGACCAAGCCAATGCATCTGCAATTTTCCTGGATGTTTCATAAACTTGCTGTCATACAACAACACCAAGTTACCCTGTTGAAACTGTTTGTTCTTGATGTGGCGATCATGCCAAGCCATCTGGCGATCCTTCTCCACACCCTAATGGAAACCGGCAATAAAGCGATCTTCCTCCAGCTGCACTAACTGCGCTAGACGTTCCTCCAATGCTGCCGCAAAATCCATTCTTGCCATTGTTGCTACACGCAGACTTGGAATGGTGTACTCCATTGGCATGATTGCTTCTTGTCCATACACCAGCTTAAATGGTGTCTGACCTGTCAACCTTTTACATGTGGTGCGATAGTCCCACAATACTGTTGGGATTTTTAGATCCCAGTTGTTGCAGTTCGCATTGCACACCTTTGTCAGCGAATGTTCCAATATCTTGTTAAAAGCTTCCATCGTGCCATTTTCCTACGGATGATATAGCGTACTCTTCTTATGCTGAATCTGCAGCTCCTCCATCAGTGCGATGATGGTGCGATTGAGAAAGTGGTTGCCTTGATCGCTCAGCAATATCTTGGGGCAGCCGAAACGAGTGATAATGTTATCAAACAAGAACCGCACGGCCATGGCCGCGAAACAATCAACGACTGGCATAGCTTCCACCCATCGTGTCAATTAATCTATTGCCGTGATGATATATTTGGCACCAGTGCGCTTACCCAGTGGAGTGATGGGTCCCAAAACATCCACTTCCCATTTGTCAAACGGCTGCAGTGTTAATTGAGGCATCAACGCCATCTCGTCCCTCCTATATGGCTTCCCAGTTCTCTGACAGACGTCACAGGATTGTGCATAGTCGGTCGCATCATTATGGAGCGTGGGCCACTAGAGCCCCGCCCAAAGCACCTTCCTAGCAGTCGCCCGACCGCCATAGTGTCCTCCAACTACTCCTCCATGTGCTTCTGCCAATATTTGCGCTTGCTCATGTGGCAAGACACACCGTCGTAATATCTCGTCGGCACCTGTCTTGTATAACTCTCCTACGATGAGTTGGAAGTCGGCAGCTTTAACCACCAATTGCTTCTTCTAACTAGTGGTGGGCTCTTCTGGTGCGATACCTGTTGCCAGAAATTGGATGATCTCTTCGAAATAGCTGTCGGCTACATCAACCCTAAATAGTTGTGCATCTGGCAACCCATCTTCAATGTTAGTTGGCTCCTCTCCTGTTTCAATCCATGAGAGATGATTAGGGCCAGAATTCAACTGCCCTGGTTTCACAATTACTTCAAAATCGAACTCCTGAAAGAGATGTAACCAACGGCATATATTCCCCCCCAACACAGACTTATTGACCAAGTACTTCAAGGCAGAGTGGTCTGTGAACATCTTGAAATATCCGGCCAATAAGTAGTGTCGGAACTTCTGTAGCGCATAGACCATCGCCAATCCTTCCCGCTCGATAGTGGTGTAGTTCCTTTCGGCGGATGACATCTTTCGACTGGTGAAAGCAATAGCGTGATCAAGATCCCCCTCTCTTGGTTGCGCTAGCACCACACCGAGTGCAATTGACGATGCATCAACATGGACATGGAATTCCTTACTCTAATCCAGGAATACTAGTATCTGGGCCGAAGCCATCTTAGCCTTGAGCTGCTCAAAACTATCCTTACATTCAGGTCTCCATTGAAAGACAACATCTTTCTTCGGTAACTTCTCCATAGGGGCGGTGATCGCTGCATATCCCCTGATGAACTTGCGATAATACCCAATATGCCCTAATGTCGCCCTCAACTGCTTAATGGTGGTTGGCGGTGTCAAGCTCAAAATGAGCGTAATCTTTGCTGGATCGACCAACAACCCTTGTTTGCATACGATGTGACCCAGCAATATCCTAAATGGGGCAAAGAAAATGCACTTTTTCAAATTCAGCGATATCTGGTGTTGGTCACAGCGCTCCAGCATCAACCGCAGATTGGCCAGATGATCGCGGATCAAACCATAAATTGTCCAATCCTCCATGTATACTTGCAAGAACTTCTGGATGAAATCCTTGAATGCAGCAACAACAACCCGCGAAAATATCGCAGGTGCATTCTTCAGTCCGAACGGCATGATAGTATACTAAAAACATCCCCATTCGGTCACAAAAGTCGTCTTGCAGCAGTCTTCCTTGGAAATACGGATCTGATGATAGCTTGAGAACCCATACGTGAAAGAATACATCTCCTGGCCACCTACCCCCTCAAGCACTTCATTAGTAAATAGGGGTCGGAAAGGGGTCATGCAAGCAGGTGTCATTCAACTTTCGCGGATCAACACAGATGCGCACCTCCCCAGTCTTCTTGTCCTGTACTACCATAGGACTAATCTATTCTGATTCTTCGACCAGTTCAATGATACTAGCATCAAACATGCGATCAAATTCTGCCTTGACCTTCTCCATATGTCACGGATTGAGCTGATAAGGTCGCTTCCTGATCGGTTTTGCATCTGGTTTCAAGGGAATCTTCATCTCTCCTAGATCACCCAAAATACCTTTCATTTCAGAGAACTTCGTAGGAAAAAGGTCTTGAAACTCATGTAAGAACTCAGTGACCTTTCCCATCATCTCATCATCCCAATAATCTCCAACATTCACAAACTTGGGAGTGGCCTCCGTCCCAATATT
The DNA here is from genome assembly GCA_027924585.1 of Larix kaempferi. Lineage (NCBI taxonomy): Eukaryota > Viridiplantae > Streptophyta > Pinopsida > Pinales > Pinaceae > Larix > Larix kaempferi. Next base: position 83,123,522 of record BSBM01000001.1, read on the forward strand.
GATCTTGCGAAGCTTCAAGGGCTGACTTAATGGATCACTTGGCACACTAGGTGGTACCACATCGCGACTTCCTTTAGACTCCAGAATATTGACATTCTGCGGATCGTCACCATCTTCGGGCCCACCAGTGATATTGTAACATTCCATAATGGATTGCATCTAGCCGTGTGTATGCGGATCCGTCGGGTATGCCACAGGAACAACCTTTAGAACCACATCGCGAATGATCTGCAGAGCGTTATGGACATCGGGGTTGGGATCAGCAAAAATGAATGTATGAGTAAAACAGATTGTCAACTCCAACCAAGTAGTGATTTCTCCCTGTAATTCAACTGCTGTATACCATGACTGCGACATTTCATCCAAAGTATGGAAGAATGCGTGGAACCACTCATCAATTGGTCGCGATGCCCATAACGTCTGACACTCCATCAAATGGCCTCCAGGATTGTTGTGACCATCATACTTCCCTGCATGGTAGACCTCGGTATCTCCGAAGCAAACCATCATCAATATTCTGCATTTCGACCATCCATAAATTGATGCCTTATTTGTCTCCCACCAGCGCGCTGGAGCAGCCTTCAGTGCTTTGTCGAATGCCAGCAATTGCTGTGGTTCTGAAACTCTTTCCTTGAACTCCGTCAGAAAAGAAGACAAGCCAAGTAGTCCTTCATATATTGGTAGTGAGACCGTTTCAGTCGCGACACGGCAGAGCGACTGCGTGATCAATCCACACTTATGGAGCGACACCTCGCACAAGCGGTTCTTCCAGTGTTCTAGCGCGTCATCAGAGTCATAAGACGCAAAGATGTCACTGCGCCAGCCAAGCTCACCGTTGTTAGTTGGATGAATGTAATCTTCTAAAATATTGAATGCATGGTCCCAGTCGCTGGGATCTTCATCTTTCACTAGTTCAAGGTATCTGCGTCCTTCAGCCGGATCCAACGGGGTGATAACTCTGAGATCATGATTTTCAAAAGTCATCATCTGTCGCTTGAAGTTGATTGTTGATTACCGCTCCACTGTCGTTAGCCCATCCGATCCCCAGCAATGCGGGATAAGAGCTTCTTCCTTCAACTACTTCGATGACATCGAAGTCAACGTAGGTCTTCATGCCCTTAATGTCCACCACCAACCGGGGGACTCTCCCAATCGGCGTCACTTTAGCGTGATTAGCTAACCGGAGTTGTACAGGAGACCAGCTCAATGGGGGGCTCCCCATTTTCTTCCATGCTTGCTTGGTTAAGATGTTGACATCCGAACCAAGATCCAGAATAACGGAGTCAACATCATAATCTCCAATTTGAATATTCATTCGCATCTCCTTGCCAGTCTTCCTTCGTTGTAAGGAATTCACCGCGGATTCTTGGCATCCCCTTGGAAATCGTTGCAACAACCCCTCAATATCAACAAGCGCAGCAGGATCCCTTGCCAGCAACAAACAACTTTCCAGGAATTTCTGCAAAGTTCCAAACTGCGCTGACGGACCGACGTCTGATGTGTCATCAAAGACAGGGGGCATGTCACAGACGATAGCTTTTCCTTTCTCCAACGCCCGTCGTGCCTGGTGGAATGTATCATGCTCTAAATTAATGTCAAACGACACCTTCTTCTGCTCGACCAACCAGATCAACGGATGTGAGGTGTCTTCTCCTATTTTTGCACCTCCCTGAGTGATTCCTGCAACAGCTGCATCATGTGGCCTGGGCTCTGCTGAGACTGTTGAAACATTCGCACCCTGATTCTGGTTCAGCGGTGGATTCCCCGGCTGATTCACATTTTGATTAACATTCTGAATTGGTCGCTGGTTCTGGTTCTGGACTGGTTGCTGCACTGCATTTTGTACTGGCTACTGTACTGGGTTCTGATTCTGCAACTGTGGGACATTGCCTTCCTGCCATCGTGCAATCAGCTGCGGGAAGTTCTGCATTGTATGGTTTGTAACAAAGAAAAATGTACACTGCACCTGCAATAGTGGGAAATCGCGCTGATATTGTCCCCATACTGCACAGTGATAGCATTGCACAGGTCCGTGACCTCCTCATCCTCCTCCGCGACCAAATCCTCCACCACGTCCACCCTGGTATCCTCCATGGAATCTGCCCTGCTGTGGGTATTATTGTTGATTGTACTGTTGCTGCATTGGAGTTGGTTGCATGCCTTGCCCTTGCTACGCATACTGCGGTTTCTGAACATACTGTGGCTGTTGTGGAGCCATTTGCATCGGAGCATATTAAGGCGAAATTTGCTATTGCTGTTACTGCGGTACAAACTGCACCTACGGTTGAGGTAGCGGCTGGGCTACTTGCGGCTGCAGTGGTGGTTGTTGTACGACACGCTGGTCATCCTTTACATAGAATGCGTCGTACGTTCTCTCATGAAGCAACCCATATGCCCAACAATCTTTGTCATCATGTCCCACCGATTTGCAGAAAGTGAAATATAGATTCATCGGCTTGGTGACCATCTTCTGCCTATATGGACATTCTTCATGGCGGTGCCTAAACACCTGACAAACGCGACAATACAACATGCCAACACCATTTAACAGGTTTGGCGCTCCCGAAACCAAATAGTTGTGGAAGTCAGGGCAATTATCCTTCATATGCCCTTCCCCTCGACATAGTGTGCACCATACCTCTTCACGCTGCTCCTTGCCCTTCTTCAAATCTTGCAGCTGTATGGTCAAGTTGGCCAGCTGTGTCTATATCTGCGACATTCCAGCTGCATTTTCTCCAATCGGTGACGCCTCCAACGACATTGCAATCTCCAGAGATTCACTGGGCGTCAAGATGTTTTGTTGCATCAATGGTATCCGAATATGGGGCAGCAGTGCCGCGATAAACCACTCTTTATGTTGGACAACGCTCATTTCGAAACTAACCCTTGCCATCAATGTCTTCAACCATTGATCAAAATACCACACCATCTCGCTGGGATACTGCTTAATTTCTTTCAATTCTGTGATATATTGTGCTTCAGACTTGGGCTTTCTGAATTATGCAATCAACCCATCCCTGATCTCATCTAGTGTTTTCTCCGGAGTTCCTATAGGGACCAGAACAAATTTCATAAGCCAATCTAAGGCGCAACCTCGCAGAGTCATCGCCAGCTGTCCTTTCTTGGCATCATCATGAGTGATCTGTTTTACGGTCCAGACCGCTTCACACAAAAACCAATACTGCTCTGGGTTATTTGTCCCACTCCCATAGAACAACGGTAACTTAGCATCATCGCCCGCCATCCTGGGCTTCCTTCCTGCAGGTATTGAACTACTAGCAATCACGTTTTGTTGACCTGGTGGGGTCGAAGTGGTGTTTCTTATGGTTGAAAGATAGTGAGCGGAGGTGTGGGTACGTTGCTACTGGGGTTAGGTCCTACCTCTATCCTGCACGTATCCTGTGCATCCTTGTTCGGACTATGAGGTCGCTTTGTCCCGTGTGGTTTTCCTTTGCGAACTCGCGGTTTGATCGCAGCAGGACCTTCTCCTATCCTCTGCCTCTTTTCCTGTTGAAACCTCGCTCCTCCTCTTTTATGACCACTTTCTTCCTCGGCTTCACTCACAGTATTTCCGTGACCCGCACCCATCTACCCCTGATCATTCTATGCACCGTCGCTCTACTGTCATGATACCCACGACCTCCGCCCACCAGGTTGCTTAATGATCTATATGCATCTTCAATATACCCTTTTCACAATTAAGCATCTTAATGGACAGTTGGAGCGACAGCAAAAACTTTCCTCGGGGTTCACGGAAGAAGTATATTTCGGCTTCACTATAATATTTTTGTGTATCCACTGCGAATTCAGTGATATACCCTTCCAAGATGCTATCAAGCCACACTTCGACAGCCCACGATGTTTTATTGTCAACCTCTTGCAGTTCTTGGATCAACTCTGGGGTCCAGGTCGTTGGCTCACCACCCTAGAAGTTCCTCTTCTGAAAGGTCAACTTCGTCAACCACTCGAACAACAGGACTGAGAATTCACAGAAGAACCATTCATGCGGACCGTCGTGAATATATCTATCTACCCACTGATTTACTATTAGTCGAGTGTTCCGGATTTCTTCTTCAGCAAATTCTTGTAGCTTCCGATCAAACCATTCCTGGATCTCGGGTTTCGTCGAGTGCCACAACATATCCTCCTTTCGCTTCGCACATAGTCCTGGCAACAGAACCATTTGTTGACTCAAACCCAGCCGACAGGGGTTCCCATCACTGTCGACACCAACCCACCGCGATCTCCCTGAGCACCGTCCTAGACTGGTTTTACCGTGTCCAACAACACCTGCAGAGCAGATGAGGTCTCACCCGAGGCGATCAAGGGAGAGTGGACAGAACCATGTTTCCGTCAAATGAAGGAGGATGATTGCGGCACTACTTACTTAAATTAATTGCCGCAGCATTCAAAACAGATCTATGCATTCAAGATTAACATCATTCGTATCCATAGCATTATTCAACAGAAACATTCATCGTGACAAGTATAACATTAAAGTATTAACTGCAGTAAGAAATCATCGCAACATGCATTAACATAAAAGGTACACAGGGAATTTCACCAAACGGTTCCGTCATGTCATATTACTTTAGAAAAAACCCTGATACAACATCTCTGCAAAACCAAATCTCAGCAATATCACTTGATCTCACATACCGACTCAAAGATGTGCATAAACAACATCCCAAGATTGTGTTCAGCTCAGCTCCTTCAAAAACCCTCTTTCAACACATATGACTCTTTGACTATAAATAGGCTTCCACCTTTACAATGCTTGTCCACTTACTAACAACTTCCTAACCAACTCTTGGACAAATGACCCAAAAATCTAACTAACGCGGTCCAAATGACCCAAAAACCCGCATTCTGCGGTACAATCGACTCAAAAATACATAAAATAGTCTATTCTTCTGCCTTCCGTGACCTCTTCTGACGTGTCGCAGCATCGGAGACGCTACGATTCTTCCTTACCAAACCGTCTGCCAACAGTATATGAGTGGAACATCTATGCTACCATTCATACTGTTGTGAAGGATTATACCCTATAGCAGGGGAAAGGATGCTATCAACGTACATGGGGTGGCAGATAGATACATTCTACTTTGCATTAATTACTATGAATGAAATGAAATTAGGATTCAGAAATCGGTACCTTGTTAACGATGGTTGGTCCTAGATTTCGCCCAATGTCCACAGTAATGAACCTGCAAAATAATTCAACCTTCCTCAGCGTATCTTGACTGTAAATATATAACGAAATTGAAAACAATTTGACATTAATTACGATCATATATTCAATAGAAAAGACATTCCATTGGGACGGGAAGGGTATCTCAATCTTTTATTGCCAAATAAATGTATCCAAATACAGTTATACCTGATCTTCCCAAACACTTCTGCAACCGAGTCCTGGGCTCCTGCTCTTCACAATGACTTAGAAATTCCTTCCACGTAACAATAGCTTCTTCTTCCTTGGCCCCTCCCTCATGGCTTTCCCTTGTATTTATGGGACAAGGCTGGAAGTTAGATTCATGAGGCAGTTGAATTGGGAGGTTGGGGGAGTTAAAAAACCAACCTCAACTAATCCCAATTCATAATCTTAATATATTTTTTCCATTCATCTTAATATGTGCGTAGGTATCATCATAGTAAACTAGCGCACAGTATGAAACTAATTCTCTTAAAAACTAGCATACACATCTTTTGGGATAAGTGTGCGGGTTGTCTTCAATAGAACTTGCGTTTGGAACGCTAAATTTCAGTGGCAATAGTAGCGCACACATAATGAAAACTGCAGAAAAAATATGATTTTCAGCTGAAGATGTATGATCTCAGCAGTAACTCATCCAAGGTCAATCCAACTCTTCCATCCATAGTGTCCTTTGTGTGATCGACATGGAAATGTGATCATGGACGGAGAAGCGTAGATTTGACCTATAACAGATGCCCCCTAATGTGTGAGGTCAGAGGGAAACAATGGATGGAATACATTATAATTCCAAGTCAAAGGAGGAGTAAGAAACCATAGGACAAGGTCACAAAAGTACCTGAAAACAACGATCAAGGTTAGCGAGCAATTACAATCTTGACATCATATAGATGTTTGGTGTGATACAACATGATCTCTAATACATAACTGGGAGATGTATATATAGCATGGCCACTTGAAATACAAGTGTGGATCCATGTCAAAGATAAGAGATCATAGCCATAACGACAAGCTGGATCTATGTCTCATGAAGAGCCAAAAATGAGTGTGACTCAGTCTTGCGCAGCTTGGGTGATAACATAAACAGGATGATGCTATCGAAGTCCCAAGGTCTCCATCCAAAACATCCCAAGGTACGAACCCTATCCATGTGAATAAATGAGCTGAAGTTGAACATGGGGGTTACCGTTTGATTACCGGTCATTGATGTATACCGTTAACAGGTCTTCCATCGATAATGATAATGGGGCCCAAGGTACCGAGTAAGCTCCAACAAGTGTGAATAAGTGGACTTGAAGTCGAACACCTGAGGAACCTATCGAATAAGAGACATTAATGTATTCCCATTATTCAACAGCGAGGGAAACTGCCACTGATGACTACAATCCCCAAGGTACTAACCGAAACTCTAAACTTTATTCCCAGAGCATAATGAGTTGAAGTCGATGGGAAGAAGTCCGTTGGAAGGAAGTTCTTAATGCATCCTCCATCATCCAACACGAGGAACACTGAAAGGTTTGAGCTGATTTGGAGTAGGAAAAATACAATATGAAAAAAACTGACACTAGGATGGCCGACACATGAAGTCAAGGTTACTGCAGAATGTCCGATACAAGTTGTATCCTTGAACAGTGAGCATGACACATAAGTGACTTAGGCAGCTTTTAACATGAGGGGGGTATGATATAAACCTGCAATGAAGGAGACATTAGCAGATTCTCCATATGATTGGAAGAATAACCAATCGGAGGAGTACAAACTCTGAGATCAGGTTCACCCTAAGGTCAAAAACAAAAACCCAACTGAATGATGGACTCAAATAGGTGCTATGTTCAAGGACATGACTGACTTAGCTTCCTTTGAAACTGAAAAGATGTATGATACCCTTCTCTTCCCTTATTCTTTTTGTAAAAGAATATCCTTGTTGTTTTAATGAGTCAAAGAAATCAAATTCAATAGTCTTTCTTCATTTTTTATAGAGTTCGAAGAAAAGATAGACGAATACTCTATAACACTGATCCATGTATTTTAATATCAAGCCTAGATCGGTTTATGCTCGCCGGTGTTTTATTTTTTGAGGAGTCTGAAAAACTTAAACAATAACTCCTTACACTTACTCGTGGATTTTAGTATCGATCCCGAGTTAGTATGTGCTCGCCGGTGTTTTCCTATTTATAGAGTCTGAAAAACTTAAACAATCCTCTATATACCTTCTCGTGGATTTCACATCGAGCCCAAGTAGGTGAATGCTCATTGGTATTTTCATGTTTCGAGAGTCTGAAAACCCTAAAGAAGACTCCAAAAGGTCTTTTTCGTACAGTTAGTCTCCTCACCCGAAAAAGTGTTAAACAATGAGAGAATAACTCTTCTAGCCATAGATGACTAGAGTATTCATTTTTCATAAATAATCCACAAAAGTACGGAAAAGGGGTAAACTTATACTTAAGTGGATGTCGCTTCAAATCCTTTAACGAGTCTGAAAAGACAACTATACTCGGCAATCTTGTTTGTTTTGGAAAGTCAAACAAGGGCTTAAAAAACTTAAACAGCTCCAGGAACATAAGTTATCATGATCTGCCAAATGGTAGAATTCTAAACAACCAAGTTAGTAATATATCGCAAAATCAAAAGAAATTTCCTCGATGACATGAAATACTGGGAAGTCACATACCTAATCCGACATGTCAATGAAGAAGACACACCTTGACAAAAAAATATAGTGAAGTTTTGCAATATATACTTTATCTAATTCACCAAAACTCAAAAGATATTAGTGAATTAAAATAAAACATTTTAAAAACAAAATGAAACTATACCACATTTAACAAACACGGTAAAAATTTAAAACAAAATTTTATAAATAGTTTCAATTTAAAAACAAAATTCACAATTTCAATTTTTTTGGGCAAAGTGTGGAGAGCAAACCTCAAACTTCTTTTGCTCGTTGCGACCAAACCGAGCTACGGCCAAATCATCTTCCGCTTCTTTCAAGTAAGTTATCTTGTCCTGCTCTTTCATTTACATGCAATTTTTTTTATTTTTAGTGGTCAAATTCATTTATTATTGAGGTTTTAAACACGGTTCTGCGTGTGCGCGGCTTATTTTGAAACAGACTAGCGCACTTGACAAAAGTGTGGCGGTCTATTTGCAAAACAACAGTGTTCAAGACGCTACTGTCTATCTAAGACAGTAGCACTCACCGCAAGAAATAGGGAAAAAAATTAAAAATGACCAATGCATGATTGTTTACTTGGAAGGATGGTTCTTGTGTGGCATGAAGGAGAGCATGAGGAAATGGATCGACAAGCTCTGAATGATCCATTGATCGTACATGCATTAAGAAGATGTGGGCTATTAAAATTCTATCGAATGGTCAACATGTGGGCACAAATCCGGCTGCTTGAAAGGTTAGTACAGTATTGGGATGCCAATGTTGGAGTGTTCAATCTCCAAGGGGAGATTCTGGAACTTACTATTGATGACATCTATTTCATCACTGGTCTCTCCTGAAGAGGAGATGTGTTGAATCTCAAAGGTACCTCTCTAAGTGTGGGTTCCCTATTCGTGCAAGACTATATCGACACCTATTGCGTGGTGGGTACTGAAAAGATCGGTAGTCAAGTTTCTATTGCAACCATTGCGAGCTTCCCACTAAAAGTCATTTTGAGTATTCTGAACCGGATGGGAGGAAGCACAACAAAACACCTTGCTTTGAGAAATTACATGCATGTGGGCACGGAATGCTTGCGAGATATAGTGTATGACTGGTGTTCTAGCTTACTGGCAAACATGAAACTTCAGCTTTCCAAGTGCAAAACCGATAGGATGAAGAACTTTAGTTATGGAAGTATACTTTGTACCTTTTTCTTTGAAAGGGTACCTGCATTGAGTCTGGGGATGGCCTTGCCCCCACTCAATCCTCGTGAGCCTATTATGTCTCGTTGGGGAGAAATATTCCTATGCCAAGGTGGTGGCGAGAGAAACTTCTGCTATAGTGAGGATGATTTCTAGGCGTGGTGGGACAAGTAGGTACTAGCTCTTGAGCAGTTCCCTTATGCGGGTATAGATTTCCGCAATGATCCTGAGCTGGCTCTTCCTCTAGGATTAGCCTGGGGAGAGATAGGTAAGTTTTTTTTTTGAAAAATTATTTAATTTTTTCATTTTATATATATGATTTTTAAATGAGTTTGAAATGCTGAATAAATTGTCTTCTGCAGATGTTGGTCTTGTGTGTCTTGATGGACACCCTCGTACCTTTGTGCGACCAGTCATTGCAGGGGCAGTTGATGCCATGCTGGTGAGCATAGAGGGGAAGATGAATAAATTGACTCATGACATACCTACGTACAAGATCGAGCGGATTCCGCTCACTATGCAAGAGGATGTTGTAGGTGTGCCCCCGACATGGATCGGGCTACTTAGAAAAGTAGCTAGGCGAGTCATCTGCTACAGGGAGTTTGTGGCAGAGATGGAAGAGGCAGCAGAGGCTCCTCCTTCTCCATAGGGGAAGGACACATATATGTATATTTTTTAGGCCATTGAGCCCATTTTGTATTATGATATGACACTGTGACATACTTATGATTCAAACTCATATATTTTTTGATACGGCTTATATACAATATCGACTTTATTTACATGTGTGTTCTTATCTTTATGCGTGAATTGTTTATTATGGATTTGTATGATGTAGATGCCAATCTAAAACATAATTTGCATATGAATCAACTAGTGCATTTAAATTTCTTGGAATGTGTTGATATGTAATGTAAAAAATTGTCTCTCAAGTAACTTAACTCTCAGGAGCTGACGTAACAAAACAGGATCTCTAACTTTATATTCACCCATTAACTGAAACACAACCAGTTGCGAGTCAAGTCTTACCTCCAGATGTGAAATTCCATGGAAAAGAGCATCTCAGAGTAACTCTATGACCGCGTTGTATTCAGCCACATTGTTCGTTGTGGGACCTAAACAAGCCCCTCCCGAAGAGACTAGCTGGCTAGTTGGTGAGTAAATAACCCAAGCAGTTCCATCCAACTGACAGGTGTGGCGACTAGCACCATAAAAAAATCCTATAAAGTGTTCAGTCAACATCTGAAACAAAAAGGAATAGACACATAATACGTAACGACAACCACAAGGAAAGCTAACTCTACAAAATGTACAGCTATAATACATGAAAAAGCACAGAGGCCTAAGCATAGTACTTCTTCAAATAGAGCCCATTTCTAGGCTCCGGCAACTTATTACCCTCGTAATCCGTTAAATCATAAGCACCCTTCTTCAAAACCTTAGAGACTATGTAAGGATCGAGCCACATTGACTTAAACTTGCTAGCTCCTAAGGGTTCATTGTCCTGGTCATAAAGCAAAACAAGGTCTCCTTCAAGAAAAACCCTAGGTTTGACTGACTTATCATATTGACCTTTAACTCGATTCTTATGTTCTTCGTTTGATGTGAGCGCATCACGGTGCTGCTCATCAAGATGTTCTAGGTGGAGTAAATGCTCTTCTAAGACTGAAGTGTCGGGGAGTAGTTGGACAACCAACTTCAATGAAGGAATTTCGCATTCAACTGGGATAACTACTTCTATCCCATGAACAAGTTGAAAGGGAGAGAACCCAGTGGCAGTATTGACATTAGCTCGGTATGCCCAAAGAGGTGGATACAACATGATGTTCTAGTTGGTTCGAATGGAATTAATGGTCCTTTGCAAAATGGTTTTCAAATTTTTGTTAACTGCTTTGACCTGACCATTTGCTTGTGGATAAAACGAAGACGAATGCTCTTGCCGAAAACCTAACATGGTGTATAAGTCGGTCATCATGTTGTTTTGAAAGTGTCGACCATGGTTTGTAACGATCTCTTTGGGTACACCAAACCTGGAAATGATCTGGTTAAATACGAAATAAGCAGGCGTTTCCCCATCTACTTTGACAGTAGGCATTGCCTCGACCCACTTGGTGAAGTAGTCGAAGGAAACAATGATGTGATGATAAACTCCATCCAAAACTAGATTACAATTCATGAAATCAATCCCCGACTTGGTGAAGGGGCCTACTGTAATCACGGGATGGAGAGGAGATGGGTGTGCTCTCATATTTTTGGTGAAAAATTGACATCGTTGACAGCATTTCACAACTTCCACGCAATTTTTGAAGATTGTGGGCCAAAAATAACCAGCATGCAGTATTTTTTGAGCTGTTGCCAACCCAAAAAGATGACCCCCACAAGCTCCACTGTGAACATCATTTAATATTGTCTCGGCTTCCTCTAAAGTCAAACAACGTCGTAAAATGGAATCTATCCCATGTCTGTACAAAGTGTCAGAAATGATGAGATAGTTCTTTGCATGACTCTTAAGTTTCCATCGTTCGTCCCGAGAGAAAGAAGGGGGACACCTCAAAGTCTAGAGATATACGAAAATATCCCCATACCATGGGTCAAAAGATGCAATGAGGAATATGTGTTCATCCGGGAATGAAGACTCTTCTTCATTGTGTACTATGTCACTAAGAAATTTAGAAATCAATTCAGCGAAAACTATTGACTTCTTTGACTTAGCGGATTGAAACAGTAGGTCAAATTCCTGCAAGATTACAATCCATTTATTGAATTTCCCACCGATGATACGTCGAGTGAGAACATATTGAAACAGGTTGACCTCAGTGATCACTGTAGTAGTTTGCAATAAGATATAGTGACATAGCCTCTGAACAGCATGGACAACAGCTAATGCCAACTTCTCCACATAAGAATACTTAACCTCAGGAGCTGTCAAGGTGCGCGACAAATAGTAAATGGCATGCTCTTGGAGCTTGTAATCCTCCTGAACAAGTAAATTCTTCGTATAGTCTGGAGGGCTCAACAAGGGGGCTAATAATAATGCCTTTTTCAAGGCCTCAAATGAAGTCTGAGCAGCCTCAACCTAAATAAAATAGTTATCTTGTTTGAGAAGTCTCATGAAACCTTTTGTGATTTTGGCATAGTTAATGATAAAACGTTTTAAGAAGTTGGACATACCCTGCAGACTTTGAAGTTGTCTTAGGGTTCGAGGAGGAGGCAGATTTACAATAGCCTCAAATTTAAGTGGATCGACCATGATACCATGACTGGATACGATAAAACCCAGTAAACTTCCAGACTCGACGCAGAATACACATTTATTAGGATCCAATCGAATCTTGTAATATCTACATCGTTCAAACACAAGTCTCAAATGATCAAGATGATCCCATCTCTTGCGAGATCACACTGGGAGATCATTAAGGTAAGGTTCAACTACGTGCTCGATATCATGAAAAGTGAAGTTCATTGTACACTGAAAGGTAGCTCCAGCATTCTTCAGGCCAAATGGAATCTTCTGATAAGCAAAGGTCCCTCAAGGACAAATAAAAGCTGTCTTGTGTTGGTCTTCAGGTTTAATATGAATCTGGTTATATCTTGAAAAACCATCCATGAAAGAAAACATTTCATGGCCCGCACACACATCGATGATATGATCTATGAACGGTGTGGGGTAGTTGTCCTTAGGACAAAATTTATTTAAATCACAGAAGTCTGTGCAGACTCGAATGGTTCCTTGCTTTTTATCTACTGGAATGGGGTTTGAGACCCATTCTGTCATAGCAATTGGATAGGTGAATCCGGATTTGAGCAACTTCTCAACTTCCGCCTTAATGGTTGTTGCTTTTCTAGGATTCACTGGATGGAGCTTCTGTCTCACGGGCTTAGAATTTGGATAAGTTGTGATGACATGCTCTACAATGGAGGGGTCGATGCCTGGAATCTCCTCGTAAGACCAGGAGAAAACGTCACGGAATTCCTTAAACAGATTGGTATACAAAGTGATCTCCTCAGGAGAACAATCTGCCCCAATGAAAAGGTTTTCCACAACCCCAGGTTTGATGGAAATGTTGATCGGAATAGTTCTCGATATGTTTTCCATATTCCCTTTGGCATAAACATATTTTGAAGTAGAAGGGATAGAGGAAAAGTCAACATTACCACCGGGTGTCATAGAAAACTATCCTCTCTCTATCATGTCCATATCGAGAAGAAAATATGACGTGTGGTGCATGTCTTCCCAAGGATGGTCCAGGCCTATCATTGCTTCCAAAATAGCCTCATCATAGGGAAAAACAATATCTAGACAGTCAAAAGAGTGGATGGAGTCCACTGACCATGCTGGTGCATAGTCCATATTTGACTTGACAGAGACCAATGGAGTCATGATATGTTCTATTGGAGAATGTTGTGAATCTAAGTAGGCCACTTCAGCGACAGATAGGGGCACTAATGGTTCCGATTTGGTGGAGAGAATCCATGGATCTATCGTTGGACAAACCGTGAAAATCCCAGACGATGAACAAGAATAGGTAGGTCAAAAGTGCCCATTAACGACCCATAAAGTCCTGCTCCTAAACTCTCACTATCTAGGTGAGACTGATCAACCAACATAATTGTTGAATCCGACGAAGTCTGGTTATTCTTCCGAGAAAATGAAATTTGATCAACTGTAACGATCTTGCCTTCGTGAGGGAAAATTATAACTCGGAAAACGATCGATGGCAATGCTTGCCTTGCATACGTCCAACTCCTACCTAACAACAAATTGTAGTCAAGTGGAGCATCCAGCACTTCAACCTCTACAGACACTACCTTACCAACGATTTCAACATCAAATGATGGTAAGACTCTATGTGGATGGAATGATCTTCCATCAAAGGCGGTAAGCAAGGTGTTCGAGGGGGCTAATTCGAGTGAGCCCAAATCCTTCCAGCAAGAAATGGACATTACACACGTAGATGCGCCCTCATCTACAACAGCTCGCCCAATGGTCTTGGGACCATGAACTACTTCTATTTGGAGAGTGACGTGGTATGACAACCGGGGTTTGATATTTGACATATCAAAATGAGCAAGCATATTGGATAATTCTACGCTCTCGATCGCTGCAAGAAGTGCACTGCGTTGTAATGGAAAAATTTGTAGTACTTCCAAAGTGTACATGGCACAGGGAGTTTGGGCTAAATCCTCCACAACATTGTAGTTAGGAGTATCCCGCGCGTTAGGATTGTGCACAGCCCGTTTCAAGACACCTTTCAGAATCTTCGGCATCAATCTACTGGTCTCTTGATGTGGAGAGGAGTAGATGATTCAGGAACATCCTTATCTCTTTGCTATGAGTCCGGAGTATAGTTTCTAGCTTGAGTTTGTAAAACCATATCCGAATTAACCATATTAATAAACGATTCATCAGCAGATGAGGCAAGAGAGGTGCCCCCAGCATTGGATTTGCCAGAAGTTGAACCTTGTCCGTGAGGGAATGGGTCCTTTAAGAAAGTTGGTTTCTTCTCACGGAGTAGCTTTTGGGATTCTTCCATCAGAGGGCATTGATGGCTGAGGTGGTCCTCTTTGCAAAACTTGCAAGGGAACTTCACTTTCTTTTTATCCCTTTTTCCCTCCTCGACATTTTCTATGTTCATGGGATTTTGGTGGTTCCCCTCCCCTTTCTTTCCCTTCTTTTTATTGTTGTTGGGCTTTTGAGGGCCTTTTAATTCATCTGCACTTATTGTACAGATTCTGTTTGTGAAGGATAGGTTGCAACTGAAGTTGCTTCCGCAACATACTGTTTGAAAGATAAGGCGTGAACCTGCTTAGTTAAATCTTCAAACGCTGCAGAATCTACTGAACCCACAATGCCATCAGCATGTGGTCCAGGCTTAGGTTTACCTAGATTTGTATTAGATCTTGGCGAGTTGGGAATAATCTCATATAAAATCCTAGACTGAGCATATACTAGATCAAGCTGCTGGGTTTTAAGGATAGCTTCCTCTTTGGAGGACACCCCAGAAGTTGCTACTTCCTTAGAAATATAAGGAAGGAGTGATTTGAGATACCACTCTAATAGGAACTCTGGAGAGATGTCAACTTTAATGAGCCTCTTTCTCCTTCACCACTCCTGAATATGGTTAGATAAGTGAGTGGATTTGTTCTGCCTGAAGGTTGATAGAAGGTCTATGTCGGCATCATATCAGACAGGAAGTTGAAAGTGATTAAGAAAAACTGTTTCCAGATCCCAAAAGTTATCATAAGCAGCAGCAAGCAGTTCAATATACCATTCAGCTGCAGCACTAGTCAAGGTTCTCTGAAAGAGCCTTAATATGATGGAATCGTCGTTCAATGAATTAGAAGAGCACCAGATATGAAATGTAGTGACGTAGTCACCAGGATTTTCACCAGTATTACCTTCAAAATTTGGAATGGCTGAAGGAAGCTTGGTGGGAACTGATGGCCATGTAGGATTGTGGTGCACTGGATCGTTAGTAAGTTTTGAAAGATCTGGAAAATTCAAAGTTGCCAGAAAAGGTAAACAAGGTCGTGCCGATGGAATTTGGTAAGCAGGAATTCGGTAGGGGGAACCTCCCAAAACCTGGTTCGTGTACTGCTGGTTGGGGTTTCCCCCAACCATCAGTTGTGAGGTAAAAGCGTTGTTAAAATTGCCCCACCCATAAGAAATAGGATTGCTTCTTGGGGTACTTGTCCCTTGCGGCTAGGTGTTATCCCCTCCGTAATGTGGGTTGAAAATGTTACCACCTCCTTCAGCAAACAGTGAGAAGGGGATGCTCCCTACAGGTATATTAGATGGGTTTACATTATAAATTGCGTAGGGGTTAAAACCAGGCGTAGTTGTAACAGACAGTGCTGTCATCGAACGCATAATAGGCATCGATGCAGTGGGGATTGATCCTACTAAATATGTGGAAGGAGCATACTGTGGTATGCCTTGGATTTGTTGAGTAACAGGAGATTGAGTAAATGTTACTGAAGGTATCCCTGTGAAAGGGATATTAGCTGGTCCGAAATTGGGGGTAGAGACATTAGCTGATGTCGAAGATTGTGAGCTCGACATACCTACAGTACCAACATTAAAACTAAAAGACAGGCTCGAAGCAGAAGCATTCTACGAAGAGCTAGGTGCCGCAGTGTTTGCAAAGGAAGGAGAGAGAATTCTCGAAACCATAGTTGCGGTGGGAGTTTGAGGAACTCCCGACTCATCTCCTAGATTAGGCATGGAATGACCAGGGGTAAATCAATATGCACTATACTCAGGTTGGCCTAAAGAGTCTACAGTTACAAGTAATGGATCATTTGTTCCAGTCAGGGGAGGGTTGAAAGGAGTACTAAACTCTTGAGAAGTAAAGTCCTCAACCTCAACAGTATCAAAGACCTGTTGATCTTGAATTTTGATTTGGTGGTTC